>CM034616.1:17660047-18260047 GCA_020080225.1 Gynochthodes officinalis
GATTTTTAGAACCTACATGGGAAATTAAGCAGGGGAATCCCATCTCGCTATACTTGTTTTTAATTATTTCGGAAGCCTTTTCGAATATGATTAAACAAGCTTGAACGAGAGGTGCATATAAGGGATTGAGAATGTATAGGAATGAACCACTTATTACTCATTTGTTATTTGCAGATGACTCTATCTTGTTTTGTGAAGCAAGTGTTGAACAAACTAGAATGGTTAAATTGTTATTGGATGAGTATTGCAGAATGTCTGGACAGTTGGTCAACCTGGAAAAGTCCTCAATTTTCTTCAGTCGCAATATGCCCACGAAGCAAAAAGATGCAGTTTGTCTCGTGCTAAATGGGGTTAAGGAAAAGAAAAATGCCAAATACTTAGGTCTGTCTATGCATATAGAAAGATCTAAAAGGGAGGTATTTGGTTACGTGGTGGAGACTGTGCAGAAGTGAATCAAAAGGTGGAAGAATTGATTTCTCAACTGGGCGGGTAAAGAGACATTAATTAAAGCTGTGATTGATGTTCTTCCTACATATGTCATGAGCTGTTTCAAACTCCCAAGAAATGTCTGTCAAGATCTGATTAGAAATTTAGCGGCCTTTTGGTGGGGAGAGAACTCAGACGGGACGTCAAAAATCCACTAGAAAGTGTAGAAGGATTTAGTGACCCCCAAGGAGGAGGGTGGGCTTGGTTTTAAGAATATTCAACTCTTCAATGACGCCTTGTTAGCTAAATAGTTGTGGAGATTGGTTACACAACCCAACCTGCTAGTAAGCAGGGTGATGAAGGCTAAGTATTTCCCGAAAGAGAGGCTACTGAAAGCTCCTCAAAAAAGCAATTCATTTTGGTTGTGGAAGAGCTGGCTCAAGGCCCGGTACGTCCTTTGTCATAGGGCAAGATTTCAAGTAGGAGATAGCAAGTCTATAAGAATCTAGAATCACCCTTGGATTCCAGGGATTAAAGGACGGGAAAACGTACAAGATCCATCATTCTTGAATCAAGTTATGTGGGTAAGCCAACTCTTGAACCACGAGAGTATGGCATGGAATAGGCAACTAATTGGGAAGATTTTCAATAAGTATGAAATTGAGATAATATGTTCTATTCCATTAGACTAGCGAGAGGGCAGAGACAAGCTCATTTGGCATCCCAATCAAAATGGAAGCTACTCGGTGCGATCAGCCTACCAGGAGATACTAAAATAACAAATGAGGAATCAAAATAAGGCAGAAAGTAGCAATTCAAGGGTCGTACTGAGTCGGCTTTGGAGGAGATCATGGAGTTTAGGGGTTAAAAGAAAACTCAAGCATGTTATTTAGAGATGTTGGAATGGCATTCTTCCTACTAAGGATCAGCTGAGTAAAAAAGGAATTGAATAGGACCCCGTGTGCAAAATGTGTGGGGAACAGTTTGAAACTCTGGCACATGTGTTACTTCATTGTAGACGTGCTAAGATTGTTTGGAAAATTGCAACAGTACAATGGGAGAATGATAATTCGCAAGAGCTCTCATTTCCGGATTGGTGGATACAAATTAACACGGTGAAGGGTAGTAACTGGAAAGAGAAAGTGCAACTTGTAGTTTATATCCTTTGGACACTATGGAAATCCAAAAACCTCTGGACATTCCAAAACGAATGAAGAGAGGAGCGTGTTGATGTGGATCTGACATTTGCTGAGTGAAGGGAATTCCAAATGGCTAAGTACTGTGGGTAGCTTGCTAGTTGTGAAAAGGGTGCAAAAGAGTACATTATATAGTTGATAGAGTTATTGTTTCATGATGAGAACTGTTACACTATCCACTACATAGGGAGTACAGTTTAGATTTTTATATTCTGAGTAAGCTCTTATTGTAGCTTAGTCATGGTCTGAGACTCGCACAGAGTATTTAGTCGCTTAGTTACCATTTGGTATCATTATTTTGTTCTTTTGGAATTATCAATATAACTATCGTTTTAAGTAAAAAAAAAAAACTTGCCATATTAGTCATTATGAAAAGTTACTAAAAATATCATTACTCATTAGCAAATGAGTGTGATAATCATACTTAAAAAAACGAGTATAAGCAAATGACTTAGATCATAGTTAAAAAAAAATTAGAATTAAGTCAATTTTATGTCCCAAAGCCAATTAACTTTAAGATTATAAATTTATATTTATTGCCAAGCCTAAAAGATCACACACAATAAGAATTACTTCTTGTGTTAAAATGATTATAAATAATTATGTGATAATTATGAATTAATTTATAGTGAAAATTAATCCTAAGGACTTGTAGATAATCATAGCAATTTGTGTACATATAACTTTTTAATTCTTGTAAAATAATGATTCATGAAGAGATAAAATTTTCTTCTGACGAGAATTAATTCTTATTAGGAAAGAGCTTGTAGATTGATTAATTATAAAATAGTTAGAATACTAAGTGTTTATAATTTAATTTGGGCTCTTAGAATATGGTGCCCTGGACTTTTCTATTTGATTGTATCAAAAGACCCAATGAATTGGGATTTTCCTATTGATTTAGCCTATTTTGGGTAAGCAAATCATTTATGATGAAGAGGAAACTTTTACACGCCTTCGTCACCTTTTGAGAGGCCTATGCCCCATAGAAACTGTCTATTTGAGACTGTCTCTCAACTTGTAGGTCCTGACACTGATAAAAGTTTAACTTTTTCAAAGTGATATCTCACTAATGGCTCGGGCCCTTCTGGAAGGGAGTCTTCTTCGCCTTCCATCTAAGCTGCACAAGAAAGGCCCAAAGTCAATCCCAATGAACATTGAAACTTCATATGGTTTTTCTGTCTAGATGCAGATAATCCGCATCTTCATAAACAGTAGTAAAAGGGTGTCTTTTTCATTCTATAAAATTAAGGTCTCCAATCTAGTAAAAGAGTTGTTTATAATTCTTGCTTTTGAAGTTCAATGACCTCCAATTTTTTGTTGGGGAGAGCATGCACGACGACGACACCTTGGTGTTTACTAAATACCCAGTGATCCAACTTTCTTGTATTTTGGCATTGGTCCAAAGGAGGTCAAATGCAAGAAAGATTGAGTTTTGCTTTCTAGGCTTTTAAGAGCGATAGTGTTTGCATTGGTTTTTAGTTATTGTTACTGTATTTTTTTGTTAATGTACTTTCAACTTATTGAGATTTTCTTGCTTAAACTAAATAATTTTCTTTTTTTAAAAAAAAAAAAGTCTCCGTAATTCCCTAATGGTTGAGTTTTTCAACGTAGTATTTTCAAAAAAGGTAGCACGTGATTGTTAATTATGAAAAGTATTTATGAATACTTTTAAAGGCCAAACACGTGTGATGTTTATGATCAAAATAGTTTTTTGAAATAAAAATTTCCATTATATCATCACAAAAGGTATGATTTATTTTCATATGCTATTATTATACATAGATCTCCAAAGAGATTATGGAAAGAAATTACATTTGTTTTTTCCGTAGTTTGTATTGATTTTCGAACGCTGTTTAACTGGAAGTGACTTTTCTATTCGGTTCATTTGTTAAACTTGTTAGCTTTGGGAATATTAGTATTTACATAATTTTGGGTTTTTTTTTTAAGTTCCAAATTTCTATATACCGGTAGTTTTCCAGCAAGATACAGGGAAGTCTTTGGATATTGATGACAATTTATCAAATCCAAATGCCAATTTTCCCTTCAGAATTCCTGTTTCGAATTCCCACAAAAGAGCCCCTTCTGAATTCTTCATTTACTAAGCTTGTGATGCATGTGAGGGGAAGTTCAATGCCTTCATCCAAAATGTGCATTCTTGCTTGAAACCTTGAACTGAGATGATCGTGAACATCCTCTCCAGCTAACTCTACTATTCGTTCCCCTTTCCTTAAGAGGATTACGGTGCAGTTTCTGTTTGTGACATTGGTCAAGCTTTTTTAGTCTTTGCCAAATGAAAAACAAGAGAAAATTTACCCTTTAGCACAATTGCATGTCTAAATATGATTTTTTCCCCTTATTGTTAACTTTTTTTTTTAAGTTATTATTTATGACACATTTAATACACTATAAAAAATTTTCTTTTTTTTATTTTTAAATTATAAATTATATAAAATTATTATTAGTAGGAATAGTGTAGCAATCATCCTGTTGAGGAGAAGGAGAAGTTTCATTGAGTTAAAAATTCTTCAAAATTTTTTAAATATGACTTGCCTGAATGATTTTGAATGATTGGTGGATGACTATTTTGTAAAAAATTGAACTAGCACTGGCTGGCTGCGCAAAGTTTAAAAGATAGTGTACATTCACAGCTTGCATGCATCTAGAATTGCACAAGTAAGACAATCTGCTGGATAAGCATTACCAAGCAATTGCAAGAATATTAAATTTGCATCTTGAGAGGATTATGACAATAAATTAAGCTATTGGAAGTCCGCTTCCCCTCATTGACTTTAGGAATTGATCTTGTAGTTTTTCGCCCCTTTCTAGAGGTACATATATAAATAGATCAAAGAGAAGCATAGTTGTCTATTGTAATAGGTGAAATTTAAACTCTTAATTTTCAAAATAAGATATAGAATTCTAGCTACACCATCTATTGATCTATATTTGGTTCTTAATCTTACATTTAAATTCTAAAAAACAAAAAAGAAAAACTAGTTGTGGGATCTATCCATTGTCTAGAATAGAAAGAGAGTGATTATGAGCTCACAAGTTGACTTTTAAATAAAATTATACATTAGAATTTGTTTATCAACCCTAACCATATAAATTGCAGTGTATACATTTCACGTCTGTACACCATTGCAGTTAGTGTCGTTTAGAGATGTATACAACGAGTTAGTCTAGTCAACCAAAATGTATTATTCATGTCCATTTTTTTTCTAAGGAAAACATTTCATTATTCACTATTAGTTGGTTTTTCCACCAATAAAAGTGTGGCTACAAAAGGAGAAGCGACATTCCTCCAATCACCCCAACCACTTACATACTTCCCTTGTTGGACAAATTGATGTGCTACTTTATTATATTTCTATCAACCCAATGTACATACTTCCCTTGTTGGACTAATCAGCTATATGACGAATGCACAATCCCCCTCTAGGATAATGCACCTTAAACCCAAATCCCGAACAAATTCCGTGATGTATTGTAGTAGCTTTTGGAGTTGATTGTTTAGAGTTTTGTGTAGTATTTTCTTTAAATTTTAAATGTAACATTGTTAAATGACATTGTCGAATGAACTTTTGTTATGTTAATTGTGCATATGATTTTTTCTTTTTTACTAAAATTTATATGTTCGTCTATAGTGTCAATACGCTTTGTTCACTATTACATAATGCAATTTTGATATACATTAAATAACTTGTGTTAATATTATGTACAAAACAATCGATAATATATTTAGGTGATGGAGGGAGACAAGTTAGCATACAGGTTGCCACATTTATCTCTGGGACCACGTCGGGCAGATGTATTGATATTACAGTTCTCACATCGTTTGGAGACCATTTGGGGAGACCTTGATATCCTCCTTTTAAGAATGCATAAGTCGGATGCTGTGTTTTGGAAAGCTATACCACTCGACATTAAAGTGCAGGACATCTTATTTCAAGTTGGATTTTATTATGTGTGTATATGATGGAGTCTATATAGATAGACTATTTATTGATTACGGCACTGGTAGAGAGATGGCGATAAAAGACTCACACCTTCCACCTTCCAGTGGATGAAGTGACTGTGACATTACAAGATGTCACGGTACTATGGAGTTTACAATTGATGGAGATGCATTAATCCGTCAAAACCCTAGTCATACCATAGAGGATTGGCAAATTATATGTCAAAAACTGTTGGGTTACATGCCAACTCCCGGGGATTTTGATGAAGATCGATTGAAGTTAAAGAGTATCACCATGCATCTAGAGTTTCTTCCTTTGCTGCCTAAGGCCACTAATGATGAGGTATTATATCATGTTAGGTGCCGGATGATGTAGATTTTAGGTTCTCTTATGGGTGATAAGTCATGCACTAAAATCAAACTAATGTACCTATTTTTATTGAGAGATATAGATTATACATCAAGATATAGTTGGGGTAGTACTATTTTAGCCTCTATATAGGGCATTATGTCGAACATCATGGGTAGATAAAACCGGTATATGTAGTTCACCTACTATACATTTTGCAATTGTGGGCATGGAAGAGATTACCAACGATCAGACCGCAACATCATGTGCAGACCCAACCCATTTTGGTTTTTCCCGACATGCCCAACGGACCTCAAGCTTGCATGTGCATTTTTCTAATTTTTGCATGTCACATTTGTTTTTTTTGTTCGTATGTATCTCATATTCTATATTAACATGCCCAATTTGTTGCAAGTAGAACACGAGTTTGAGTTTTACCGATATCGATTCACATGTGTTGCATATGTATCTAGATTGTTTGGATTATATGATGGAGGATGATGTAAATAATATAGTATTAATACTTATTAGTTTTATTCTTTTGAAAAACTAATTTTCATTAAAACGCTAATTATAGTTAACTTTTGTTATATTACAGTTTATTTGGCAATTGTATTCAGAGAGAAATTTGTATCAGTTGACAAATTATTACTTATATGGTCAAGTGTGCCTCTTATAAACTTTGATATCGTTGAACTGCATTTACCTTAGCGAGTTATGCTACAATTCGGCTATCATCAAACTATTCTTACTTCCGTTGACATTGATTTGATATTGCATAGGATCGATCGTCGAGGCAAAAATGGCATTAATTGGATATTTCGGCATGCACATTATATTGATAGGTGAAATAGACTGAGGAATAATATTGTCCACGGATTTCTTGCAAGTGGACCTATAGTATTTTTCAAAATACATAGTATGGTATCACCAGATTACTCATATTTTAATAGGTAATCCCGCACACCGCCTGCCCAAGATGTTCATCTAGTTGCATCGGTTGTCAAATTTTGGGTATGTATATGATATTTTTATTTTTTCAATATTTGACAGTATATTCAACGTTTTAATTGTTATTTTTTTTATTTGCAAGGTGAATGTTGGGAGCAAGTGTATGATTTGACCCACAATGCTTTCAATAATTTGGAGATAGATCTAAGAGCGGTCATTGCCAATGTATGTGACATTTCTTCTCGTGTATTAACGATTGTTGGGGGGGAGTTGACGGATGCAAATGACACATTCAAATTTTCAAGGGCAAAGTAGATTTCAACAATCACATGATCATCCATCTATATCCGAGTACCATATAGAAAATGATGCTAATCAAATATTTAATACTAATTCATTTCCTCAACAGTCCGGTGAACCGCAGGAGAAGACACTTGAGATTGACGATTCATTGCATTTTGACTCTAGTACATCGTCTCAATTTTTCATATATGATTTGGTCTATGAACGCCGTAGGCATTCTCATGAGAGACCACGTATAGGTGAATCCATTCTATTTGATCTAGACTCATCAGAGACACTGGGGTTCCAATGCCAAACTTGTGAAAGCCCACAGCCCCAACCCCCTAGGCGACAACCGCATAAAAATATTAGACATTCTAGTCGTGGAACTTGATTTATTTACTTTTTTTTTTGTAATTTGTTCAAAAATATAACTTCTTTCTAGTTCTGGTTTTTTTTGGTATAAAACTTGTGCGTTTGAGGTTGACATATTTTGAATTTCGGTACTTTTTTATGGTTACGTGTATATAAAAAAATTAGTTAAAAATATAGTAATTTGTTGTTCAACAATAGTGTGGAAAAATAATGTACGGGAAAATAATATACAAAAATTTACAAAAATAATGTACAAATATAATGTATAGAAATAGTGTTCAAAAATTATGTACAAAATAATAATATATAAAAATAATGTTCAAAAATAATATTTTTACGAAATAAAGTACAGAAAAATAATGTACAAAAATATGCAAAAATAATGTACAACAATAATTGAAGAACAAAAAATTAAAGTCCTCCATTTTGGTTAAAAATTGAGGCATGTACACTTTTTTTTCCCTTCAATAAATTAGAACAAAATAAGAATATACAAAAATTTACAATAATAATGTACACAAATATACAACATAAAGTTCAAAAATTAATTTTTTCCATAATTTATTAACAAACAAATTACATAAAATAATGTACACAAATATACAAAAATAATTGAACAACAAAAAATTAAAATCATCCATTTTACTTAAAAAGTGAGGCATGTACATTTTTTTTCCTTCAATAAATTAGTTGCAATGGAAAATTTTGAAAAAAAAAAATTTAAGAAGTCGATTTTCCAAACCCTACTTTCAACAAATTTTAAACTCCCACTAAAACAACAATATTTTGTTAATTTAAAAAAGAAAAAAACCAATATTCCGTCAAATTTACTCCTTCCCATATAGTTTCTCTTTTATCATGTGTAGCGTTCTTTGAGCTATATAGTTTCTTTTCTTTTCTACATAGTTTTCTCTACGGATTACTTCGGATCCTTATTTACTATATGGTTACCATATCATCAATGTTCTATATCATATCTGATCAGTTAATGACTTTTAGAGGTGCACCCAATGAACTGTTGTAGTCAAACCAAAAAGTATTACTCATTTCCCACACCGTTTTTGTCATCACAATCGTTTCTTTTTTTCCCCCTTTTTGCAGCATTTTATTACCGGATTTTTAACACAACTATTGATCTTTTTATTCATATCCTACAATATTAATATTTTAAATGTTATTCTCAAAATATTGAAGATATCGACTTATATTGGAGACAAGGCTGACATCATTTTTTTTTTTTGTGATTTATGCAACAAAGATATTGATCGAGATCAGTGGCTTTACTGTTTGGGTTGTGATTTTGGGGTCACATTTAGACTGTACCATGCTTATTCAAAATTTAAAACCAGCAGCCGCGGAAAGAGTGTTGCAAAACTGACAGTGCAGAGGAAAGCAAGAGAAAGTAAACAATGAAAGTCAGGGGGCTGCTCGCCTTAAAGAAGAAGCAGATTTTCAGAACACCCTTCATGAAATTCGAAGGAAAATGAAGGAGCAAAGTATTGCACATAAACTAGTTCTTCAACCACTTGACAATGCCAGCAATTATGTGGGATCATCACACACAAAATACTATTACTACTAATTCTATGTTTCTATCCGTTGCTGATTTGTTGAGCTATGAGGAACCGAAAATACTATTATCAAACTTTAATGGCTCGACCCTTCCCTAAATCCTGCACATGAGATAATTTCTATGCACCATCTGCCCTTTATGCGGAACTGGAAATCATTATGAAAGCAAGGATCAAGTTATCAAACCACGGGATGCCTCCTCTTCTCTTGCTGATCATATATCAAATAAATTGCCCCACTAATTTGTCTATAGTTCTGGATCTTCGGCATTACCTCCTCCCGTTGCAAAAGTTAAATGATCTATAAGCTGCGTTTCAACTTGAGTAATTGTTCTTGCATTTGTTCACATTTGTAACGAGAGCTCGTTTTTGGTATTGAACCAGAAAGAAACTACATATAGAGTCATTCAAATGAAGGCTCAAATATTCTGGAAGCCCTTGATTCATGAAGTTTACACTATACTCTTGACAGTAAGTACCAATGAAGTCATTACAAGAAGATACAATGACCTCAATTCATATCAAATTCAGGCTGTAGGCAATACTTTGCCTCTAATGCATCTTTTTGATCAACTTCATCTGGCTCTGGTACTATAACTCAAACTGCGAATGTCTGACTTCTCTACCTCAATGCGGTCAAGGAAGCACCAATACGTTATTTGAAGCTTCGAATCCGAGTCAGATTTGTCTGTGACTTGGATTCACAATAACACGCTCTTGATTCGTGCCGATTTGATGGGATTCGTTTGTGACTCATTGACCAGTTTCGACTCGATTCTGACACGTTGACGATACGTACGCGATTCGTTTTAATGGCAAAAAAAGTCATTCTTGACTCTTCTTTTCTACAACCATTCACTACCCATGATAATGAAAGTCATTATTGACTCTTCTTTTCTACAATCATTCACTACCTATGATAATGAGAAGAAAATCCCCAATGTCAAATGACAAAATCCGTAAAGAAGGAAATCACAAATCTGGCATGAGATCAACTAGTTTATTAAAATCGTTTCTACCCCAATAAAAGATTGAATTTTGTTACCTAATTCGTTTTTTTTGCTCCAACTATCAAAGGAAGAAAACTAATCTCAGAACAAGAAGAGGAGACTTTTCATTTCAACCTTCAAGTCAGTTTCTTGAAGTTTGGAGGTCTTCTCTTTCAATATACAATAATTTAAGCTTGAGCCTAGAGGTCTTCTGTTTGAAACCGAAAGTATGCATGTGTATTTGTAAGCTTCTGTGTTGGATTTGGAATAAATTAAAGATATTTTTTCAAGAAAGAGTGATGAATACAAGACTGGATCAAGTACTATGTGGGACATTGCTGGAGATGCTTGGGACTCTCTTTCAGGTGCTGGCATTCTTGAACTTGCAAATTTATCATCAGATGAACCAAATATAGAAGCTATGCTCTCTACTGATGATGGTGAAGGAAATGAAGAGATTGAAAATTTACATATATAAGTTACGTATTTGGTTTATGTTATGAATTATTTTGAATTTCTGATCTATTTGGTTACTGCACGATTTTGATGCTATATTATGATGTATTTTGAATTTTGGTTTATGTATTTAATTGATGCAAGACTTTGATGTTAAATTGTAATGTGTTTTTGAACTATTTTTGTTAATGTATTGAAATATTTAGATAAATTATTATTATTATTTTATCCGTACAATATAAATTTTTATATATTTTTATATATATTGAAATCGTATCGAATTTTTTATTCTTTAAAAAATCTCAAATTATCGTATCGGACCCATATTGTGTCCGATTCTCGTCCGTATCGGCTCTTCCTTGAATGCGGTGCAAATCGTGAGAAGCTATACAAATATTGCATCTATATTTACAACAATATTTACAAGAAGAAGCACCAAATTGCTTGGACTATATTTTAACAGAATCTGCGAATCACTGTCCAAAGTATATTTATGGGATTTCCTTTCCGAAGCAATTAGAATGAAAAAATTTACACCAATGTACCACTTTTCCAATTCAATTACTCCTTGTTGCCGGAAGATTTGTCTTTCTTTGGACCACCCAGGATGCGAGAAATCTGCAGGCCTCTGCTAAATGCTTGGTTGAATAACATTCGTGTCTGGAACTCGGAAACGAACGGGAACCAAGCCAAGAAAGCAACAGGTGTAAATAACAGCAAGCCCATTATCATTTCATAGCCCCGTGCAAGTGTCCGGATTGATCCCCATATACCAGCTCGTTGAACCCACGGCCTCATAGCTTGGGCAATCTGATTATTTTTTCAGTTGTAGAGTGGTCAGAGACTTGAACATTTATTGTTAGACTAACAATGGTACTCTTAAAAAGGAGCAAATTCAAGTTTGTATTTAACAGTTAATTACTGTGTACATCAGCTTGACCAAATAAAATAAAAATCGTTGGAAACAAAAAGGAAGGAAGAATTTTCTCACCAAGAGTAATCCCCATCCAGTTGGCATAAACGCAAGGATGCAAACTATAACATCCCGAAATGTCAGATGAGCAAGTACAACTAATGTAATCAGTACGGCGACCAGTGACAGAAATATGAGGCCTTCGATCAGTCGAAACACAAGTTGAAAATCAGCACTAAGTCGCTTTCTTCCCACTGATATAGCCTGCAAAATTTGAGTTAAACAAAGAGGAAAGGAAAAAGGAAATAAGTTGATGCTCATTGCATTGAGTTTTTATAGAGCAAAGTTACAAGTTCGAAAGAGAAAACACAGTGAGCAGTAACTTTTACATAAGTCAATTGATTGGAGGCAACTGAAGAACTGGAAACATCCATAATTTTGAAACCATGATATCGAGTAAATCATCATTATGGCAACCAAAGCATCCAAAAAGGAAAAGAAAAAAAGAAATAAGTTGATGTTCATTTTATTTTCTAGAGCAAAGTTACAAGTTCGAAAGAGAAAGCACGGTGAGCAGTAAATTTTACATATGTCAATTGTTTGGAGGCAACCGAAAAACTGGAAACATCCATAATTTTGAAAGCGTGGTATGAGTAAATCATCATTATGGCAACTTTATAAAGCTATGGTACATACAGCCTTAGGAGTAAGAAAACTCCTAGCATTCACAAAGCAATTCAGATGACCCAATCTGTTTATCACAAAAAACATTTTAGGACAACCAGATAAACATGCCCCGACCACAATCAAAACAGATCAAAAATCGGTTCATGATGCACCCTGACTAAGATATCAGTAAAACTCATTCTCTCTTTTCAACTTTATTTTTTGGTTCATTTAATGAGAAAAAATCATATAAAAGAAGTATAAAAAATGTGAGAAACTCATATAAAATGAAACAAGAAAATTGTCACTCAACTCACCTTCAGCAAAAGTAATATGAACAAGATCACAAGCCATGAAATGCCATAAACCTGGTAACAGAATCAGAAACAAATCAAACTCAATTTAGAACTAGTTCTTTCACAGATGTTCAAAACTTTCAAAAGGAAGCAACTTGTGATAGAAACAGTCAAGTACCAGAAAATTTCTGTTGTTTCTGGTAATGCTCAGGTGATATATGAGCCCATATTGATAAATGAAAAAGCGCAGAGACAATAATATTTCCACTATCATGCCACGGTTCCCAGAGTGACGAAGATGCTCTTGTTCTATCTCCCACCAAGATTCCCAACTCTTATCTGGGGAAACACCAATACCCCCTTTGTTGTTTATCCACCTCATCCAATCATTCCAATCATCAACAATCTTTTGCCATTCAAATCCAGAAGGGTTGAAGAGGAATGGAGCAAAAAGCCATGTTCCCACTAAAAACCATACTGATACAGTAATTAATATGTATGCAACAACACCTCTATATGCTTTGCCAAAAATGTGGTACACAAGAAGTAGAATCATCAGTTCAATTCCCTTGACAACATGGGTCCTAGAGTAAAACCTATAGTTGTCTGCAAACTTAGCATGAAATACAACAAACCCTCGACCAGTAGCTCTGTATTGTGCGCCACCATGAAGCAGGGTTCTCCCATAATAATGGGTCCTTGTTCCAAGAGAAAATGTAAAAAATACAGGAGCAAGTTGTAGTTGCATCATAACAAAATCAGTTAAAGCATTGCGAAAACCTCTTTCGAGGCCAATCTCCATCATCATAGGCAAGGCCATTAAAAGACCAATTTGCACAAAAGATTGAGAAGCTAGTGCTACTTGAAGAGGCTTATTGTCTCGAATTGCTGGATGGTTACTCAATTGTTCTTCAAGACCGCTTAGGACAAGATAGAGACGACCATATAGAAACACATAGACTATAAGGACAGTTACCTGAAAAGCAGAAACATAGCCGTTCAGAAATAACATTGAGAGATACGATCAAAAAAATTTATTAAAAAAAAAAAATTCTCTGGTGTAATAAATAAAAATAAACATTCATACAATACCAAGGTACTAATGTAGAACCCAACAGTAGTGAAATAACACGACATCATGCGGAAAAAATCAAATCGGTGACCAAGCCTGTACACATCACGACTCATTGTCTGCTCGCCATTGCCGTTAGCAATCTTTGCCTCAAAGAGAGCAATTTGATTAAGGCCCACATCCCTCCCTTTACCCACTTGTATATACTCATGATGAGTGACAGTGCCACCACGAAGTGTGGAATTAAAACCTACACAAATATACAAAAGATATTTGTAACACACACACACACACACACATATATATATATATATTAATCAGGATCGTAGAACTGCATAACCAAGAAAGCTCCAGATATGTGACCATGCCTGCAAAAATATCCTCGCTGAGGTTAACAGTTTTGGAAGCCTTGCTGACACCACCTCTGGTTAGGTGAAACAGTCTATCAAATACATCAGGATGGCCATAGTGGAAACGAACCCTGAAATTTCATTGCAATAGAGAAATAAACAGAAGAAAATATCTTATTTTAGCATTGGCTTTCCCGCACAAGTAAAAACATTTCTGGGTCCTACTGTCAAATAAATTTCCAGGGCCAACTGCAATTTGGTTGCCAGCTTTATTTATATTTAATCCTCTATTAAAGACAATATCCCCTTATTTTCTGAATAAGTTAATCATGCATTTGGATCAAGCAGAATGTAGAAGAAAGTACAAATGCAAGTGAAAATATTAAGGAATTTTCCTCTCTCTCCCTCATGCACTCTCAGTCAATCCTTTTACTGTACATATCATTAAATCTTGTTGTCACTACAGCAGTAGTTTGGGTTACATCCTTCATTTCTTCCTTACATGCAAATCTGCTAACACTGCCTTTTGGTGTCCTTTTAATCCCTAAAAGCTCTTCCAATCACCAAATGCACATCAACAAAGATATTGTTTCTCTGGCTTGTCTTGAGTTCCTAAAAAATCCTACTTTGTCATATTCTTATCACTTCCACCAAACAAGGTATTGACTTGGAGCCAGTTCTCGAACTAGAAACGTGTACTCCCTCATGCAGATACCTCAGAAGGTATGAGAAAGTACAAGTTCTAAACGTCCAATTTTGCATATTCATGAAATTTGAAATTTAGAACCTGACAACTAAAGCACTTACTTCAATGGATTCGCCAACAATCTTTGACCAATTGTGACAAAGCTGTTTTCCTGATTTGACATGAACCATGCAAGTGAAGAGACACTGCAGAATATAACACCATTCACAGGTTAAAAACCATGAAGTACATGTCAAAGTGTTTCCAGAGAAGCTCAATGTACCTAGTTTCAGTCTTCACCAACTTGGGATTCTAATAGTAATGAACATTTTGTATAAGACTTGTTTCTCTGAAAAAGTATATGTATGAATGACTATATCCAAGAGGTTTTCGCAAGGTAGAATCAAGGATGTGATTCCGTGGATTATTTTATTTTTTTTAAGGCTGTGATTTAGTTATGTACCAAAGACATCTGTCTAAATACCTGCCAGTGAATATGTGCTCCCTAAGTCCAAGTATTGTTGGAGTCCTCACACCATGCTTCTTCAAAAATTCTTGCAATAAATTTCTCATCTTCAATGCCTCTTCCATGTAGTTGTCCTATTTAGGCCACAAATAAGAATTTCATGTAAAAAAATATATCACAAAATTTATTGAAAAAATTCTGAGGCAATACCTGGTTCATATCTATGGTTTGCAATCCTTCTCCACGTGTGAAAATAATGGCATGGTTCTGGTTTTCTGGTTTTCCCTCACCTATTAATGCTTTCCCTGGTAGTTTTATACGATATATAACCTGGGAAGACATAATAATTAGTACAGCGAATAGAGATTACCCAAAATAAATGCTATTGAACTTTTGCACGCTACCATAAGATTATATCATAATCAACCAGCTGGAAAGAGCTCCAACAGAAATAAAAAGTTCTTTCAGTTCTGATGTAATTCATAGTAATAAACAAATAAGAGTTCAGCAAATTTACCACATTTTTCACCACAAAATGCAAGCTAGGGCACTACTTCATTGACAAAAATCAGGCACATATTACTTGATACTGAACAAGCAAGCAAGTAATAATAAGACATACAAACTCGGGAAACACATTTGGAATCACAACATGAAAATAGATTATTTTCAAAAATTAGTAAGCTGAACATCAGGAGTCTTAAATAGTTATTCATCCAAATTTTATCAAACATAACTAGTCAAAACTGTTTCTAGTGAATTTACAAGAATTACCTGATCTAACTTTTGATCAGGTTCAGAAGAGTCAACAGACTTTGGTATAGCTTTCACTAGGGCTGAATAATAAACCTTCTCAACTGCCTTTTTGGATTTACTTTTGCTAGTTTCCTCCACTTCATCAATATAAGCTACACGAAGAGACGGATATCTGCCAGAAGAAATCAAATGAATGCAACTGACAGTGAACTTGTCAAACAAACAAAATTTTAAAATATAAAAACCATTTCAGGTACATACTTTGTCATAAGTCTCAAAATATCAGTGGCTTTAGGGTCACCAGATCGTTTTTGAATGCCATATTGTTGACATGAAACCACATAAGTGAACTTCATGTCTGCAACTGCTTGACATTGAACATACAGGGATCTATCATTTCTTATCTGCTCGTCGGTATTGGATTCAACAACCTTATATCCTTTCAACAGTTCTGGAGGAATGCAAACATTAATAACACAAGTAATCAATCACAGTTCACAAGCAAATTTTGTAAAATTCTCTAGGCACCTTCATCTTTTGCCATATCAAGAAATGCCTGGAGTTCCAAAGCTTGCCGATAATACATCATGCCCCGCACTTAACCATATCCAACAATACAAAAGGCAGAAAACAGACCAAAAAAAAAAAAACAAAGCTGTCAGTTCTCTATGCAATGTTTGTCAGAATTCTAAGATAAGCCATACAAGAAAATATTCTTATACCAGTTTTTGTTAATGTCTGTCCTCTATAAGATGCCCATAGTCGAAGTTCTTCTTCCAGTTTTATATTACCCAGTTTTATATTACCCATAAGATCTTCTTCACCGCCGCAGCCAACACGTTCAAGAAAGTTTTCCCATTCATCTGCAACAAGTTTCATGTGGTTCACACCAGAATATTACCACTAAATTCAACAGAAATTAACCAACAATGAAAGAACATACCTGGATAAATCTTTTGCAAATAGAAAAGTATTGAAACACCATCTTCATTGGGTTTATTTAGTGAATTTATAGAGAAGAGAACCTCCTCATTGTAGTAAGGAGTTAAGGTACTGCAAAGCAGTAAAGATAAGGCAGGTTAGGCTTATAACAAGGAAGATTATTTAAACACACAATATGCTCCCTCTGCAAATCTGTTCATATGTCCAAATTTATACAATAATAAGCTTAGGCAAGTTTCACAACATTGGTTTTTTGGGAAAATCGGCATTTTCTACTGTCGAAGTATTGACAAATATATAAGGATTTGGTTTGGCAACTTCATGCTTTATAACTCAGACAAGAAGCAGTGCCTAAAATCCGCAAAAAGAAACTGTCAAAAGCACAAAGAACATTTGTCCCTCTGGAAGGTTCATCATCTAAACTCATAGGATGTCAATTCTATGTGCCTAAATTACAATCTAGGAAGACCCATATCTCGACAAAGAATTTTAAAGACAAAAAAAGCCTTAACAATTGCAGTAATGGACCAAATAATAATATTTGCCTAGCTGATGCAACCCAATACAACAGTAAAACCCTTGCAATTCAACATGTTAAAAATGAGAATCAACTCTTGGTCAGTAGGACAAAACAGAAGCTAATAGCCAAATGGAATCAATCAAAGCATTTGGGATGAAAACACAGTCTACAAGTTCCCAGTGACCTTTCAGTATTTATAGTCATCACCATAGCTGATATTTAGAAGAACACCCTTACTCTCGTAACATATCCTAACTCTCTTAACATAATCATATAAGCAAAATAAAGCACAGTTCCATGGTGCAAAAGAATGAAATTCTTATATGTATTCACAATATTAAACTAGTAACTTGATATGAAGCAGTTAAAAATGTCAGAAAAGTGGAGTTCAAATTGCTCATGCAACTAATCTGAGTTAGTTTCTCAAATTTGTTAGTAGATTTGATGCTTTACACAAAGCAGGCCCAACTTAAGTTCTCACAATAGAAACTGCAACTTTCAAGAATCAACATTAATTTATTCATTTAAAACCCCTTGCTCATTAATCAATCCAGAGGCCATTCGAAAACAAGAAACTGACTTTTTTTTCATTCGTTTGCTCATCCCCATGATAATGTCTTCCTATGGTTTGAGGAAACCGACGGAATTAAGCTAAAGAGTTGAGTACATGATAATTGTTTGTGATCAAAAGGAAAAACTATTTGAAGCACAAGATATGAAATTAGGCTCTTAGACCTTGGTTCAAACGAATGAAACTACATCACAAACCATCCATCAATATGAAGAATACTTACGAAAAGGAAAGCATGTTCCGAACTTTGGGAGCCTCAGGCATGTCCATAAACAATGAATTTGAAAAGAAAGAAATGCGCCTCCGAGCTTCTAAATTTGAGGGCACATCCATTGCAGACTCCTTGACAGTAAGCAGCAAAAGCAGCCTTTGTATCTGAAAAGAGTGAAAGATTCAATTTCATATCTAAACTTCCTTGCTTTGGCCACATTTATAAAGATTAAACAAATTACTGCAAAAGGACAAAAGAACAGAAACAAGAAGAGGATGCAGTCATTCAAGATGTTACATTCTCAAGACTTCCACAGCCCCTTGTAACTTTAGATACTTATCCTGGATGTAACTAGAGCAATTCTAAGAAGAGTACTGCAACTAAATGCACCATATTATGCAACATTGGTAGAATTTACCTTCTCTTTCCATGAATCTGTTTCTTCTGTCAGTGGGAACTTCAGGGAGCCAAAAAGTTGAAACTGTTGATCAAGGGGAGTCATACCCTCATGCATGCCATAAGAGCCGCCATGACTAGAATCTAGCAAACTATAAAATGGGATTAACCAGTGAAAAGAGAATGGGATTTAGGTAAATGTGGATAAGAAGACCTTCAGTTTCATAGAATCTACCTAGGAACAGAATCTTCCATTATGTCCCTGGTCACAACCTCAAGCATGTTGAGCAACACAATGACCACTTGATCCTTGTCTTCCTTTTTATTGTCTTTCTGTAATTTCCACATTCTTATTCAGAATTCCCAAACATACTTAAACCAATAGTACACACTGCTCAAAAAGGGTTTTCAAATTTTAAGTACCAGGTACTCAATAAGCCGCACGAATTGTTCACAAAGGTCAGGAAGAGCACCCATTTGGAATTCCATGATTAGATCACCCTTCTCTATGTGCTCATCCACGTTAGAAAAAATCTCATTTATAACACTGACAATAAGAAGCCAAAAAACTGATAACATGAGAAACTAAAGAAATGTATTTTACCATTGTTTAACTAAAACTGATGCAAGACTTACGCTTTTTCACGTTCACCCTCAACCAAAAAATTAATGATGCTTTTACACGAAAGGTAGCATTCCCGAATTGCACAGCGCATGTAAACATCAGCATTCAACCTCTTGTTCAACTCACGGACACGATCTTTCCCAATGCAATCTTTTGCCATATCCAATGCAATTGGAAGCTATATAAACAAATACCATAAATGAACAAAGTTCCTTTGAGTGAAAACAGAAAGAAAACCGTTTATATGGCACTGTACCTTACTAGCTAGTAAAAATGGGGGCCACTGAATAATGTCTAAATCACGGTCAGCCCAGTAAGGCACAAGCAACAGGTCTTTTTCCCTGTAGCACGACTCCAAAATCATTCATTCAGGCTTTCATACAAGGGAATATCTCAACCAAAATAGAAAGTACCTATTGTTTATCAGATCCTCCTCTCTGAAGCTTTCAATAATTTTATTCCACATCTGAGCAAACCTTGCACCTTCCTTTTCCATATTAGATGGGATCTGTAAGAAGAAGCAGCTCATAAATTTTCCCAACCATTAACCAAACTAAAAACAGAACACAACTTCAGAAATCACATTCTGAAGTAAGTTAAAATACTAAGATGAACCTCATCAAATTTCCGAGAAAATGTAGCTTTCAGTCCCTTAGGTTTAGCAATCTTCTCCACAGGAGTTAAGCAAGCATTAAAAGCACCAGGCAAGGACTGAAAACGAGACCTCAGCATTCCTAACGTCCGAATCTGACAAAGTAGGAATTTAGAATTTAAAAATAAAGCCAACATCAGCATCAAGAAAATTAATTTAAGATAGCAAAATGACACTGGTAACCATTCAACTCTTAATACATCATAGGAACACAAAATTCTTATCAACCGAAGATTGAACAAATTGATCCTAAATGTTCTGTAATCTTATCAAAAAGATAGATAATAGGAGATCATTGCCATATAAGACTTAATATTCTCCAATTAGATTTACTGCCCCAGGAGGCTTGGGATAATGTGTTTCTGCCCAGCACACATTTGAACCACATAATCATTCAAATCTGATTTGGTGAAGTTCCTTGAGACCATTAACAGAAATTTATCTCCAATACTCTAACATGGACTCCAACTCATGTACAAGTTGGCAAGGTTCAAATAATGTTAACTCCTTCTAAGTTGAGGAGAAATAAATAAACAAGTTCAACCAAATCTCCGCACAACACATAAAAGTAAAAGATAAAGAGTATAAAAAGCTAAAACAACCTCTCCAAGACGCCGAAAAGCTCCATATATGCCTCCAAATATAGTAGAGAAAATAGCATACCAAATCTGTGTGTCCATAAAATAGACCTAAGAACAAAATTTAATTACATCTCGTGAGAAAGAATGCAAGACAAGAGCAACAAAAGAGAAAAATCAGTAACAAGTATAACTTGTCAAAAAAATAACAGCATAAACCAGTACAAGAAAGAGAAGCACACCAGAATAATAGGAGCCCAAAGTGCAATCACCACTCCTATGTTGTTGTTTGCTGTAAAGAAGAAATACATATTTTGACTCAGCAATTACATATTGACACATGGATTTCGAAATGGAGATCTCCATAAAAAGTACCTCGAGGGAAGAACTCATGCCACTCATATTTTGATACATGAACCTTCATTATCTCTTTCGTTGGATTTACAAGAGGCTTTATCTGAAATAGACATGTCAAACCTGGTTAGACACCACAAGGGCTAATATTTGATTACTTTGCCTAAAATCAAAACTTGTGTAATCATTGCAGAATGGTGCTCACAATTAGTGATGCATCTAAAGCAAAATGTAAATTGTCCCACCCCTGCCCCTCTTGTCCCTTTACTGTTCCAAACCCAATAAAAAGGGTTCACTGCAATGGAAAGGGAGGGGGGATTCTGAGATGGGACGAAAACTGTTAAAATAAGGTCAAGTCTTTGCATATGTACCAATTCCAATCAGCTCAAGGGAAAACTGTCGAAAGTAAGGAAACTAACCAATCAGGTCAAGGGAAAAAGGTGGAAAAAATTACCTTGTGCTAGCCAGAAACTGAAGAGGGAAAAGAGTAGAATTGACAGCACAAAAAAGATGTACAGAGGCAAAATCTCAGGGCAATAACCAGGTATGATGACATCTTATCCAGTATCATATGCCCATCAGATTGATAAAACCATTTTATTCCATCATTTAGAAAAGCAAGAAAAATAGATTCTTTCTTCGTTTTTCAAACCATAAGTTAATAATTATAATTCAGACTGACAACAAAAAAAAAAAAAAAAAACCATTAGTAATCGTATGACTATGCTGCCAATATAATACTCCCTAAAGAAGAATCACCAAACACTTGCTCAAAACACAAGCAAATAATCAAAAGGGGAATCAGAGCTAACCTCTGCATAGTAACTGAATGCCAGCTTTGCTGCTAAAAGGAGTACCCAAAATAGAGTATATCTGGAAAATATAATTTTTTAAAAATGGTGAGCTCATCATAAATAAATCATCCAGGCAATAATAGAAATTAGCAGGCTTACTTAAAAAGAGAAAATGCACTCTCTTGCATTCCCCTACCCACAAAGAGTCGAGGCTGCATCATACAAACCACAGTAAATGATTGCACGAAAAGCAGCTTAAAAAGTCAAGTAAAATATGTAAACTCCAAAAAAAAGAAAAAAAACACAATGACCAAAGCATCATCATTAGACGTTTACATACATGAGCCCACCACATTATGAGCCTCACAATCCTGTAGTCCGACTTCTCAAGATAGCGGCGGATGAATGGAAAGAGAAAGAGTAGTCCAGAGAGCATATTTGGAGACAAGTATATCAGAACCGCAATAATAAACAGAGAAGGTGAACCTCCACCATTTCCAAACCAATTCCTAATGGTCTGGGCAAATCCAGGAGCATTTTTCCAGCTATATGCATAAGTTACTGGCAAAATGATCACCCATGCAGCTGCAGACACAACCTTTATAATATATCTCAGCTTGACGTGCAGTGACATGCTGTGCCTCGCCCTCCAGCTCATGGTTATATCAAGAATAGCTATTTATGGCCAAAAGAGAGAAAAAGAGAAAGAGTCACCAATTAGATTCAGCATGATTTTTTAACAAAAGTATCATCACCCAGAACAAACTTATCTTTTCTCGCCTCTTTTTCAAATAGCTTGTATAATGCAATGCATTTCTCACTAACATTATAGTTTTCAGTTCAAAAGCAAATTAGCATATAAAGGATAAAAATGCAAATATAAGGCAAGGTTAATTTTCTTTACTGTCAAGATTGACCATTGGTAACGAAACTCATATTTGTTGATTGTCTTTCTCACATCAATTTCTCAAGAACGCCAAAATTATACAAATTTCACATATTCATGCAGATACAACAACCCCCAAAAAAAAACCCAGCATTCTAAACAGAATCAGGTAAACAGCATTTTTCAAGAAAATCTTTCCAATAACATCATAGAGTAAAAACTTCAAGGAAACAGTTAAAAATGAACTGTTCATAATGTAGCTATAAAGCACAAACCAAGCAAAAATGTTAAAAAGTGGCAACAAATAATCAGTAGACACTCCAAAATAGTTTATTAATAGAGCATGAATGTTAAAAAGTAAATTATTTCATGCAAAAGCGAGATTTTGATTTGTGGTTACCTTGGATAAGTTTCAGTACTGCAGCTGTTATGAAAATGCTCAACACTTTCTTGAATACATTCCCCTCAAATATAGAACCCAAATCACCTGAGCCATTCCAAGCAATGATGATCATAGCCTAGGTTCATAACATGATGGTGAATTACATGGAGGAAAAAGTATAAGATTTTGAAACAGATACTTAATCAAAATGGCAAATGAAGTCCTAAAATATGTCTTAGGAGTGGCTGGAGATATTAAAAGATTCTGTAAAGTTATAGAGTAAGAAAAACCACTGAATGCTGTAGCTCAAGTGCATGAAGTGCACAGTGGTGACACAAGATGACGAGAAATTCTGAACAACTGAAAATCTGAGGAA
The DNA here is from genome assembly GCA_020080225.1 of Gynochthodes officinalis. Taxonomy (NCBI): domain Eukaryota; kingdom Viridiplantae; phylum Streptophyta; class Magnoliopsida; order Gentianales; family Rubiaceae; genus Gynochthodes; species Gynochthodes officinalis. Next base: position 17,683,095 of record CM034616.1, read on the forward strand.
TTCAAGAGGTTAGAATGAGATAGTAAAATCTAATTCTTATCCTCTCATCGTAATTTTTAAGGCTATGTTTGAACTTTGATTTCATTTACAAAAGGTTAACTTTTCTCATACAAAAATCAAACATCCAAACACATTTTTATTTCAAAATTTAAAATTCAAATTTTCCCACTCAACTTCCTCTCACATAATTTTAAAAAATTTTCCCTCTTATTTTTCCCTCCAAAATACTTTTTCTATCAAAAAATACCCACCAAAATTTTCACACATTCCAATACAAAATTTCTCAAATAAATCACAATCCAAACATAGCCTAAGTCTCTCTCCCTGTTTTTCTCTCATTGTAAGCATAATTCTTCTATTCTTATGTTGAGTTTCAAATATGCCCCTTTTGAAACTTAGTTGTTTCAGTGAGATTAAACATGCACGTGAATGGACCTAGGTGATTTCACCCCACAGATGACCAATATCCAAACTTAAAATTAGATTACCTGTAAGGACAAAATAAAAAAGCTCCACATCCTATCAAAACTCCTAAATATGTGCCAAAACGAGCGTATCTCAACAAAATTAATCTTCCCCATCCAGTGATCCCTTGTAGTTCCTTCAATTTCCTGGTAGCATCATATCCACATAGAAACCAAAGAATTAGATAACATATATATATAGCAAAACCTTCCAAAATATACCCCAAAAAAGTTGACAAATTGTCCATGCTCAATTAACTGGTCAAACATTGAAGTCATCGTCAATGATGATTTCTTGGCAGCTCAGATATACAGAACCTTTCAGTGCAAACATCTACAACTAGCTTTATCAAGTTGAAATTAAATAAACACAACTTGTAAGCGAGACATGAATTTATCATAACAAAAGGTTGCAACCACTCTGCACATTTGAAGGAAAATATGAGCTTAAATACTTTATCCAGGCAGTGCCTTGTGGAGAGAAAGAATATCCAAGATCTGCTACCAGAGAAGAAGTGCAACTGAACAAAAAATTGGTCCAAAGAAGCACAAGTTATTGCAAACATGGAAATGGAACACAAGTTCAGCTGTGATCAAATTTTTACACACATTACCTTAATTGTCATTCTATTAAGTTTTGATTTTGTAATCACATCACCTTTCTTGCAATCTCAGACTAAACTCTTTTAATTGCTGAGAGTTCAAAATCCTTTTTGATAGTTAAGCTTTCAAATTCTTTAGGATATCTAAATTGGCTATCCAGCATGAGAACTACTAACAGATTGAGTACTAGTTCTCTTCAAATGGACAAAGTAAGGATATCTCCATTTTCTCAACAAAAAAAAAAAATACACACTAAATTAATATACAGTACAATGCAAAACACAATTAAAGATTGACCACCTATGAGGTATCCTCATTGATTCACTATGCATTCAAGATAAATTTGACTATTTACAACTCTAACTAAAACATCTCCCAGCTCCAATTTTTAATCAACAAGATCCTTGAGTTACCAATTATCTCTCATATCAAATTAAGATAATGCTTTCTGCTAGCATTTGAGGTCCTTCACTTTTATCTCAAGATTCTCAACACTTGCTGATATTTCGGGTAGACATTAAACTAAAAGAGATTGTTCTGCCACTACTTTTGCCAGATCCATTTGATACTCTTAGACATTTAATTTAAGTGTCACACAAGAAGACCATATATCAGCCAACCTTCCATCATTAATTCAGGTTCAGCAATTGAGAATTGCTAGGTTTCCCAAACCACAGTTTCACATATTAGCAGAAACATTACTAAATTTTCTTCATTTCCCATTATTTTCAGTCTTTCACAAAGACATAAACTTTCATGATTCTAGCAGCTGATAGCAGGTCAGAGAGTTTGTCTACCCCTATCAAGAACTAAGTCCAAATCAAAATGAAGAAACTGCAAACTATTCAATGCACAAAAAAGTTAACAAAGGTGGCTTCAAGAGGGTTCAATAACTTTCTGTTTCAATAATTAATGAGAGGGAGGATCTGGATATGACAAAAGCATATGAAAGTAAAATTGCTGTAAAAAGACACACACCTCTTTTTCAGCCAGAAGCTTATCATCAGGGACATAGAAGAAGTCAGTATCAGCACGCATTGGCCATCCTAGTCTAAAACAGTTAACCGACCTGCAATATATCCCTAATGTGTATTGATTTTGAACAATTTGAACTGAAAAACTTTTAACACTTCATAGAAATACTCTTACCAGAAATACTCGTTCAAATCATCATAGTTTCTCCATTGAGAATGCTTTGATTTTCCATTGTTGCTTCTTTTAGCTTCCTGTGCAGCAAAAGTAGTGATAACAATAAATTTTTTAAAAAAAAAAAAAAACTAAACCAATAAGTGAAAATAACAAGTTAATCAGCCCAAGAAGCCAGAAACAACCACTACCTTAGCTATTGTTTTATAAATTGGAGTCACAACTTTCTTCAAGAAGGCCTCCTCTTCACCACCATATGCAGGTTTAATAGTCTCACCTGTCATGGGACTAACACTTCCAGCAAGCAGACCATAAAGTTCAAAGGCCATCTGAAAAATATTAGAGCAGTAAGTTAAACAAATTTGATATTAAGTGAGACAGCCTAACTTGAACCACCACACATCACCAGCAATTGAGCAAAAACAAAAATATACACCTCAGGCTAGATTTTTAGAAATTTGAGAGCAAACAGTAAATCTCTGCCCTCGTATCATTTGCAAATAATATGCCATCAGGTGTAACTGAATGTAATAACAGTAACACAACTTTCAAAAGCTACAGATTAGTACATTAAGAACTTTACAAGTACAAGTAATCAGCATACAGAAGTTATGTGATACATTATCAGACAAACGCTGACCTACCCTGACTAACTGCTGATTAGACTAGTCTGGAACATGAGTTGGACCTGGCCTGAATTACTTTTACTTGGGTCAACCATTTCCTAATTTGAAGTCATAGTCCTTCAATGTAATTACACTTTCAAGAAAATAAAAATCTACACTTCGACTAAGTAACATATTATTTTCTGGTGATTCACTTGTCCCTCATGAAGGTATATTGCTCCATTTCTCAATGCTCTATTTTATTTTCTTTATCCTGCTTCCTGTTCTTTCTTTTGCAACATGCATTGCCAGTCCAAATGCTTTAAAATTTAATTCAGGCAAAGAAATTCATGCTTTCAAACAATTCCTTCTACAAACCAAGTCCAGAAACCAGTACTTTCAACCTATATACAATTATTTCCTATTGTTCTGCTGATTATGGCGGAATAATAGTTTGCTTCACTTCTCCACATACGCTTTGAACCTCCTAACACTCAAAAAACAAGCAATAAAGCATTTCATAAATTACTCCTCCAGGCAGACGATGATAAAACATGAGAACATACTCCTTCAACCATAATACAAGAGCTTGCGAGATCTTATGGGCAAACAAACTGCATCCACCACTTTGTACTTACTGCAGCATTTTTAATAAGTGATTTAATAAAACAGAGTCCCATGTCTATCACCAAAACTCCCAACAACCTCCACCACAGCCCCTCTCCCCTCCAAAAGAACATAAAAAATAAAAAAATAAAAAGCCCTAGAAACAAATCTAGATAGCTAGAACCAAGAAGAACAAGAAGAAGAAAGAAGGAAGGGGAAGAAAATGATGCAGCAATTTCCCTTCATGCTCTGATCAAAGAAATAACAGGCTGACCTTTACGGAAAACTAACCTTGTAAAATCATTCTACCATAATAGTTCTGAAAAAAGTTAAGCCACATAACACTTTAAATGAAGATGGCATCAAAACTTCCTTTTATGCTGTAAGTTTTTTTCAAAAGTACAAGCCCTATTATTACAAGGTTTACCCATTTGTCTTATAACTGAGGCAACAGTAAATTGCTAAAAACAAAAACTTGATTACTATTTATCATGTAGAGCATTGAAATTAAGCTGAAATTTGGTTGGATGTGCTTGAAAAAAATATAAGCATATGAATTTACTGCTGCTTTTACAACCAACACCTGTTTTTCCTCACCTGAAGAAATGAAGAAATTATTATTCTATGAGCAGAAATAGAACATACAGGAAAAAGATAGACGCTTCCCAGAATGTAGTCAAAATAGGCAAATGGCTTAAAATAACAAGAAAGCGCTAAAGGTTCACAAAATGACTGAATTGCATATATCATGACAAAGTAAGGCCAAATCAATATATTCATACATGATGATATATATAGCAGAGGCATTCTGGCATAAATCTCAAATTTGCAGCTTCCCCCCAAATAAGTAGATATAGGCCCATGTATAACAACTTCCTTTGCTGCACTTCCTGTTGGATAGTTGGCAACCTGCCAATGAAAAATCAGAACCTATAATTACAGGAATCAAAAAAATCAGGCAGTTTTCCATGGAATAACATAGATAAAGCTACCAGTATGAGTAGATTGTAAGAAAAATCAATGTATCTAGAAGTAGGCAGTTTCTCTCACCAAAGACTACTCTTTCGACCAAGATACTTGCACCACTTCTTGTAATTTTTGAAAAGCTTTTTCATGACATGTGTTACGGCTCTATCATCCAACTGACATGCAAACACAAGCAACATGTCATCATGAAAAAGGCAGCACAAAATACAGGCTTAATCACATTTTGGAAGGACAAATACCTTGGGTTGCTGATCCGGCTTTGGAAATGTGCGAATGTGCACATTTGCTAACAACAAAATTAAGTGTTCCCTTTGGTTTGCCACATTATCCTTCTGTACATCAATCACAATAAAGGTAACAACATCAGTAAAACAAGCAATTTGGAATACTCTACTTCTGATTCTATGTCATGTATGTCAAAGGTTTATGTCTTAATTAGCTGGTCAATAATATCTTTGTAAATATGGTAGGTGATTGTATAGATTTGTATATGGTAGATTAACTATTTCAAGGGCTAAAGATCAGCTCTATATATGGTAGATTAGCTATTTTATAGGAGAAAGATCAGCTCTATATATGGTAGATTAGCTATTTTATAGGAGAAAGATTAGCATGTGTTATCCCTATATAATGAGAAATCTGCTCCAAGAGTAGGATAGCCTTTTTCTGCTCAAAGAAATCTAAGTTAACAATGTATGTAACAATTAAGCAATACCCTACTTCCTAGTTGATGGATATATATGCACTGTAGGAAATAGAAATTACCTGGAAACCAAACATAATCTGAAGCCAATCTAAAATGTCCTCATCAACTTTTTTCTTAGGACCCTTTGGCCATGGCAGTCCCCTAATATTACGAAGTGCAGAAACAGAAGCTCGAATCTGTGCACGTTACAAATATTTAACAAATGTGCAAAAAAGAACTAGACCTTTGAAGGAGTACAAGGGAAAATCACAGTAAACCAACCTCAGGATATTTCATTATTGCTTGGTTCGCACTATCAGGATCCAGGGGAAGTATGTTATAAGGTACATATATAGCTGTCTTCTCTGCAACCTTTGCTTGAGCTTCTAAAATCTGCATGCACAAAGTTTGTTCAAACAGGGGCAAAGGTAAGGCCAAAGGAAATAGGAACCATCTTCATCTCATGAATAATTTAAAAAAAAAAAAAAACACTCTAGAAGCAACAGTATGTCCCATGAAGAAAGGAACTTGGAATAGCAGACTGGATAAACAGTTCTAAAGTCTCCTTTTTGGTTCAGGGGATGATAGAAAGAAGATATATATCACAGGAATTGAGTTTTTAAGCATACGATAAATCCTTCAAAATAGATAACAATAATGTCCTCCACAAATCAGCTAGTACTTGTCTGAAGATTTAATAACCCTTTGAAATAATGCATGATCAATGAGAAAAGAAGGCGGTGTCACCTCATCAGCCACTTCAACAGACTCTGTCAAATTAACAGCCCTCAAAACCTCAAATAGTACAGCAGCTGTTTGGTACGCTTTTGTGAGCCGGGCACTGGATGAGGAAAAAGAGTTAGAAAGTACTCATAGTCAACAAAAATGCATTTGTCTGTTGAGAAGTTGGTAGTAACAGTTACAAATGATTTACCGATCATCTTTGTCTGCAGCATTCTGCAAAGCCTCAATATACTTCCTGTAATAAAGCCGATAAAAACTCTGCATTTCTCGAGCATCACTTTTGGTTCTTCCAGCTAATGTGGTTTCATTTTCCTGTGAAATATCCTTAATATGAAAATTTGCTCAAGCAAACTTATCTGAAAGTCCTAGGAGAGCAAATGGCTCAATCATCTTTGGGTGAATACCAACATTATGGTGAATGGGTTAAATTAAATAATCCATCTAAATTTACAGTAATTCAGTCTCCTTTCCAGTGGATGAAGGAATTGTTAGAATCACCAATTTAGAACCTTTTTAAAAATTATAATAACAAAGTTCAAAGGTTCCAATCCCAGAGTTTCAACGAAATAGCTAGTTGTTCCAATCACTATAGTGGTTTCTCATAGAAGAGCATCAGATTAGAAAATTCAGAATTAAATAACCAATTATATTTTACACTATAGTTCAGCCAAAAACAAGCCATTACGAAACCTCAAGTTCTTCTTTTATCTTATTTGGTAAAATTGATCAAATGATAACAATGACAAATAACAACCTAAACCAGAAGGATTTCATACCCTTTCCAGACGTTGAAGCAAGGCTGTTTTGAACTGGCGGACTCCTCGTCCACTTGATGTTGGATCCAGCCGGTGAGCTTTCTCAAAGGCATAAAACCGACCTGATTCAAGTAAAGGCATTAGTAAATTAGCATGGAGTAAATTACACTTTTTCCCTTCCCTTCCAAAAGTATCACATACTAGATTACTTCAGTTACAGACAAAAAAAATGGGTAATATATTCATCACAGAAATATAGATAAGCATTTCTCTTCATAAACTACATGTATGCTTAAAGAAGTCAGACAATGGAGGAAAATAGTGACCATATCGGAACAATTTTGTAAGACTGATGCCTATTTGACAGTAGCAGAGTGACAATGAGACAGTGGAGGAATTATTCCATTAATCTCATTAGTCATCTTTACACCACACAAGTGAAAAAGAAATCATAGCCCAACACATCATCCGCAAACTTTTTCTTTTTAGGGGGGGAATAAAAAGCTCATGCACACATTCACTGAGGTCTTACAGCCAATTAGTTGACATCCATCCACTATATTAGGGCCACAGAGTTTATAGTTATCAAGGTGGTGTCATATGCATGTTTTTCCATGGAGTAAAAAATAATTTGACATGAGGTCACTGAAATGAAAGTGTACTCACAGAGGTAAGCAACCCTTGGATTGGTAGGCTCAACCTCATTGGCAACACGAAGGATGGGCGCAATCTCTACTAGGGATGACGGTACCACCTCACTATCCATCATCGTCTCGCCTAAATTGCCGGCAGTCTGCGTCCGCAGAATTCTCCTCTGCGGTGGGGGGTCTGACCCCCTCCGTTGGTAGGCCATCGATTATATTAATTTAAGCCCTTCACCAAAAAACTCTCTACTTCACCTGTCAAAAAAAAATTCAAATTAACAAATTACAAACCTAACTGTACACTTTCAACTTTTTCAAGAAAACTTCAACATAATACAGACAAAAGGCCTTGCTTTAATAATTTCCTGATTAAAAAAAAAAAAGTTTTAATGATAGAAACGTTAATTCTCCACCTGTTTTATTTCATTCTTTAGTTCCACCGTCTCAGAAAACATATGAAATCCCGAGAAAATCATTATTGTAATTAAAGAAAGCTCTTTACTTGGTCTATTATAAGAAACATTAAAGACAAAACAGAATTTTACAGTCCCTCCAGAGCTCAGCTCCTACATGCTTTCCTATTCCCTCTACCTTTTCTTTTCTAATGATATCAAATTACGACGGCCACACCACTCTTATTCTTGTGACAAATAAAAATTCTGTCTTTAACCCCATAAAGCTTATCACTTTATAAACAGGGGAATTGCTGCAAAACCACAAAACCCCTTTTACCACCACTCTACCCAAGTAAAACCCAGAATTTCTCCATACATCCTCAACGTCCTTTCCATCACAAAACACTATAATCAACTTTAATCACTCGCTTGAACAAGGCCACTCCGGGGAAAATTAAAAGTCAGAAACAGAGCAACTTCAGTCAAGTAGTAAAATTGATTCCGGCTTTCTTTTCTTCCTCATGTTCAAACCAATCAACATAAAGACGTAAGAAACAAAAAGGGATTTTAATTGAGTCAAGTAAAATTTAAAAAAAATGGCGACTCACCAAGAATCTATCCATTACTACTGCAGCTCTGCTTAAAAAGCGGTAAAGGGCTGTTCTGCTGCTGTCGCTGCTTCTGCTGCTTCCAAGAAGTTGCTAGCATCAAACAACAAAGAAAGATGAAATGGGATTCTTCTCTTCTGCAAAGAGTAACAAGAAATCTTAGAAGTATCCCGTGAAATTCCTTTTTAGTTTCGGTTTCAGTGTGTGACTGTGTGAGAGGCAAGAGGGAGGAGTGTGTAAGCACAGTTACGTGGAACCGCAATACTGCAAATAGCAATTGTGAGAGTGAACTACCTAACTGAATAGACATCAAACCGACAAGCAAGAAAGTAACGCGGGTAAAGTATGTGAAATGACCATTGTAGTGCTCTATGGTTTAAGTCTTTAAGAGGGACTATTTCATTGAAAGTTTTTAATTTGGGTTGTTGTCTAATATAGGAAACTTACAAGGTTTTCATTTGGCTTTATTCTTATCGGTTTAGGAAGATCACAAGTTTTTAGTGGGATTTCTCCACTTTGAAATTGGAGGCATAAAGTTTATGGTTACTAATATTTATACTTTTGAATGAAATTTTTAGGCTAATTTGACTAACAAAATTATATATTTAATAACAGATTAAATATTTACATTCAAAACTAAAATATATATATATCAAATACAGAATAGATCGGATAAGTCATTTAATTAAATCGAGAGCAATAAATATAGTTATTAGCTAATTTAAATTTTAGAAATTAAAAGTTTGATTCACCCTAATTACATATTACAACAACCTATTTTTACTTCTTTTCTAGTAGTAAAAGTGTACTACACTCTTAGAAAACTTGCAACATCAAAGTACAAATGAAGATTAAATACTTATAAATGTGTTACGTGTTTAACTAACAAATGTCCAATTTATTCATTTTATCATTATTTACTTATCAAAATTTATAACATTAACACGAATCAGTTTTTAAATTGATTGTTATAAATTTATAAATTAGCGTAAAATTGGATTTGATAATATTGTCACATAGTGTGAGACCATATTGATTATGATGACAAACTAACTACTAAAACTTAAGTTACAATATCACATTTGCTTGACAAATTCCTCAAGACATTTTGGGTGAATGGTTTAATTAACGTGTGTTCTTGAGGTCAAACCAAAATACTTTTGGGGCCTAAGTTAGTCCTTTAACATAAAAAGATTATTCCCCTCCAAATGGCCAAATCTTATCTCATTAAAAGCCAAGCCACCCGATGCATTATTCAAGTGTCATCATGAAATGCAAATAAACTGAGAAAAGAGTATTTAAAAAAAATATAAATGAATAGACTACCACACACTTCCTTTGATTATTAAGCGTTCAATAGAGGATAAATCAATGAATAAAACAAACTTGACCAATGTTTTATTACTATTTTGTTTTGGAAGTATATGCACCACTACGTAAAGGGAATTGCCGCATAATCTCTAACAATGAATTATAAAATTCTAATTTTTTGACTTATTGTTCCTTTATTAGTGTAAAGTACTTTTTAAGTATTGCGAAATTCCATCGATAAAGGGACAAATTCAAGGTTGGTATGATTGGAATTTTAAAACACATTTTTGAAATTTTTTAATAAATTTTTTAATTTTTAATATATTATTATCTTATAATTACTTTATCAAAAAAGATAAAAACAGGTTTTGATATACGTTATTCGTACAAACCCTCAATTTTCTACGGGAGGGGAGAAGTGGAAAGAACCGAGCAACAGAAGACAACTTTGACAAGTAAGCTAGGCAATTGGCAAACATACCAAACCAAAGTCTCAGTTTTGGTGGTGTCGTTTCAAGCTTCAAATCACTTGATAACAAATTTAAAACAATAATATTTGCTTGACTTAACTTTCCTTTTTCTACGCAGGTGAATATAATATTTGCTTGCGTAACAAGAAAAAGAATATTGTGACAGGTTAAAAATAAAATGTTGGTACCGCAATTAATGAGGAAACACCCAAAATCGTCCTCCACATTTCAGCAAATAATCTTTTTCATCCTTCACTTTTAAAATAGGAACAAATAGTCTTTCAAATTTCATAAATTGAAACTTTTGGTAATATTTGTGAAGTAAATAGGAACTTTTAGTCCTTCAAATTTCATAAACGGGAATGTTTAGTCTTGAAATTTTCCTTCAAATTTTGATTCTTGAAATTTGAAGGATTATTTGTTCCCGTTTTAAAAGTGGAGGATGAAAAAGATTATTCGGTGAAATGTGGATGACAATTTTGGGTGTTTCCTCCCCGTTGATACCAATTTAGAAGACTTAAGATTAATTATCTTCATCAAGTCACGTATTGTTTACTTCTTGTAAAATTGATGTAGTTCAGGAGTAGGTTATTGTGAATTGAGAAGAAAGTATTAATGATAATTATGACCTCCTTGTTGTCCCTCCATCCCATATTTTGTATTTTAAAAACTAACTTAACACTAATTAATGACTCTCTCATTGAAGTGGTTTATTGTTAGAATCAAAATTGATTTAGAATTAAAATTTTTGTTATTATATTCGATTGAGTTTTATAATTTTTTTTCTTATTTCAATTTATTTATAATGACTATTTTATAATATTTTAAATTATGTAAATAAATTGCAAATTTTAAACTAAGATATACAAAAAATGTATGCATATTTAATTCTAAATTAGAACCAAACCTCCATGATTAAACTAAATAGGAAAGAAAGGTTTACTTTATTCCAAAAAAGGTACTTATGAGTTACAAATCGCGAAATTAGGATGATATAAATATAATTTATTTAGACTAGTAATAATATATACCATAAAAAAATTATAATGAATAAATTAACATTTACATATCAAAAAGAGCGCTAAATAATTAGAGTAATTATTATTTAATAACTTCTGTTTAACGTTACACTAAAGCATTCACCGTGCGTATATCACTCTTTTTTGTGTAATCCTCAACTCAGTATTACAAATCTACCAATAAAGGAATCAAACAATAATTATCCAAAGAGTAAAATATTAGAATATTATTTTTTAAAAAAATTTAAATAAATATTGATAATTTGAGAAGAATACCCAAAATACTGAAGTCGATATCTAGCTTTTGAAGAAATTGGAAAAGTTACAACATCATTGAGTTGTAAAATCTGAGAGAGAAGAGAGGAATGTGGTTTGGCAGAGGAGAGGAGAAAATTGAAGGTTTGGCTAGGATTTGCAAAACTAGACGAGAATGACGAAGGGCGGCCGCTTGGATGGGAGAAGAAGGGACAAACATTTGGAAATAGGGCAAAGTTTTTTTTTTAATACATAGCCCTATTTATAAAATTTTGACTTTATTCATTTGGCTTTTCTTTATGATTTTTTCTAATCTATGGATGAAATAAATACGAGTTAAAAGCCAATATATATTAGAAAGACAATAAAATCATTTTGTTACGTTTCTATATCAAAGCGAAATACAATACTTAGTTCTTTTTTCTTTCATTTAATGCCTATTAGCGTTCCAAAAGTACCTTTTCGAAGTCCTGAAGAGGAAGATGCATCTTGGATTGATGTATAGTGCGAGTTGTCAGACATATCGGGTCAAAGTTTTATTTGGATTTTTTTAGTAAGGCTACTATTCACTCTAAAATTAACCATAGATTCAATAGAAGAAATGATCAAAATCGAAATGATTTTCGAATTTGATTCCATACTAATTTCAAAAAAGTTTCATTGTTGAATGAAGTTATACAACTCATCTCTTATGATTAGTTTCCCAGAAAGTTACTTGGTTGAGTAAAATCCCAAGATGGGTAGATGTTACAGATGATGAATCGATTTCATTTTATATTCTTGTTACTTTCTCTTTCTTGGTGCCATCTATAACGATAGATGAATAACAAACTTTCAATTGAACGGACATCCAGGATGTCGACTTCAATAAAAATGGAATAAATTTTAAAACACCAATATTTATTTAATTTATTAATTTTTTGGGAAAAAACTCATTATCCAACCATAGGTCCAGAAATATACCTTATGATTCTCTTAATTGCGGGTAATTGAAACCCCACTAATTAGACAATGATTATTATTTTTTTTATCTTCTATCCATGCAAGTCTTAGGGTCCATTTGGACAAGAGATTTCTATTTACAAATGGAAAAAGTTGTATTGGAATGTGTAAAAATTTTGGTGGTTTTTTTTTTGATAAAAAAAAGTATTTTGGAAGGAAAAATAAGAGGGAAAATTTTTTAAAATTATGTAAAAGGAATTTGAGTGGAAAAATTTAAATTTTAAATTTTGATATAAAAATATATTTAGATAATTTATTTTTATTTGATAATTTTTTTATTTATAAATAAAAAGAAGTTGTACAAACGGATCCTTAGGCCCTTTTCCTCGAGGCCCTTCATTACATAATAAATAAATAAATGCAATAACAAATAAGAGAAACAATCGAAGCAAACCACCGACTTTAAAAGGGTATTAATTGGTGGGGGCCAATTGTGGATAAACATACAACACTTGGGGTCCAGGGGATGTCTCCTTGGTTTGGTGTCAATCATCCTCTCTACGGCATTACACCATTTCGCATGCTTATGGTTTGGTGCCAAGCGTCCCTCTTCTTAATCATTCTTCAATTTGATAGGGAATCATAAGCGCCCAAACCCCAATAAATATGCATTCTTTTCTATTTGAAGTTTTTTTTTTTATTGACAATATTTATTTCAACTTTATTTTTTTGTTGACTAAGAAGCCCTCAATCATTACAATGTACATTAATAAATTTTGTTCCTGTGTAATAATTTATAAATTACATTGAAAATATAAATTGCATTAGACAAGTCCTGTATGACGGACTTGACTGAAAATGTATTGACAAGAAAATTCGAACTCGTAATTTTATGATTTGGCGCTCACTGTTATACCAACTCAACCATTTCCGAAGGAACTTCATCCTTATTCTTTATGAGAAAAGGAAACCGAGCTAAAGGGGTAATTAGTTTGAATTATTTAATGATAGTCATAATAGAATTCATTAAAATGTTCTGAAAATTTCTATTATATTATCAGTGTTTAATTCAAAATTCATAATGATTATTAATGTGAATATTTAAGAGTACTTGGTTTAAACTAATTAAGGGACTGAAAATTCAATTGGTGCATGATATTATTCTTAAATTTTAAAATTGGTCTAAAATTTAGTTCCTAAATTAATTAATATAAAGTTTTAAAACTTTTGTTAGGAGCGAACGTGGCCAAGTTGGTTTTTTACTTAAAGCTGTTCAAATTGATTTTTTGTTCGGTGAAGGGTCCCGCTGAAGAAATAATTGGCCTCTGGTACTGTTTTCCTTTTGGTTGATTACATTTACTTTACTACCCCTTGATATTTGACCAAATTACGAAACCAGAAATTCTGATAGGTTCCATTTACTTTACTCCCCTTGGTTTCATGTTTGTTTTTTGTTTCGAAGTCCAACTAGCGTTTTACTTGTGTAATTACACGCAGTGTGTTATCGCTGAAAAAAATCAATTTATTATTTATTATTTTTTGTTGAAAAATGTTATTATTTCATGCTAAATTGACATAATATAAATAGTGATTAAGTTTTTATAAAGAATTTATATTAGAAATCAAATTTTTTATTTAAATAATATAATTGAAAATTTAGATAGATAAGAATGTTAAATTTAGATAGTACTATTGAGTTAAAATTTAATTAAAAATCTAATACATTATAAATGATTTCAAAAGTCTAGTCATTAACTTGTGAAATATAAAAATATATATTACCTCCGTCATAAAACAAAAAAGTTTAATTTCAAAATTTTTCTTTGTTATAAAAAAAAAAGTGTTCACTTTTGGTGTGAAATTTTTATATTACTTTTACTAATAATAATAATGTATAAATCTAAATTAAAAAGTAAGAATAAAAATATAAATTTATACATTTAATTACATATTAAATATATTATACCTTGTAACTAAAAAAGGTTCTACCAAATGAAAAATAAACTCTTTTGTGAAGATAGCGGGAGTATTAAATTTAATAAAAAGATATAAGTATAATGATTTTAAACTATTTAATTGTGGACAAAGCCCAATTATACATAACTAGTGTACATGGACATTGTTTTTTATATAGATAATAGATTAATTTATGAATTAAGTAGTTCTAATCTTCATTTTTTTTTGTCTTTTCTTGATAACTAAATGAAGGGACATAGGTTTTCCACAAAATTTCTGCTTTATACCATATGTTGATTAGGGATGGTAACAAGTACCTATCCCCTATGAATACCTCCTTGTTTCACTTCAACGAGGGGCTAGGCGAGTGCGGGGAAGAAAAACTCCCCCCATTTCTAAACGGAGAGGGGGACGGGGTTGCCACCCGGCCGTTATCAGTTTCTTTTTTCTTTAAATATGTTAATATATATTATATTTAAATTTTAATAAATAAATTATTTGTATATATTAGTAAATATATTACTTATATAATTATATATATTATGTTATTAACATTAGTTAGAATTTTAATTTATTATTAATGTTTCTTAATTAATAGGACATTATGTTTATATTAAGATTATATTAATTAAAATTTTAAATATCATACTTTAGTATTAGTTACTATTTATTATTATTTCTTTATTAGTTATGAATTATTATATATTGACTCTCGTCTTTTTCATTATAACATATTATTAGTACTACTAATTTATTGTTCAATATTTATATTTATAAATTAGTGTTAATTTGATATATATATAGAGAGAGAGAGAATCCTATTATGAATGTGATGCATTGTAGAGTTTCAAAAAAATCATGATTATGAATTATTATGTTAATGCAAACTATATTTGACATTTGTATATTGTAATGTTTTATAATTTTTTGTTATATTTTATTTGTATACTTGGATTTATACTCTATAATTTGTTAGTTGTTACATTGGAATTATGTCAATTTTTCCTTAAGTTTTGGATTGATTTTAATTATTATTTGTAATTAAAAAATATTAAAAGTTTAATTTTTATATATATTTTTATTTAAAACGGAACCCCATTGGACACTCACAGGGAAAAACTAGACAGAGGGGGCAGGGCAGGGCTGGTCAAGGCAAGGGTGGGTGGCATCAAATGGAACATGTGGCGGGTGGTGGGCAGAGCTTCCCCAGTTCCCCCCCCCCCCCCCCCCCCCCCCTTTGCCATGCCTAATATTGATTAGGGTTTGTATTTTCATTAAATTGAAAACTATGTTATAGTTACTTTTACACCCCATTTTTTCCACGACAAAATTTTCCACCATTTTAGATTATATCCCTTAGATTCTTCAAAAGAAAAATCAATTAATCTGTTCTCTATTTTGAAAACCTACAAACCCCAATCCCCCTCCTCAAAAAAAAAAAAAAACAAAACCCCAACCCCAACCAAAAAAAGAATAACATTTAGAGCATCACTTTGAAGATGAAACTAGACACACACACAGATGTATATAACAAATAACGCAAATCAAAACAAATTCTTAAAAGAACATTTATTAATTACAATCACACAATATCACACAATAGTCAAATCCTACCTAATTCTAAAAGTCCCCCTTGAGCAACCTATTTGATGTGAGACATAATAAAGTTTATTTCAACCATTTAGCCTCATAATTTATATTAGTCTCAAAGAATAGCGTACAACAAACATTAGGGAAAAGAAAGAACATAATTGAAATCTATCATGTTTTGAAAGAGACAAAGTACCACCCAAGAGCAAAATTTTGTCTCCTTTATCTTTGATCTCATAAATAGAGGAACAAAGAAGAAAGTAAGTGTAAGATCGAAGAAAGTTTAGCAAATTTATGTAATCTACTATCAAAATGATTTCCAAAAAGCTATTATCAGATTTGATATACTTTTTTTAAATATATATATATAGTTGTCCCAGTTACAAAATTGATATCCACGAGGCTACTACAAGATTTGCTGTTCACAATTACAGAAAAAGTATTACAATTATAGTTGATGAGATTTAAACTTCTAATTTTCAGAAGGTAGTGTAATTCTAACCCATTAACTCATTAATGGTACTCTAATCATTTAACTCATTATTTGTTTCAATTTGTTCCTCTTCTCCCCTTTCTCAAAAAAATAAATGAATAAATATACTGAAGGATAAAAATGTTTAGGGTAAATAAGGTCATTTGTTTCTCAACTTAGAACGTTAGTTTAATTTTGTCTTTTATATTCAAAATTTTTTTATTTCATCCCTTGCAAATTCCATTCTAGTTAGTCATTCTAATGTAATCAAACCAAGCAAAAAATAATTCATTCAATCGCTACCTTGCACAATTTATAAATATTTTATATAAAGTTCATTTCTGATTATTTAAATCACTTTCAATTTTGATATTTTGCAATTTAGATAGTTAAAAAATAACTTTATCTATTCATAATATATTTTTTGACAATTAATAAAAATTTATGCATGTTATAAAAATTACAAAGTTAGAGGTGATAAAATACTAAATAAAACTTTTAAGAGTATTTTGCAAAAGAATAAATTTTGGGGTGATTATTTGCTATTTAATCTTTTTATTTTGGTTTCTTTTACTGTCATTTGACCTAAATATATGTAAGTCATGTGACTAAATGCGTTAAGTTCCGTTTGCCTCAATTCTAATAGAAAAATAAATTAAAATCGAAATTGTAAGTTGAAAGACCAAATTAAAACTTTTTAAATAAATTCAATCAAGTCCCAAATTGAGAGATTAATTGTGCTCTTTACCCAAATGTTTAAAAGTAAACTTCAAAGGCAGGTATGAAATCATCAAAATACATTGGGGACTATATTGGCAATTTCGTAAAAGAACCGTTAACTAGAAATTAAGGCCGGGTTTCGCAGCTTCAAGTGGGAAATGCACAGATAGATATGGCTGAAGGTAAACAATCCGAAACTCCTGATGCTCAGCTGTTTGGCCTCCTCTCCGATCTCCTTCAACAGGTATCTGCCTTACAGTTGGACAATTTGCTGGGATCTATGATTTCTGTCTTATCTTGGTTAATATTGTGATAAAATCTGAGTTTTTATTTTGTGTTAATTTTATATTATACGCCAGGTTTAGAGTTTTCTACTAATTGATTGAATAGGGATCTTTTGAGCAGCGTTAGAGATTCAATTCTTGTTACCCTTTTTGGCTTTGTGGTTAACAATTAATTATCTTTATGGAAAAGACAGAATCTTGGAGAGATACAGGAGCCCTTTTAGAGTTTGATTGAATCCTTAGAATGGTGAAATGCAGTTGTCGCATTGCTTGTTGAGGATTCGTTTATTGAAAATAATTCGCAGAACTTGTTTTTTGTCTTAAGATAGAAATAGTACCCAAAAAAGGCCAATATCCACCAAGAACTTTCTGAAGGAATCCCCCGTATTTTTATGAAGCTTCCAATCTTTCTTTGAATTTGATGTTGCTGATGATTGTTGGATGACTCCAGTCAGTGTGAACAATCAACATTATGTCTCAAACGAGGAGGGCAGTAGTTTCTGATTGTGCACAAAACAGCATTCAATTTCGAAATGAACTTGCAAGTACCTGGCTAATCTTTTAGTAATGACGTCCAGATCATTGTTTTTGCAAAGTGCTTTGATCTTGATTTGACAAATGATTATATATCCAACCATCAAACCTTTTTCTTTTGAGGTGTATTTGTGCTTCCCCTAACCACTTAAAAATGTCGGCCCCCATCTAGATGAAAAGAAGGTGAGACAAAGGAAGAGTGGTAAGATCATGACTTCTTTTCCTGAATTATACATGGTTCAACAAATTTTACCAGCTATTGTGAAGGTTAATGATGTGGTGCTTCAGGATGCCTTGATGGTGTTGATGATTTGTTGGCTAATTGCAACTTTCTTTTTTTGCAATGCCAAATTTAGTTGCTTAAAACGTTTAGAAAATTCCATTTGTGCATCTGATACTAATCTTATAGTAAGCTGGGAACCTGCCGAGTTCTGTTCTTGTTTGCTCAATGCTCATGCATGAGAAACATTTGCAGGTTGAGTCATTAACCAATCAAGAGGAAGTAGAATTACGTGCCAAGATTGAAGCCTTGGGATTGGAGGTCACAAAAGATCCTTCAAAATCTGCACAGGATCTTGATGAGGTAATTTCAAGGCTTATTCCCAGTCGTGCATTTTTGTGAGACAAGTTTACTTATTTTTCAGTTCCCAGAAATGTAATTTGCTTGTGAAAGGCTTTTACTCAAATATGTATGCTGAATAGCTGAGTATTGGTTAATGCAGATTGAAATAGCTAAGGAGTTGGATAAATTATCTTCAAAATTGGATGATGTCGATAAGATGGTATCATCAGCCATAGCTGCAGATCCACAGGTGCACTCTCTGTTAAGCAGCACTGCGGATGTATGGATGCCCGTCATTACAGCAACTTCTGATGAAAGACGAAACTTTATGTCAACATTTGGGGATGATGATGATGAATTCAAAGAAAACGATTCTAAGCAGATTTGTGACTCTCAAATTTGATTAAGTTTTGGAGAAAAAATATCTTACTCATTCAAATTTGAGTTCTGTTGATTATCTTGGTTTGAGGTGAAACATAGATAATAATCCAAGTTCCGGAATGATGCATTAGATCCCTGTGTTTGTTGCTTTCTACTCATGCTGCGTCACTATCCCATCCTTCACTAAATAGCCACTCGCTAAAGTCATTGCCATCACAATCTCCTTAGGCTCTCTAATTTATCTTAGCAACCGTAAAATTGATGTTGCTGTTTGGTTGGAGGGCTAGGCAGTATAGATAGGAGATGAGAGAGGGGCAGATGAATGCCGTTTTGTGGTTCGCTTTGAGATAGCCTGCAAACTTATTTGGGAAAAGCAATGTAGAGCAGGATTATAGCTGGAAAAAGTAAGCGATTG
The DNA here is from genome assembly GCA_020080225.1 of Gynochthodes officinalis. Classification (NCBI taxonomy): domain Eukaryota; kingdom Viridiplantae; phylum Streptophyta; class Magnoliopsida; order Gentianales; family Rubiaceae; genus Gynochthodes; species Gynochthodes officinalis. The sequence continues at coordinate 17,702,248 of CM034616.1, forward strand.
TGACTAAAACTCGTGGAGCAATGGTTATTTTGTGGTCTATTTACTTAAAACGAGCCATAGTTATGCCGGGAGAGTGGTATTATTTTAACGGAAGAGGCGATTTTGACCAAATCGAAGTTGGAGGAATCTGTCGTTTATCATCTAATATTCCCAGGCTGCAGAAGTACGATGTCAACCAAGGAACAGTAGTACAACAAAAAATAAATAAAATGCTACGAAGCTGGGAGTGAAAGAGAGCTTTTATCAGGGTTCCAGGTTGAGGAAATAAGCATGCGTGCGTTTCAATCTGAAGCAAAGGTAATCTGTAGGGAATAGAGTTAAACACTGAACTGAAGGGCATACGCAGTACTTATGTGATGCATCCTGTCATTCGAAAGCTTGCGGAAACTCAATTTTGCAATTAAAGGCCACCAAAAGGGAAATCTGTCTTGCAGATTGACAAGGTAGAAACATGCAGTTCAAAATATCATTTTGAAGGAACAAATAGGCTAAACAACCATATTAAAATTGATCCAATTATCCAACACACAACCAAAAAGACCAGTAAGCCAGCCAAAATGGTCAGCAATGGAGGGCCTTCAGCGGTTCCAGAACCAGTTTCATCAGATCCATTTGAAGGATTTGTCTTTGATGCAGATGCTGGAAGTAGCCGCTGTAATTGTAATGTCATAGAACTCCTCAACCTGGATAATGTGGTAAAATACTAACGAGTTTCTTCAGATAAAAACAATCACGTCCAGATAGGAAACCAAGTAGAATACTAGTAAGTATGGCAGGACAACCCGTGCATCTTCTTTAACTGAAGGTGAACATGACAAACAAAATACAGGAATGATACATGCTCGTATCAACATTTTCAACCTTATCTTCAATTAACTTTGACTCTAAGGCAAAGTATTTAAAGTTTGTGAGATAAGATAAACTTCAAGAAAGGTCACAAAATGGTTGAGTTTCTTACTGAAAACTACTTTTATGATTATTCAAAACTTTCGAACTGAAATTAGATGTTTAAGTAACTCAAGAATGTACTAGAAAAGCTCTACTTCATCTTGCAGCTACTAATCACTTGAGAAATCTTAAAGCCAGTATGCTGCCAAAGTTCATTTTGATTTGATTTAACTTGAAAACATTGTCCAAGACAGTGTCTACTAGGATAACCTCCCATGTCATGCTTTAAATGCACATTGTTGTCTTTTTTCTCACAAGATCATGCACGGTAGGTGATGCTTTTCAAGAGCCTCCAATATGCATATGTAAAGGTTACATGTGAAGAATTTCCAGTAGTACATGATTCAGAAATATAATCTCTTTTTCCTTTTGCTTTGTTATTTAGAAATGCATGCTGAATATGATATACCCAATGCTTTCTATAAGTTACTCCAAAAGATGGCTTAATTTAGTTCTCTTCCAGCTCTAACGTGTCTTAGTTTATGGTACCTTAGCAGTTACCAACCTGAATGAACTACTAAATTGAACAACCAAGAATGCTGACAGGAAATATAAAAATATGGTCAACTTCATCATCCATATGGACTCCTACTCTCAATTAGATACTATCTATGCTTCACAATTACCATATCTTCATTTTGGTTCAAGGGAGACTCTAAGATGTACAAGGAGGGAAAAGGGGAGAGGACCTCATAAGTACCACATCTTGTGCATAATTAAAACAGTGTTCAATTATGGTCACTAATTATGTGTAGTCATGGAAAATGAATTACAGATATCAGATTGTTTTGGTATACTTTTTTTTTTTTGTTTTTTATGTAGCATTGGTTGAACAGCAAATGTAATCTGTTACCTTTTCCTTGTTCAAAGCAATAATTCCTTAACATTCTAAAACAATCAATGAATAATATCCATTGTCTTTCTCCTTTCATAATCTTTTACTAGCCTGTGGCAAAAATTACCCGTGTTCCTAATGCATGTATAAATTGATGTGAAATCTCTTCAAACCTTCTGTCCAGTCCAGTCAAGAAAACCCTTCCAAAGAGAATACTGATTCCGCACACTTATTACTCTGCTAGCTTGTATCATAGCATATTAGCATAATCTGTCTCTCCCACGTATCTTCGGCAGTCCTAGTTAGAAAATGCACCTTTTTTTATTCTTTTTTTTTGTTTCTTTTAGCTGAAAGCGAGACAGATACGATAGGAGGCTGAACAAGATAAATCCTTTCCAGTGCCTTCGTCTTCATTCTAAACTAGTCAACTCAAGTTAGCTGAACCCTTATCCCCCATTAACCACATTGCCACAAAATTGGGTCTAAGTGCCGTCTAACAAAGCTCTGTGGTCATTGTTTGATTACCTATGCAACGTTTCTCCATAGTCTCAGCTTATTCTAAGGACCAACAATGTTTAAGGGGTCTCAACAATCTCAGCTTTTCCCTTCAAATCATACTTTAATAAACAAGAAAAGTAAACAAGCCAAACCCCAGAACAGCCTGATGCACTCATTTCTTGAAATCAAATTGTTCTCTTTTTATCTGTTTTTCAGTCCAAGCTATATAACCTACCTTCCCGTCCTACAAGCGCAAACACCAGCCCCGGAATTTACATGGCAACATAATATCACTTTAAAAACAGAAAGCATCACAAATTGTATGTGATTTTCTAAATTTTGATTATTATGTAAATCTAAGGTTGAGAAATGAACCTGAAGCCGAGATGGGTTGGTGGGGCATTTTGACGAAGAGGGGGGAAACTGATGCAGTCAGTATGAACTCCAACACTGGGGCGATTGAACCCTGGAATTGATTTGGATGGAAGGACTCCAGCACAACACTGCATTTTAGCCATGGAAGAAAACAAGGATGGATGATAAGAATTTGGGAGTGACTGGTTTTATGCTGATGGCAGCACACCGAAAATCACAGAAAAATGTCTGATGTAAACGTGGCAAAAGTCGCCTCGCAACAGTAGTCTTCTGAATTATTTTACCGTCTAAAATTTACTGAAAATTTTTAGTGTAAATACAATCTCTCGGTTTTGGATGCTGCCAGGTTTACCTTCATTGCCACGTGGATAACATTTGGCCTCTCTTGTGGAAAATTGTTTACTACTCAATTGTTTAAAAAAAATTCACTTTTAAAATTTTTCTTTGTATTCAAAAAAGAGTTTATTTTAAAATAATTTTTTATATTATTCTTATTAATAATAATTATATATAATTTAAACTTAAAAAATAAAAAAAAAATTACATTTAATAATGCATTAAATATGTTATATCTTATAATTAAGGAAACCATAATTTTAGTTTTTAATGTTTTATCTAATATTAATTTTAGTTCTTAATATTTAAAATCTGACACATTTAGTTCTCAAATTTTTACACTAATGTATTTGGTATAACTATGGCTATTAAAGTAAAAAATAATTAGAGATGACAATCAGTACTCACTCCGTTTCACTTTCACCCATATTGGGGGCGAGTAGAGCGGGGGGAGAAAAACTCCCATCACTTCTAAACTGGGTGGGTATTGCCCCATCTCGTTTACCCGCTTCTTTTTTAAAAATATATTAATATATATATTATATGAAAATTTTAGTAAATATATTATTTATATATATTAGTAAATAAATTACTTATATAATTATATATATTATGTTATTAACATTAGTTAAAATTTTAATTTATTATTAATATTTTTTAATTATTAGTACATTATGTTTACATTAAAATTTTATTAATTAAAATTTTAAATATTATACTTTAGTATTAGTTACTATTTATTATTATTTCTCTATTAGCTATGAATTATTATATATTGACTCTTATCTTTTTTATTATTACATATTATTAGTACTACTAGTTTATTGTTAAGTATTTATATTTATAAATTAGTGTTAATTTGATATATGTATTTGATATATATATATATAGAGAGAGAGAGAGAGTATCCTATTATGAATGTGATGCATTGTAGAATTTTTAAAAAAATGATAATTATGAATTATTATGTTAATCCAAACTATATTTGACATTTTGTATGTTGTAATATTTTAGAACTTTTTGTTATATTTTATTTGTATACTTAGATTTGAACTCCATAACTTGTTAGTTGTTACATTGGAATTATGTTAATTTTTTCTTTAGATTTCGAATTTATTTTAACTATTATTTGTAATTAAAAATATTAAAAAATTAATTTTTATATATTTTTTAATTTAAAATAAGGTCCCATTGAGCACCTGAGAGGAGAATGGGGTGGAGAGCAAGGCCGAGCAAGGGGTAAGAGTGAGTGGTGGGTGGGCCTTCCCCGTCTCAAACCCGCCCTGTTGTCATGCCTAAAGATGACAAATTCATTAGGTGAGTGTCATGTGACCATTAGTAATCTCATTATTAAACTTTTTATTTACAAATTTTGAAAGATATTATTATTATTATTATTATTATTATTTACATTTTCATTTCAAACTCTCTTCCTTTAATTAATTTAGCTCACAAACGTCTAACGTTTGAATATTAAAGGATAAGGGCTTTAAATGAAAAAATAAAATGAAATAATTAATTTATGAATTAAAAATTTTGATAAAGAGTTTGATTATAGTCAGGTAATACTTCCATGACAAGTTTTGTGAAAATTTGAAAATTAAATGTGTCAAATTTAAAATATTAAAAACTTAAAGTGAATCAAGTGATATTGGGTAAAATAATGAGGGGTTAAATTGTAATTTTCCCTATAATTAAAAAAAAGGGTTATGCACACTATTTAAAATAATAATTATTATTTTTTTAAGACTAAAGAGTATTCTACATTCAGAAAACTAGAAAGAGTGGTGAGAAATCTTGGGCAGGAAAAAATGATTGGACTCACGCTAAGTTGCTTCAAAAGTAATTCGCTAAAGATGATTTATTTGGAGGAATGGATCTTGATTTCATTCCACCAAGTTGGATAACAAGCTTGGAAACGAGTAGTTAGGCAAATTCTGGAAATTTTTTTATTCTTTTGGGAAAAAAGGAGTGATTTGTAATGATTTACTTGGTTTCACATTAAAAGTGTAAGATTTACATGTAGAGTTTATATAATTTTGAATTTTTTCATCTCACAAGTTAATTTTTGTAATGAGTTCTCTAATAATCATGACAAATGGTATTAAAATTAAACCACTATCCTCCATCCATCTCATGTGGCAGTGGTTTTTTTATTGAGATTATTTTAAATTCTTTCACCTTACAAACTAGTTAAAATTTATTTACAAAAGCCCAAATTCACCGATTTTTTCACTCGCAAGTTAGTTTTTATAATGGATTCCTCCAAAAACCATAACATGATTATTGAGTTATTACAAGTTAGTTTTTGTAGTTAATTCCTCCGAAAACTTTGACATCAATATAGAGTTGTTGAGTTCGGAACCTAATTTTGAAATCCATTTACAAATGCCCAACATTGACCAATGCATGCCATGAAATTCTTCGTATTTCTGACCTCAAATGTATATGAATTAACTTAAACTACTAGTCGTTTATGTATAATTTATAGTTTTTTGAAAACCTAATTTAAACTACTAGCTGTTTATGTATAAATTTATAATTTGTACAAAACAAACTTAAAGTATTAGCTGTTTATGTGTAATTTATAAAATATAATAATGAATACTGATAATAATGAATTCTTTTTTATAAAATTATAGTTAGTAGTGTTTCTCTAGCTGTGAATATTAATAAAAGAGTATCATTATTATTTGTAATGTAAATTTTTAATGCATTTACTAGTAAGGGTAAAATTGGAATTTTGGTTAATTCCCATCGCTAATGCAGGATTGAACTAGGTATTATCAATCACAATGATACCCATTGTAAGATTCAAAACAAACAGCCAAAATGCAATACTGATTCTCATTGTCATTGCACACCTTAATCATTTTCATTGTGATTCTTATTAACATATTTGAACTAAGCACCCCCTGAAATGTAATCAAACTCAATTGCGATACTTAAGTGTTTGGTTTATGTTTTTATTTGCAAGGAGTTAACTTTACAAAAAATAAAACATTCAAATAATTTTTTGTTTCAAAATTTAAAATTTAAATTCCCACCAAAATTCTTACATTATTTCAAAAAAAATAAATTCCCTCCAATCTATTTTTTCATATCACTTTTTCTTATAAAAAATTCCAACCAAAACTTTCACATATTCCAATACAAAATTCTCAAATACAATACAATCGAAACATAAACTTTTATCAGAGCATCCGTCCTCAGTTAATGAAAACTAGCGGAGTGTCCACCGTGCAATGCACAGTGTAGGCTTACTCTGCCCAGTATTAAACTGTGTATGAAATATTAGTTAGTTTGTATTTTGTGGACGAAATAGACATAATACGTATTAAGTAGAGTCTGTATGTATAAAACCTTTTGAGGGCTGTAGCAAATGGGCTGAGATCTTAGGCATATAATAAAGCTTTATGCCTCAGCGTCATGAGTGTTAGTGATGATTCGCGAACATTAGGCCATTAGAGTTATGGACTGAGGTGTAGATGTAAGGTTGAATGTAATGATGATAAAAGTCAGAACCGCTGCCCAATCATGTCCTGAGCATTAAATAGACTTGACCACTTACGATTTTCAAAAGGTGAGCGTGGTTTGAGGAACAGCTAAAAATAAATGAGCGGGAACCAAAACATCAAACTAAGAAGTAAGCAATAAACAATCATTTTATTTGTTTTATTAAGCAAATCATTTATGCCCAAACATTGAGGACGAAGAGGGAGAAATACAGTCGTGAGTGAATGTAAATTTGCTGAAGGATTGAAAGCAAGCAGTCACATCTAGTTTGTGAGATTCCCATTGTAAGAAACAACAAAGTAAGTATGTCTGCTTCAGATTCTTTGTCAAAAGGGTCATCGAGGTTAGGAAGTAGGTCTGACTCATTGACTAGCGATATGGAGGACGATAGTCTGTTGGGATCCTCTAGTCAAGGTAGTACTGAAATAAAGATAGAGGAAGAGCAAGTGAGTAAGCTGTTAGGGAAGAAGAAAATGGTATTAGATGTTGAAGTAAAAACTGAATTGGAATTGTCTCAGACCAAAAGTAGGTGTGCGTCATTGTTAGCAGCCAGATCCTCAGAGGACAGTGAAAAGGAAGACATAGTACCTAGGGTGTTAGAGTTGTACCCGGAGAAATATACTCCTATGATTGAGAGTGTAGCCTTGGTATTAGGATTAGCCGAGATCCGAAACCTCAAAACAAAGTATCATATCCCCAAAGAATATGGGGCGAGAGTGATGAGGTTGGAGTGGAGGGCTTGTTGGCCTTTGTAGATTATTGTGCTATGTATGAGGAACAGCTAAAGACAAGGTTGAGGTTTCCTCTTTGTAGCCTTGTGAACAAGGTCATGAGGTACTACAATATAACTTTAGCACAACTGACTCCCAACTTGGTAAGAACTCTAATAGGCTTTGAAGTTTTGTGTTAAGAGGGTCAGATTCCGAGTTCAGTGAGCCTTTTTCAATACTTCTACTGTATAAAGAAATCGGCAAATTCCATGAGTTATTTTACATTTTTCCCGAGGACTGGGAGTAAACTTAATAAGCCGACAACTCACCACAATTGGAAACAAATATTTTTCTTTGTAAAAACAGAGCCTTGTAGGGTAGAGATAGGTTAGTTCTATGAGGACACTAAAGATAGTTACACGAATCGACGGAAACATAGCCCCCCTGGCCAAGAGTATATCGAGCTCTGAGAGAAAAGAATTGAGAAGTATACAGAAACAGAGCTTGTCAAATATGGGCTTAGTCTAGCCGTAATAGAGGTTGGATCACCGACCCCCCAAGGCCGACGAGCAAGGCAAAAAGATCCAAGGGTAGAATCGCTATACTTGGAAATATTTATATGTTGTCAATTAGAGTGATGAACTAACTATTATTTTTTTGTTTCTGCAATGGTGAAGTTCGTATTTGAGGTCACTGAGCAGGAAGTGGCACCTCAAAAAATCACGAAAAGAACAAAGGCTGAGAAGGGGGCCTTGTCATCAGGGAAGGTAGTGATCTGAGGTCCAGTGAAAAAAAAGGCAGAAAAGAGAAAGACCAAGGTGGAAACTGCCCCCAAGAAGAAAAAGAGTAAAGTGGCTAGCAGCACATAGAAGGCTTGCCAGAAAGCTGCCTAGGTGAGCACCTCGGGCACAATCTTCTATTTTTGTTTTCCTGGAGAGTTTTCTCAAGTGTTGAAATCCCAAGCATGGAAGATGAGTGAAAGAGGATGGAAACCATGCCAATTTCTGATTTAAACAACAAGGCGGGCTTATTAATTCCTCAGTCCTCACGTAAGAAGATAAATGGTATGTTTCATTATTAACTAACATTTGTTTTTATGTTTGCTTAACTTACAGTTTTTGTGGGAATGAAAACAAGCCTTGGGTATGTCGACAGAGTACATGCACATGGCGAATCGCCTAAAGGAGGAGGTTAGGAAAAACAAAGTTGAGATTGGCCTCCTATGGAATTCCGAAGCCTTAGTTTGCAATAAGCTTTAAATCGCACTAGAAAAGCAAAAAAGAGTAGAAGCCGAGATCGCAAGTTTGCAATAGCAACTGGTGTCACGTGAAATGGAGATTCGAAAGTTGAAAGCCATCAATCAAGGCGAGTATCTTCGGACGGTGGTGAAGAAACTCTTCTGCATAAAAGACTTTGGTCATTTTGCGACAAATTTCTGCAAAGTAGTTGCAAAGTTGGGACAACATAAGGTAGCCGTGGAGATCCAGAGGAAATTCCCCGCCCTAAAGTTGGAGGAGTTGCCTGGGTATGATGCTTATGCCCTTGTTAAGGTTGACCAAGCCTATATAGAGGCTATTAAAGGTTTTGATGGTTTTTTCACTTTGTTGGGCCATTTTGCATCCCTGAAATCTCCAATGACTGTACAAGAGCTGGAGGATTACGGGTGGACGAAGATACAGACTTCAGGATGCTAGAAAATAGAGAAGGAATAGGTGACCCTGAACTCGAAGTCAAGGTGGATGCCTCATCTCATGAAGAAAAGATGAGAGAATAGGGTAGTTTTTTTTTTTGAAGAACTTGTTACGTAAAGTTGGTAATTAATGAAAACTGGATATATTTACACTCTCTGAGTGGTTTATCTTGTATGGATCCTAGACTTAATGTCGTGGATAAGAGGTTCAAAATTGTTGAGGCTAAAAGAGATGCACTCATATCTGATATTACTCATATCGGATAATGAAGTCATATCCAAGGTTACACATCTAAATGGATTAGTCCATTGACTTGAAGAATATAAGGTAAAGCAACAGGGCCTAATAAGTAGGCTTGTTAATGCGAGACAGCCTTGGCCACTCAAGGCGAGGTGTATAAAATGTAGGTTTGGGATCTCTTTGGCGAGGCCTTACAGATCAGTGCCGAGGTTAAGGTGTGAGAACGCATTTTACATTTGTATAAAAAATATTGAATTAGATATGGAAAACATAAAAGAGATTAAAAGTATATGTTAATTGAGAACATGCGACATGTTATATTTGCTGAAAACTAATGGGACAGGGCATGTGTTGTGTCTACATTAAACTGGATCCTTTTCGAGCTGTTTAAAATGTTCATTGAGTTGAAAGCTTGGGGCTGGATTGTTCAATATGCCAAAAACTGAAGTTCGAACTTTTATCTTGGTTTTGGGCCAAGATCTACAGCTTTTGGGCTGAAGTTTTTAAAATGTATCTATCTATTTAAATTGTTTTGCAATTGTGTAGTAAAAAAAACTTAGAGTTATTGTACGATGAATTCAACTTTGCTATTGAAGTTGGCAAAAATTTGCAAAGTGCTGAAATGAGGATGCTAATAGTTGTTGTGTGCGTGAAAGAAAGAAAAATGATTCATGGATTTGAATGGAGTAAAGATAAAATACTCAATTTAGAGTAGTAGATAATCACTGTTGCATATAAGGTACATGATGCTATTTGTTTGAATTTGTAATGCCAATGATACAATTTTCTACACCATCTTCATTAAAAATGATGATTGCCAACCTAGCTGAACACTAAGATAAGAATACAAAAATATCATTATTTTGTAGTTGATGTTCATCGACAAAATGCATCCAATTTCGATGAAAGCTCAATTTCTTAAGTTCAATTTTGTAAGTTCTACAGCCATTTGTGAGAGTTACGATTGGAGTCAAATGACCTCAAAGTTAAGATACACACGAGCCCTCAAGAAAATGAATGTGTTTGGTTCAATGAGGTTGTTACGGCAAAATTCTTTCCATTATTGCGTAAAACATGGTGATTGAATATTTATTTGCCAACTAAAAATTCCATGATGGAATGTGATTTGTTGGTTTTCTTCCAATTCATTCATGGCATATGTAATAAGCGGAATTCTCTGTGAAAAGGAACAAGTAATTGTAATTAAAGTAAAGGAAATTGTTTACATTTAAATAGTTAGCTCACCTGTGTATATATATCTCTACATTGCAAAAGAAAGCACCATGGTTTTTGGTCATTTTCATAATACCGTGGTCTACATAATATTTCTGCATAATAAAAGAGTAATGATAAATGGAGGGATTATAAGTATAAATATGACAATGTAAGATATAGTACATTACCTGTGGGAAGAAAAGCACATGGTAAAGCTGTTTTTATCTTTTGAAACCAATCTTGTATTGATTTGGTACAATGAGGGCTTAGAGCATCAACATATTGACACAACCTTGGATATAGTTGCATAAGCTTAGAATATATTCTATACTTTTCTTTTGTCTTAAAGAAAGTTGTTGAAATTGTGGCAACGTGGATGGGTTTGAAGGAATGAGTGATAAGGAAAAATTTCCTCTTGTTGATTCTTTCCTAGAAATCCATTTCCAAAACAGATTTTGGCTATTTTACATTGTGGTAGGAAAAGTGAATATATCAAAAAATTGGAGCAGTAATTATAAACTTTGAGCAGAATGGGAAGACAAGGATGAATGAAATAACAATGTAGAACAAATGAAGAAAAGTGGAATATTTGGCATTATATTGTAGGTTGCAACTACATTGTATATATAATGGAGAAGATAGAACATGTATACCTAACAGTTCTTATAAATTTGTCTTAAAATATAAAGATCCAATTCTAAAAAGAAAAGGCTCCGAAAGACATTTTAATGTAGAATTTCTGCTATAAATTATACTGATGTGTCAATTTCATTTTACTTACTGTTAACTCTGCTTTTCAACTTGCTGAAGGACGAAAAAAAAGGGCATACAGCTTAGCCGCAATGCATAGAAAATTGCGATAAATGCAAGTGCTTACATTGGTGCATGCACTGTTATGCAATCGGTCATCATAAGACCAAGTAGCAAAACATCATAGGCGGCCATATCCTACACGAGAGGGAGCTACCCGCACAAACCGAAAGCTGAAGAAGAACATTGTAGATTTATCTCTTCAAAACTCTCGACTTACTTCTGAGGTCTCTGGAAGAGAAGAGGTGATTCAAACTTTTACTCAAGAATTAGAGGAATGAAAAAATGAAATCGGATGTTCTAAGCAATGATACAATCTCTAAAGAAACAAATATACGAGTTGAAGTTTGAATGCAAGACCTGGAAACAAAAAGTTGAGAAGATAAAGGCGCGGTTAGAAGGCTAGGGTTGGAAATCGAAACCTGAACCTAAGGATCCCGTTGAGAAGATGATAGCCGAGCTTGAGTCATTGGCTAAGCAAGGTTAGAGGGACACTGCATAATATCAAAGGAAGGAAACCATGCCAGACATGTACAAAAAAGATAGAGTTAGATATGCAGAATATAAGGAAAATAGACAATAAATGTGATTTTAACCATGTAACATAAAATACAAATGTGTAATATTGCACTAAAATTGACCCTTCTGGTTGTGTTTTTAAAATGCATTTCTCCTCCGTGTAACATGTTTGCAATTTTTTTTAATAAATTGTTATACTTAGTCATGAAAGCGTCCAAAATCTATTAATGTATCACCATAAAATTAAAACATGGGATGTTTGTTTAAATTGGAAAAACATCATGGCCAAAATCCCACATTGCAAGATAGATGTCTCTGAAGTCCAATCACGATATTTAGGAGTGTAAATGAACTAGTATATTCAGTGAACAGTTCGGGAACAAGTTCAGTTATATTCGTTTATGTTCGTTTGTTAAACTAAATAAACAATAAACGAACAGACACATGTTTGGTTCATTTATGTTCACGAACAAGCTCGTTTAGTATTCATGAACAAGCTCGTTTAGTATTCATAAACAAGCTCGTTTAATGCTCACATAAAGCTCATTTATTGTTCGTTTAAAACTCGTTTATGTTTGTTTATATTAAAATAATAATATAATATAATATATAATAATATTATTCGTTTATTGTTTACGAACATGTTCGTTTAATCGTTCACAAACATGTTCATTTAATAATTCACGAATATGTTAACGAGCTGTTCATGAACATGTTCGTTTAATGTGTTAATGAATGATAAATCTATTTTATATAGAGTTTTCTTATTAATTTTGGTTAGAAATTGGCTTGTGTTTTGATTTGTTTTCACATATTTTGGCCAAATTTCCCTTTAATTTCATTTTCATTTTATGATCACTTATTTTTTCATTTTATTGTCAAAATTCAAGCGTAAAAGCATTATGTTCACTATTTCGGTGTTTGTCAAACTTTACATTCTGTTCCAATTTTTATGAGAAAACAAACACGCTTAGTTTATTCAGTTGGATAAGCAAAACTTGACAAGCTGTTGAAATAAGTTTTTGGTCTTTCATCTAAATTTACAATGCTTTGACAAACATTTTCTATTTTTGGTTTTACCTAACTCTACCAGTTTGAAGTCCTCCTTACATCAGAACAATGTTGACACAACACAAACAAGTTGGCGGTTATGTAGTCAAATATGACAACTTGACATTTGTTACGGTGAGAGGAAGCGAGATTTTTTGTTCCCGATTATCACCACGGCGGGCCCTGGCGTTGTTTTCATCCTTCATAGAGGGAAAGCTCCCACCCTCCAGTTAGAGTGCAACGGAGAACACTTTTGGATGATTTAAACAAAACTCAGTTGGACAAAATGTCATCGTACCTCTAGTCTTCTTCGATATCATGCTTTAATTTCATTCGAATTTAACTATGAATTATGTGCAAGGATCTAGCTCAAGATGGGCAACCGCACAAGGAGGCAGCCACCATTCATTCTTTACAAAGGAGGCCAACTGCAAAGAAATAAAAGAAAGGACAGAAGCCAGCAAACAAAAGGAAACAAAAGAAAAGCACAACATATGATGCCAGCTTTTGAGTAAAGAAACAACGGCACATGAAAGGAAACAACCCAGCTGCCATCTTTTCTTTTTCTGAAGAAAGAATTGCATGAGGACAGCAAGAAAGTCTCTCCAAAATGCAGTTTCACATGGGCAAAAGAAAGGCAAAAGAAGAAAAGAAAGGAAGAAAGTCAATGGCCAAGGAAAGAAGAAAGAAGAAATCGGGCAGCAAGAATGACATTTGGAAAGCAAAGCTTGGGCTGCTTTCTTTGCTGTAAAAGATGACAAGCACATGGAAGACAACAACACAACACCTTCGGCAGAGCAAAGAAAGAAAAGCAAAGCCTTGCCTATAAATGGGCAAAGCTTGGAACGGAAGAGACATCCCATTTTCAGCCGAATCCATTCTTAGCAGCATCTTTCTTTTCCTTTGTTTGTTTTATTAGTTTAGGAGTAGTTTCCTTTCTTTCCTTAGCAATTTTTCAGTAGTTTAGATTCCAGCAGCATTCTTCACGCTTTCTTCAGACATGTTGTCTTTTTCTCTTCGGGTTTTCTTCAGCAAATGCAGCAGCCTTTCTCGGTTGTTTTTGCAGAAATTTTTCAGCCATCCTTTTGTTGTTTTCTTCATTATTTCTTCATTGTTTTGTTCTTATTGTTTGCAGTAGTTTAGCAAATAGAACAGCCACCAAGCTTGAAAGATAAAGAAGAAGCAATTTGTTGTTTTTGTTCCTTGGAAGCTACGGGTGCAAGAAACAAACCATGCAGAATTCTTGGTCTTCAAGTCTACGGGTTTTATCTTTTCTTATTTCCTTTAGTTTTGTTTAGTTTAATTTAGTTATTTTATTTTTCTTTCCTTGTTTTTGTGTTTAGTGTTATTTAGCAATTTTAGTAATTTAAGTTTTGTATTTTGTTATGAAATTTTTGGCTAAGTATTATCTTTAAGTACCAATCATCTACGGCTTTTGTTTGGATTTTATCTTTTATTTTTCTTTTCAATAATGTTTAAATTTTTGGTGATATTCTTTTATATTAATATGAACTAAATTCTCTTTCTAGGGTTTAGATGTAGCCTAACTATGAAGTCTTAATATTTTTCTATTAATATAATTTGATTCAATTTTTCTATGGTTGAGTATTTATCTTTGTGCTTAATGCTTCTAATTATTTGATCACTAATTAGATGATTTGTTAATCATAACAAATTGGAAGAGGAGTTATGTGTCAAGTTCATTGAGATAAATGCCATAAATTGCATGTAGGATAGGAATATACCTACATGGTTTGTGTAGTTGCTATATGAAAATCCATAGAAATTAATGACTTCATAATTGTTGTAATTCACATAGGAATATAGTGAATTAGCAATTAGAAAGATTTTTATTAGATCTCGGGAGGGACTAGTAAATAAATTAGGGAATCTCGACTATCAACTAGGAAATTAAATTAGACTATAGAAATAGATGAATATTAAGATGGATTAGTTATGGTGAAATCGAAAACCCTAGAACTTTAGCCAATTTGATTCCTTACTTTACTTTGCTTTGCTTTGTTTTAAATTTAGTTTTTAATTCAAATTTTAAATTTAGTTTTAATTTAGTTTATTCATGAAATATCTTTTTATCATTCAAATAAAGGTAGAATTAACTAAATTTCGGTAGTTGATAAACAATTAGTCCTTGTGGGAGCGATAAATTTATATTCACTTTATATTATTTGTTAACGATCACGTGCACTTGCGTGTAAAATCCCGTTGAGAAGATGATAGCCGAGCTTGAGTCATTGGCTAAGCAAGGTTAGAGGGACACTGCGTAATATCAAAGGAAGGAAACCATGCCAGACATGTAAAAAAAAGATAGAGTTAGATATGCAGAATATAAGGAAAATAGACAATAAATGTGATTTTAACCATGTAACATAAAATACAAATGTGTAATATTGCACTAAAATTGACCCTTCTGGTTGTGTTTTTAAAATGCATTTCTCCTCCGTGTAACATGTTTGCAATTTTTTTTAATAAATTGTTATACTTAGTCATGAAAGCGTCCAAAATCTATTAATGTATCACCATAAAATTAAAACATGGGATGTTTGTTTAAATTGGAAAAACATCATGGCCAAAATCCCACATTGCAAGATAGATGTCTCTGAAGTCCAATCACGATATTTAGGAGTGTAAATGAACTAGTATATTCAGTGAATGCTCGGGAACAAGTTCAGTTATATTCGTTTATGTTCGTTTGTTAAACTAAATAAACAATAAACGAACAGACACATGTTTGGTTCATTTATGTTCACGAACAAGCTCGTTTAGTATTCATGAACAAGCTCGTTTAGTAGTCATAAACAAGCTCGTTTAATGCTCACATAAAGCTCATTTATTGTTCGTTTAAAACTCGTTTATGTTTGTTTATATTAAAATAATAATATAATAGAATATATAACAATATTATTCGTTTATTGTTTACGAACATGTTCGTTTAATCGTTCACAAACATGTTCATTTAATAATTCACGAATATGTTAACGAGCTGTTCATGAACATATTCGTTTAATGTGTTAATGAACGTGTTCAAGAACTGTTCACGAGTATTTATCGAACACAAACAAACGAGCATAAATGAACTCGAACACATATTTGACATTAATAAACGAATATAAACGAATACGAACAGCCTTAAAAATAAACGAACAGTTCACGAACGACTTTTGTTTGTTTATATTCGGTTCATTTACGGCCCACATTATGGAAAGTGTTTGAAAGGAAAAAAAAATAATAAACATCATTGCTACTTGTATCGAAGGTTATACATAATGCTACCGAGCATACTGCCTCAGAGATAGTAGGAAGAACAAAAAATTGATGAATGATATATGTATCTCGAATTTCAATCCATAACAATACATATTGGATTTCAATTAATGTCAAAAGATAGCAAGCAATACTTGTAGCAAAATCAAACAATTAGGAATACATTTCAGAAGAGTAAACGTCGTTGGCACATTTGTTGAAGGCGATACATAACGTTCCCGAGCATAGTGCCTCAGAAATAGTAAGAAGTACAAAAAACTAATGACTAACATAGGCATCTCATATTTGAATCCATAACAAGGCATCTCAGATATGAATGCATGTCAAAAGATAGGAAGGAATATTTCCATCAGAATCAAACAAATAGGAGTACATTTTAGAAGAATAAACATTGTTTGCGTTTTTATTGAAGGTAATACATAACTTTGCCAAGTATAGAGCCTCAGAAATAATCGAAAGCACAAAAAACTAATTACCGACAAAAGCATCTCGGATTTCAATCCATAGCAATGCATCTCGAATTTGAATTCAGGTCAAAAGATAGGAAGCAATATTTGCAGTAGAATCAAACACATAAGAGTACATTTAAAGATGATACATAATGCTGCCGAGTATAGTGCCCTAAAAATAGAAAGAAGTAAAAAAAAATAATGATTGATATACGTATCTAGGAGTTGAATTCATAAGAAAGCATCTCGAATTTGAATTCCTGTGAAAAGATAGAAGACAATATTTGCATCAAAATAAAACAAATAGGAGTACATTTTAGAAGACATGTGCAATAGTTGTTAATGTGCTACACTCAAAAATTCGCACACCATACAACAACTATTTGCTTTTAAATCCTTGCTAAAGTGTGCATGAGCTACTGTATGTTTAGGACTTAATAACTTATGTAGCATTACAATTCAAAAGGATAATAAGTTTAGTTTAAAATAAGAAGTCACTGGTATTCAATTACAAAAGATAACAATTTCAATTGTGTCCATTGGCTGAATTCAAATCTTTCTTACTCTCTGTCCTTTTTTCATCACAAGGGACTGGAGTTTTATTGACAGATCATTTAGTTCCTTTTGAGGCAGGAACTAGATTGGTGTCCACTAGTACAGGTTCATCAAATTTTTCAGTAAGCAATTTCCTGGTAAATGATTTGGATGGTCCTACATTTTCAGGTAAACACATCAATTTAGTTGCTCACATGAAGGATCTAAAATTTATTACGACAATAGATATAGAATAGCAGGAAGAAGCAGAATGAGTTGTACTGCTACCTTCATCACTACTTGCATTAATTGTCAATGAAATTTCATCAATTACACCATGTCAATTCTGCTAGCTGAATATTTGTTTGTCTTCATTGACTTCAAAGCAATAAGAAACTGTGTATCGCAACTCAAAATCGGATGATCTTTGTTTGCCTTGCTTGACTTGACAAATGAACATTTTCTCTTCCAATGCTTTGTGAACTTGATCTAGAGGCAATTCCTTATCCTGATAAGATTTATGATTAATCATAATACATAGTTTCTACATTATTTGATCCATATTGTAAAATGTTGGTCATAAGTGAAAAAAAAAACAAAAATTACCTGGTTGTCGTGCAACATTGCGTTCACTGCAGAAAATCTCAGGTTCTTTTCAACAATTTCACAAAAAATAGTAGGCTTGATTGCTCCACTATTGTCAACCAAATCAACATCAAACCGACACCTTCAGAAATAAAAAATCAAGTATAAAGATTCATTTTTATTGAACAAAGTGTCTTGCATAAAAAGGCCATTATGAATGCAATGTTACAACAGACAAAACATTGTAACCTTGGCTGGGCTATCTGTTACAACAAACAAAACATTGCAATAGCTTGATAACATTTTCTGTAGGCCATGTACCAAAAATTTTGGTCTATGTACTCAAAGTTGATATAAACCTTGACCCGTGCAATCTAAGAAGTATCCAGTGAGCAAAAACCATGAGGAACTAAGCATTTCCTTTTTGCAAACACATTAGCAACTGATAGTATACCAACACACCAAAGTTTTCACAAAAGCAATTAGCATACTGAATATCGAACTTCATGTAATAGATATTGATATAAATATTTTCTTCACAAATAATGCAATACGTAATGAATTAAACAAGAAACAATGGCAAAACTAAGAGGATGTTCGAGGAATAGTTGACATCCAATGCCTATATCAATAGTACACCTTCTGTGTAGGTAAGATGTTTACAACCAAAGTGAATTTTTGATCCACATGCATTGAAACTTGAGTACTGCTACTGATATTGGTTGTGGTTAAAAGAAATTTGTTTATTTTTTTCTCATTTCTCCAAGCCCTATTAAACATCCAAATCTAACTTTAACTAAATGTCACATATTCTAGTTTATAAAAATGAATATAAACATAACAAACGACTTCATTAGTTTAAGTGCCTCATGAATTGGTTGATTAACAGACACGGTAGAAAGACTCTTTGTTGACTCCTCAACACCTATTCATTTACACATGCATGTATGTAAGCAATGCAAGTCTTAATTATTTAAAAGGTAAAAATTTCGAGACAAGGTACAAACCATTATAGTAAATAGCTTTCAATCGGTGACAAATGACAATTGGAAATGTTTTCTGTTCATCCGTGATATGTTTTCCTTCATTTGTGATGAAAATATTCCACACAGAAACCATCACAGTTTGCATCCTTTTTTTTTTTACAATTTTTAATGAGCACAATCACAAAGCTAACACAGCATTAGCAATCATCAAACTCTACTTTTGTGAAAAAAAGAAACTGATATTTAAACAAAAAAAAATAATAAAAGATTACCTCTCATTCACAAGCAGAAATTTCTAAACTTTGGACTCATGCTCCTTCTACTTTTGCTTCCTATACATATAAACAAAATCTAAATGAGTTGCCTGTATTTATGTAATACTATAGACTCCTTGTTATTATAAATGACCTATATATTTTCATAGGACTCTTGCTCAATATTTATTCTCTTAGTTAGTATTGTACTACTGCATCAGCAAAAAGGAACTTTTAGTATGTGCCTGGGCTGTTTAGATTGGGCAGTTTGCAATTTTTTCTTGCACAACAATAGTTGCCTCCCTATCAATTGCACTTGCTGGAATTTGATCAATTGGAACTGAATCTACCATACTGCATGAGAAGAAATAATAAGCAATAATCAAAGTCAATACACCAATTAATAAAGAAGAATTGGAAAAATCCTAAAATGCTGAAAACTTAAGCACACAAATAACAAACCTTGCACATAATATTTGTAGTAACTTAGAGTTTGGCAAGGTCAAACACTTCATGGAAGACAACGTTTGTTGTCTTACGATCATTTTTTGTTTCATTAAGTGTTGGTGGCATAATAAGCATTCTCACCTGCTACAACGTTTTTGCTCTAGAGAGGGCAACATATAGTTGTCCATGGAAAAATACTGATTCACGTAGATATATCCCTACATAATCAAGTGTTTGGCCTTGTGACTTATTTATTGTCATGGCAAAATACAATTTCACAGGGAATTGAGTCCTTAAAAGGCGATTCTGTGTTTTTCATTCTTTGGACTATGTAAAGAGATTTTTTACAGAAAGAAGCATTTCCCGCTGTGCACTCCAACTGTTATTTCTACATATATGCTATTGGTTTTTAAATTTCTACAAATGAGCCTTGTTCCATTACAAAGCCCTTTGACAGGATCCAAATTCCTAAAAAGAATCAAAGGACAATTCTTCTTCAAAAGCAATGATGTGAGGGAAAACCCTTTGGATCAAGAGAGTTAAAAAAGTCTTCATAATCTCCCTGGTGTTTTTCGTCTAATGCCTTGTCTACGCTATTGTAAACATACAATTGGCCAGGAAATTTACTATAAGCATTGCGTTGATATCATCTATTGATCCATTTTTGGCTGCAAGTATACATCTATTGATCATCGAATATGGATCAACATAAAATGTCTCTAAACACTTAAAGACATACTGCACCAATCTAAATTTTTGCAAGTATTAATAAAATAGAAGAAAATATATATCTATATAAAGGACTTTATCAGATTAAATTTGTTCTCACCTATCAAGGGAGGTTCCCTTTTCAATATATGGTATGACTAGCTCATGAGGAAGGAGTATGTTACCATTTTTATCTGTGGGTTCTACACTTTCTTCAATTCTAAGAAGAAATGCAAAGAAAGCAGGATCTAATCTAGTACGCATGTTCTCTTTCAAAGCAAGTTTATGCATAAAAGGCCACAAATGAGAAGTCAATATGCTAGATTTCACAGTAGTATCCTATTCCCTTTTTCAATTACTGGTAGAGTTTGTTTGAAATCTCCACAAAAAAAAAAATCACTTTACCACCAAATGGATTAATATTATTCATGATTTCCTTAAGAAAACGATCTAGTGCCTCTATTGCTTTTTTCTTTGCCATTGAAGCTTTATCCCAAAGAAAGAGTCTTGATTACTGAATCAATTTAGCCGCAACACTCTGTTTGCTGAAGTTGCAATTCTTTCCATTTGTTACATTTAGTGGTATTTTAAACCTAGAGTGAGCTGTTCTTCCACTAGGAAGAATAGATGCAACAACACTAGAGGTGGCAACAACTATGGCAATGAAACCATGGGATCTAATGATTCCAAGAAGGGCGCGAAACAGAAAGGTCTTCCTCGTGCCACCTGGACTATCTACAAAGAAAGCCTAATCTCTATAAGAAAAAACAGCACCTAAGATCACATCATAAGCCTATTTTTGAATTGCATTCAATTTTGAATGAAGCATTAAATCCTCAGTTGTGACTTCAATGTTTTTATCATTTTCAAACTCTATGGATATGTTTTCTTCAAATTAAAAATCAAATCCTTTAGGTACTAAATGGTCGTCACTAATATGTTTCCTCATTATTTGCAATGAATTGTTAATTTGCTGCAAAGTTCTCATTTTAATTTCTTGCATTGGCAAAGAAGAGGTGGAAGCATGCTTTTGAAAATCTGAAGAGAGTTGGGATTCAAACTTCTTCTATAGCTTAGCATGATTTATAAGGGAACAAAAACATAGAAGGACAACAAAAAGAGTTCTAAGAGCTGCAGGCATTTGGGAATTTTTTACTTCTTCGACGGTTTCTTCAATGTAATCATCATATTCTAACAAGCCAAGTTTTAGAGCAGCGTCTCTAAACGAAGACATTTTTTCACCCCCAACTATTAAAAGATTATCAAAAAATGTAAGGCCTCTTAGATGGGAAAGAAGAAGCCTAAGATAATATCTCGTCTTCTCTTGGGCTTACTGTAACTATCCTATCAATAAGTTGTAATTTTTTCCTTTCAGTCTAGACTTTATACTTAACGTTCCAAACAAAATGCTGAGGGAAATCTTTATATAACAAGTTCAGATTTTTTGCCTTATCATGACAAGCATTCATACTGAAAAATTTAGATAGCATTGTCTTTGAAAAATCAATATTTTTCAACAGTTTTTGTAGATCAGAATTCTAGTTGAAAGAAATAATTTGTTGACCATCAAGATGAACAGGAAGAAAATAAATAGTGGGTGTCATCTTGTTTAACGCAAAGTTGTATATTCTCCAAAGGGCTTTAAGTGAACCTATCCATCTAGCATCTTGAAATTCTTTTATTTCATCAATGTTTTGTTCATCAACAGGACACAATATGTAAAAACTAACAGCATTATGACTCTTATAAATATACTTATATATGTACTTGACTAATTTGATTGTATAACAAATTTCCACATTCATATGATAGTCAAACATAGCCAACAAATATGGGCTATACAAAACAACCCATTGGTTATCTGATCATGGCCCTCAGACTAGAACAGTCCTACCATAATTTTTTCACCTATAGTGAGGGTAATTATGATCAGCATGCGATGCGTGATCAGTAGACTCTTCAAGGAAATGGTTTTTACAACAACCATCTCTCATGCAAGAATTTTGAGGGTTTATAGATCCACAAGGACCATGCAACATGTGTCGTATAACACAATTATACAAATGTGGGTATTGGTCGGGATAAGAAATTTCAGTAAAAACAATGTAATCATATGCTTCAGGATTTAGGGGTTTGAATTCAAGTTTTAGAATAAGTAGCAAATGAGAACAAGGCATTCCCAATTTTTGGAATTCAATCACATACACACATGCAACTACTTGCCCAAATATTTGCTTATTCAATAGTTCATCTTTTAAGACCTGAAGCTTGGCTCTAAAGACCCAAGACAATAAATCAGGTCTATCAAATGGGTTTTCTTTGTATTTCAAGTGATATTTAATTTCTTTCCAATTAGGGTTGCAAGTCATAGTTAGGAAAATATCTAGTTTACCAAATTTTTGCACTCAAGCCATTGCATCTAGATACCTACGATGCATGTCCCTAGGTCCACCAATGAAAGAAGCTGGCAAAAGAACCCTTCGACCAACATTGCAACCCTTTGTTTCACCTTACTGAAATACTATCAATGACCCCTTTCAAACTATCAATCTTGAATTCATTTTGTCTGTGTATATGGAAGTCTAATCTACAAGTTTCAATCTTAATATACACATCAACCACAAATTGTTGCAAGAGCCGTAATGTATAAAGAAGCATTGACCTATCATCTTCCCTTATTTGGAGTCTATAACAATAGTACTCTTTTATAGAAATACATTCAGAGTTTTTATTTTCCACATTGATTGCTACAAAATGAAATCACAAAAAAACAAAAACAACAGCAACAAATAAATTAGATATAACCTCCTAAGCCGAAAACAGAACATTGAAGTCTTAAAAATAAAAGTATAGTTACTTGCCTTATTCCTTCAAATTTATCAATTATATGGGGTCATCAACCATTGTGACATCAATGTCACTGGTTTGCTTGGCCTTTTTCTCCTTTTAGATTTCTCACCAATTCTTAGAATTCCATTATGCCAACCACATTCACCCTAAGGGAAAAGAAGAGGATATTAAAGGGGATCATAATAGCCACAATAATGCTTAATTCTATGGTTTGTATTTGAATGTGTGTAGACTTGGATATGAGAAGATCTATCACCATCATTATTTTTAGGCTCAGAAAAGATTCCTGCAGCTTGAGAACTAGATGGCAGATTATATCATCGTTGATCTAACCTTGGATGAGAATTCCACATGATGCTATGGTTCTCAAGACTCAGAACATGTCGAAAATCCCTAAAGAATTGACTGTAAGGTTATCACGTAGGACATTTGATAACAACTTGAGAGTGCTTTCACGCAACTTATTAGACGACTCTAGTCTCTTTGGAATTTCTTCATTATGATCACAGAAATAAAATTAAATTCCAAAGAGTTGTTCCTCATTTGGAACAAGACCACTAAGATAATGATAATCTCAACCTTGCACACAAAAAGTGTACTTGCCATGTTTAGTCTTTGTGAGTTCTCTATCATATTTTGCACCCAAAGAAGTAAACGCAAAATTATTATTATATGTACGAATATTTTTCCTAAAGTGTACGGCCTCTTCATCATGAGCAGTAAACAATCTCTGAGTTAATATGGCATTGATGGAATGATAAGAGATATTTGTCCACCTGAACAGCAGAAATTGGAGGGGTTCTAAGTTGAATTTTTTTGCTTTATATTGTACACAGTCCGGAGCATAAGGAAAAACCACAGTTTCTTCAAGAATTTGTTTTAGCACATATGTAAAACACTTTTTTTGCCTATATTCACTATTGACAAGATGTTTTCCTAATGTTAAAAGTACAAGAAGATTTAAATCGCATACACATATAGAAGTTGACTAAGCCAAGAACAGTTACCCGATTTTTTTAAGCCGGCATTTAGCAAAACATGGCAAACAGTCTTAGACGACGAAGTTTTTGAGGCAAGAAGACTAACAAAATATGGGGTATTTTCAAGATCTATACCATCTCCATCTAGCTCGAAGGAATGAAGAACATGAGATTGACCTAAACAACACACACAATGATTCATCTATCTAGAAAGATAAGGACCTAATCTGTCATAGCCGAAACAATATTAATGTTAGAGTACATACCGTTATCACTCGTTGGTTGCACATTGGTTGCACTATGCTATTCAAATTGACATTCTAAAGAAGCACATACATTTTGGAGAATATTTTCTATCTTGATAGAATCTAAAAAATATTCTCAAGCTAAGCAAAAATATTCTATTTTTTAGCAGTTTGTATATAGACTCTATAATCATGACTTAGTGAAAGTAATACATCAACCTAAAAATTATCAAAATCTATGCCTTTCAACTTTGATTGCTGGAAGTGCCTAAACAATCATGGTTAATACTGTTGTTGGAAGAATCCACAACAGTAAAGTTCTCATTGACCATTCCACTTTCTTCATGTACTGGAAAACATATACCAGTTTTCACATGACAAAATGGAATCTTGGTTATGTACGAATAGCGCGACTTATTTGGCATTTCCAACGTATTGGAACTATTGGAAATAGATGGAGCAGTTAGTTTTTGCTTCTTTTTTTTCCTGCATAAGCTTCCCTCATTCACTGTAATTTTTTTCCTTCACATCTTGAGGCATAGTAGTTTTTTTTTCAGCATAAGTTTTTCTATGTTGTTCTAAGCATTTTTGCCTCTTATCCTCTTTAGAAAGAACATGTTGTAAACGTTTATCGTCCATCTAATTTGCAATGTAAAAAGTAAAAAATAAAATGGAAAACTGCACATACAACAAACAACAACCAACAAGTATTTCATTGCACATCGTATGAAGATATATTGCAAACCAATATTATTTCCTAGGCAACAATAACATAACAATGCATTCATGGCACAAAGTAATTAGGCTAAGTAGCAGGTCGATTAAATCTGTTCGGTAGCCCTTTATGAAACCAAGCACATATTGAATAAGCAAATTGCACATTTTCGGTTCTCACAAAGCACATCATTAATAGACCAAGAAAGATCAAATTTAATGTCACATATAATAGGAGAATAAATCAGGAGAAAATCTATCACAGTATTCGTCACAATAGTACACGTAAAATCCCTTAGGAAAAAAACATAGACTTCATTAGAAGATCATCTTATTTCAGTCACGTCATAGATTAACAGTCATTAAAAATAATATATTTCATCCACATTTCCTAAGCTTCCTGTAAAGAACTTGTAAACAAAAGAAATTATTAGGTATACTTTGATGTGGTTGACTTAAATATTTTACTACATTTCAACATATAACAAAAGATGAGAACCAATTACTTCATATTTTATTATGGTTTTTGTCTCTGATGCTCACTCATTGATTAGCTATATACAATGTTTAGCATACTCAAATTAAAAAGTATTATCCATGACTACTCTTCATAGTATTAGTTAAACTGATGAGCATATTTCTTTTTCACAGTATAATTATATTATCATTTCAAACACGAAGTTGATCAAAATGCATATTCTATTCCTTCTTTGAAAGTCATATTACCCATGTAATGTGACTTTACTCTTACTCTACGTGTGATGAGTCTCTAATGCTTTATAATTTATGCATCTTATGTAATTTGTTCCCATCATGCCATGTTACCAATCTAAACCACTACTAATCAAGGTAATTAAAAGTTGCTCATCACATTTCTTGATCATTTTATTTAAGTATAGAGTAAGCCTCTTATTGCCTATATATTTGGCGATATTATTTAATTATGGAGTAAGCCGCTTATCGCCTATATAATTGGCGATATTATTATCAACAGACAACTATTAGCGTACAGATAAATATTTTATTGTTATTTTAAAGCTAATACTTTGGATTAGTTTACAAGATGAATAAAGTGTTGTTCTCACTACGAATATCTATTACAGGAAGATGAAGGATTTTATATAGTTTCTTCACAAATGATTTTGGTGCAGAACATGCTAGGAGTAGTAGCATCTTGCCACTGCTCGATGATAAGGACATATCTAATCACCCTTGGTTGCTACCTAGTAGATATGCACAAGATAACTTGGGAAAGTTTTTAGACATATAAGACAGAAGGGTGAGAGTTTTAGTTAACAATTGCAAGGGGAGTTCATCCTAACTGGAAACAACTATAAAAAGGAGAAAGAGACAATGTCAAAAAAAAACAAAAGCTCTTCTTTTGGTTGTTTTTTAAACTCAACCAAAAACCAAAAGTTAGTTGACAACTACACTGCCAAAGAGGGGGTATGTCAAGGGAGTAGAACAAATGAAACATGTACTACTCCTATCAATAAAATCAAAAAATAAACAAAAAAGATCTCACCGTACCCTTCCATAGAATTAAATCCACAAAAGACACGATAAAAAGAAAAAAAAATCCAACAGCCATAAAAGCAAAAGTGAATGAGAAATGTCCAACTCTACTTTCCATAGAATTAAATCCACAGAAGACAAGATAAAAAGAAAGAAAGTCCCATAGGCATAAAGTTAGGTACATACTTTTACTCATTACATAGTCCACTTTGTTATATGTTCCTTTAAAATAGTACAAAAGACATAAATAGTTGAAAGACATGGGAACAATAAATAACAAATTTTCCAAAAGTAAAGGTAAACTAGTTAGCACTGTTAATACAACAATCTTTTTTAAAAGCTACAGAAATATACTTTTGCCCTAAATAGTTATAAACCAACCACGAAGATCAACAACACAACACTAATGATGTGAGTAGCGTACATAACATAGTCAAGGAATCAGCAGCAAGGAATCACCAACCGAATAAGATTCTTCCACAATAATAAATACAAAAAGCAACTAACATGATAAAATCACAGAATGAACATTCAATATCAAAAAGACAAATGAATGGAATAAATTCTATTGACCAAATAGTGCAACAAATACAGAAAGTCGATGGCAGAAACTAAAACAAACTAACGTCCAATTGAAAGTAAAGGAAGTAGCATAAAGAATAAAGAGAAAACACAATGGTTTGTAGAGAAAAGATGACAAAAGGGAAAAAAGGACCCCTAATAAAAAATCACTACTAAAAGTCAGCTATGACAAGACCCACTGTCAAGTTTTTAGCAACTTATTACTGCAACAACAAAGGAAGCAACATATAATTCAATGGATATTTCAATCTTACTGGACAGAACCGAATGACTACACAAATGCAACTTGACATAGCAATGATCAATGCACATTGAACAATTCAAAAACAAGGCCCACAATAAAATTCAAACGGCAAAAAATAAAACTTTACCCCTTTAAGCCGCACAAGTTCATTAAATTAAGCAACCGAAAGATTCTCATTTTTTTCCACTGACAGAGATCCTCTCGGAAAGAAACCCACATGAGGAACAACAACATGAAGATTATAATTTAAAAAATATAAAGCAAATTCTTAACTGATTTTCCAACAGAAAGGAAGATCGTTCCTATAACAATTGCGAGAGGGAAATAATTCAGACTTAAAAGAACACATATACGGTATCATTTTTTAAAATAGCTAAAACAGTTACAACATGCATAAAACATAGTTGCTCATCTACAGACAAAGCTGAGATACACAGCCTACAAAAATCCGAGGCCTCATCTCGTATCCTTTGCCAACACTGCTGGGATCCCACAAGAAAGCTTAAGCTGAGGTCGCAACTTTGTGCCAACATGTGGGTTCAACTAAAACGGAAGTCAAAAAGCTAGAGGCCTCAGCTAGTATTTTCAGACACCGTTAAAAGAAGTATTTCACACGAATGGCTTTAGTCATTTTGCCAGGAATTTCTCCACATCGGCTAGTAATACAAAAGCAAGATCACCCGCCTTCGCATATCCGAGGCTTGAGCTCATAGAAGTGCACAATAGTGCTTTAGCCGAGATCACAACTTTCCTTCCAGAACTGAAGTAGAGTAAAACCGAACTCCACAAACTTTGAGATTCATCACCAAATTCCCCCGATTGAGGCCCATGCAAAGGAGTTCAACGATTCTTCAATAGTTGTAGGATTTAAAGAACTTTTTCACCTTTGCAAGATCACATACCTTCCCAACTTTGAGGTTTGAGCTCATAATTCTTTTACAACGTCAATAGAAGATCAAAATGGTGCTTCAGCTGAGATTGCAACTTCCTTTCCAGAACTGAAGTGGAGTAAACCTGAGGTCCACAAACTGAAAGCTTCAACACCAAATTCCTCCTGCTGAGGCCCCTGCGAAGGAGTACAACTTAAAGAACAACCAAACGGCATCATTTTTTCAAACACCTAAAACAGTTACAACATCCAAACCAAACAAACATTCCATAAATGACGTTGTTTTTAAGAAACGGAGCTTGACTACCACAAGCGGCAGACAACATTGTTTCACCTTAATTCTTTTAGAACTCTTGCTCTCAAGGTTCAACATCGACCGCTCCTGCCTTTGGTTTCTTTTTCAATCCTTCCACTCCTAAGTCTCCATTACACCCCGCGACTAGTTGTTCTCATTTATTCCATGTGGCAGCAAATAGAATGCAGTTTCTTTGATCTTTTCAATGATTACGTTAGAAAAGACAAAATTATTCATGTTGTTAGAGAGCGCCATGCAGACGAAGAACAACACGATTAATAACGGTCTTCATTGTTCACGGTCATGATTAGTTCCAACACGATTACTTCCGGCGCCATCAAATTGCACCAAACCATTCTCAAGAACCAATTCAATCACCGAAAGATTGGAGAAAACGCAGAAATGTAGCACGGGTGAGGAATAAAGAATAAAAATGGTGCTGTTTTTGCTAAGAACGAAGCACGTGATAGGGACGAACCAAAACGTGAAGAGTACCTGTATCATCATTATATAAGCCTGCTAAAAAAGAAGCACACGCACAACACTTGATAAGGACGAACCAAAATGTGAACAGTACCTGTAGCATCACTTTTATTATATACTTAACAAATATGTAGTCCTTTTTATGTGACAAAACGATATCATCTCTACCATCTTCAACAAATATTTGTCCATCTTCCAAGAAAACTTTAAATGCAATATACATATGTACGGTTTTTTACACAAAAATTGACTCTCTTTTTTTTCAATTTAAATAAATAATGATGTTTTAATTTTCTTTTTCCAAAGTAGTAAGTCAATTTCAAAAAAAAGTTTAAGGCAAAATAAATTTCGTTTATGTTTCTACCTTTTTTTATTTTTTTTTAGAGAGATTTGAATTTATCCCTATTTTTACAACTTAATTTTAGAGAAATTTGAATCTAACCCAACTTTTACAAGTTATCAACAAAGTTAGATATATCAAATTGATACACAAATTAAATTCTATTTTATTTGTGTTATGTATATTAAAGTGGTAAATGAATTAAATTAATTTTTTTTAAAAAAAGTGAATTCCTATATATCATGAGATATAAGAATTGTTAAATTTCATGTATTATAATTTTTTGTTTGTGGCGTTTGATTAGTAATGGCAACGGAACGCACCCTTGTTTATAAACCTCTCGCCCTGTCACTCACTTTCCTTCCACCTGCGCTGCCCCTCCCTCACAAATACCCTATTTTTGTAAAAATAATATTAAGAATTAAAATTTTAATATTTGAAATCATACAATAAAAAAAATTACACTAAAATCTAATTAAAAATGTATTGGACTAAAATAAATTACATAATTAGTACTAAGTAGTATAAATTGCATAATAAATATATAATAATATATAAATATAAGTACTAAGTAGTAGATTATGAGTACTAATAACATACTATAATAAAAAAGATGGAAGTGAATGAACAATAATTCATAATTAATAGAAATAAGTAGTAAACTAATAATAAGTAGTAACTAATATTAGAATATGATAACTAAAAATCTTATTAGTATAATTTTAATATAAATATAATCTAATAATAATTAAAAAATAATTTAATAATAAATTACTATTCTAACTAATATTAGTAAAATGATATATATAATCATATAAATAATTTATTTACTAATATATATATATAAACAGTATATCTATTAAAATTTATATATATAATATTAACGATAAACATAACGAATAATTTCTAAATGCAACAGTGAAAAACTTCCACTGCACCCAACTCCACCACCCACGGAGAGGAGAGGGCAGGTTAATGCGAGTGGTGTGTGAAATTATCATCCCAATGTAAATTTCCAAATAATTAATATTTAATTTTGAATCAAACTTGTAACCCAGATTTTTTTTAAAGAAACATTAACTATTCCCATCTTTGAAATGCAATTGTATTAATAAAGTCAGTTGGGGGAGGGGGGGGGGGGGGGGGGTGGGCTGCCCATTTTTCTCTCATGTTACTGTGTCTAAGGGCGATACACGATGCGAAAAAAGTGAGAACGTTGCACTTTAGCTACTGTAGCTACAGTGCAACGTTCAAAATTTTGAATTTTTTTTTAAGTGTTGTGGCCTCTCCATACAGTAGTAGCAGACCTGTCTAGCTATTCAATGCTTATGGCTGTAGTCGGGGGACGGCGCTATTCAACATATGCAGGTTGGCTTTCACACATTGACATGAGGTGATAGTTAGAAATTTAATTCTAGTTTCTTTCACCAAAGGCCATTCGTAGTGGGCCCATTGAGATGCGTGATATGACTTTTATATAATATTAGTGACCCGATATAACCAGATTTTTGTATTTTTGTCTTTTAAGTTGATCGTAGGTCGTTTAGATTTTTAACCCTTACCACTAGTCGGCATTCTTCCCACTCGTTGGGTAAAATCTTTCTTCCCACTAGTAGAGTTTAAATCTTTTTTCCCGCTAGTCGGGTTTTTGCCCATTGTAGGCCTTTTGCCCCTTTGAAGGCCTTTGTTTTAATGGATTATAATGCTATCTTCAAATACGACACTACGAAACTCTCTTAACCCTTGTGACTTGTAAATTAGTCATTGTACCCTTCTTAATAGACTATCGTTTATGAAAAAAATAAAAATAAAATGCAATTGTATTATTCCAAATAGTGTGAGGATTAATGTTTGCTTTTGAATAAAACTCTATAAACTAGATTTCTTTTTAACCTCTATATTTGAGATGAATAGATAAGTGTGGAAACAAAGAGAAGGAAAAAATAGTAGAAAAAGGTTGATAATTACTTATATAAGCTAAAAATTTAGTTAGATAAGTTAACTATAAATTTTTTTAAAAAAAAAATATTTAGTGAAGAAGTTGATGCCTATATATGAAAAATTGATTTTAAAGTGAATATTCTGAATATTGACTTCACTAAGTAGGGATTATAAATAAAAACATCATTATTTTTTAAAATGTTCACCACCAAGATAAAAGACCCTACACACGTTTGTATATCGCATTCTTATTGCAAAATTCAGGAAAGTAATTAATTTATTCAAAGGCAGTTCTAGTTACTAGGCATACTTAACCAACCCCTACAACCTATCTCATGCATTACAAAAACATGAAAGCATATTTGAAAATTCAAAAATTGTAATAAATGTTCTAACCATACAACTAACGAATCACAATTCTTCTTTATCCTCACTCCCTCCCAATTAAAAGAAATTTTCAATTTTGAGCTGCTTTCTTGCAATAATTTTCCAGCCATTCCATTGTAACACTTTTTGGTCTCTCCAGTGGCAATCCAAGAGCCCGGTCCCATATTAGCTACAGTAAAATAAAGGAGAAATCATATGGAATGTTGAAAAAGCGTGAACTAAGACACAAGAGAATAAGACATAAGAGATACCTGAGAACAAATGCCAATAGCCCTCGATACACCAAATAGTACTGTGTAATACCTACTCACAAAAATTCAATAAAATATGAGCGGGATCAACACTAAAATATACACTCCATATTAAGATTAATAGTGGAAAAAATTTTCAATACCTAGCCTCAGTTAAACCATAATGGTTTAACAACACACCACTGTGGGCATCAACATTAGGCCAAGGATTTTTAACCTGCAAGATGGTCAAAACACACATAGATAAAAAAACGATCACAACAAGTGGAATTCTAATAGTAATAATAAGTACATCCCATCTGTAGTAAAATTCTAATCAGGTGAATGCAAATCTAAAAATTCATATAAAATAGCAATCCATGTCATTACTTTACCTTGCCAAGTTCTGTCAGGACTGGAGGGACCACTTCATAAAGCTTTGACACCTGTCAAAAGAAGAAAAATCTATGTTTAGACAATAATTTAGTACTAACACATTGCAATAACAAACCAAAGCATTAATTAATCACCAATTGGAATAGTGGATCATCAGGCAAGTGTTTCAATGCAAATTCTCTCTGGCATGTGTATCTTGGATCTGTTTTGCGCAAAACTCCATGTCCAAATCCAGGTACAACCTATTGTTTCAAAATCAGATAATAAGACATCATTGAACAGCTTGAATAGATAAAAAGAAGGCACTCCTCCAAACTAAAAAGCAAACTAGTGTTGCACAGAAGAAACACGAGTGCCTTTTTGATAAACTTTCCAAATTACAACAGTTCTTGAGAAATTAAAGGGCAAGTGAACAATCTGCAGTTTTCATTCATGGACATTTGTTCAACTGGCACTGAATTGGCACATTTCTCACTTTTGGTACTTTCCACATATTATGAAAGCAATTCCAGTCCCAGAGAATATTCTGATACACATTATTTAAATATAAGCTTGACAAATGGAAATATTCTAATACACATTATTCAAATATAGCCTAGAAAAATGGAACATGAAAGTGCAAAAGGCAAACAATTAGGATTTGAGATTATTTAAATAATCTTCTGCCAGCTTACACATTATTCAATTATAACAATTGAAATATTGAAACATCATTGTTGCTTCACATACACACCATCACGAATGGACATTTATAGACACACAGAATATACTACCTTGCCACTGTTCAGTGTCTTCCAAACATAGTCTTTCAACTGTTCTTTGGTGATATTCTCTCCACATTCCTCCACCACAGATTTAATCCAAAGCAAAACTTCCTACAATATATTGAAATGGTAAGCACAAAAGGCAACTGAAAACTGTAAGAAGACATAGAACACTAGGACAATTCCACATTGACAAGGGAACTCAAGCTATATCTCACAAAATATCCAAAGCTTTATATCAGATAGAGAAAAATTGCCATGTGATCAACAGAACCATCATATCAGCCATATATTGTATTATCTTTCTACTCATGAAGCCCAAGTATGCTTATCTAACCATGTAACTTCATAAAACCTGACTTTGCGACCCCATCCCTGAATAGCATATAAATTTTGATTTGATTACCTAGTAATATCGCATACACCATGCAAAATAAGCACAAGATTTAACATAAGAGCAAGAAAGGACATAAATCCTTGACAGCCAGTAAACAATTACAAAATTTAAAAATATCACCTGATTAAAAATAAAAAGGAAGGCACCACAGAAGTTACTATTCACCAAAACATAATGTGCAATCTAAATCTATTAATGTAGTTCATACAGAAAAAGTAATATGCAGAAGTCACATTGGCCACAAACCCCACCAGCAAATAACATCCTCAAAGAATGTAATTAGTTTTTCGGAGTTACTCCAGAACAAAACTAT
This sequence comes from Gynochthodes officinalis, assembly GCA_020080225.1. Lineage (NCBI taxonomy): Eukaryota > Viridiplantae > Streptophyta > Magnoliopsida > Gentianales > Rubiaceae > Gynochthodes > Gynochthodes officinalis. The sequence continues at coordinate 17,735,801 of CM034616.1, forward strand.
CAGAAATCATGACAGTTGAAAAATTATATAAAAGTAGGGATATCATCACATGTTGCCTAGACTAAAATTGAGAACATAATCATAGAAACCAGACCCCCAGGATAATATCCAGTATCTTTATTCACACATTGCCTAGATACTTCAAATATGAATCATTGCCATAGCAAATGGTGAGGCAAACTCAAAAAGTCGTGAAGTCATTAAAGGATAGGCGTGCAACAACCCCAAAGAGATATCATTTGTCAAGAATCTCAACATTTCTACCCACTAAGAAGGAACCAAAGGTACAGGTTTAAAATTCAGCTAGCAATCATAGGAACGTAAAAATTTATGAAGATTTAAAAAAAGAAAAATGAAAAAGATACAGCACCTGATTTGCCAAACCATGGAGTGGTCCAGCTAAACCATTTAATGCAGCAGCAAATGAGAGATATGGATCTGAAAGGGCACTAGCAACCTGATTTAAGCATAAATTTTGGTGAGAGGAAGCAAAAAGCGATTTAGTTAGCTTAGATCCAAAAAGTGTCAGAGGCTCTTGATGCAGTTTCAGGTAAAATAGTGCAGATTTAAGCATCAGCAAATTAATAAAATAGAAAATAAATTGCAAAATTACTACAGTCTGAAGTCACTTACCAAATGACCAGTGTGAGCACTAACATTTCCACCTTCATGATCTCTGCAAGAGAGGTTTTGGGGGACAAAAAAGGTTTTAACCCAGCACACATTGATACAGCTCAGACATCACCAATTAGCATCAATTGTAAATAAATATTCTGGTTAGCTTACGTATGGATGGTAACATAAAGCCTCATAAGCTCTTTCATTTCAGGGTTTTCAAAGCCAAGCATGTGAGCAAAATTCCCGGCATAATCTAGGGAGTCATCCATAGGTATGTTTTGGCCATTCTTGTATATCCTTCAAAAGAAAGAGAAAAAAATATAAAAGGCAATTCAAACTACACAAGGTCTTAACAAGAACTCAAAGATAAGGAAAGATCATAGGTAATTGCTAAAAACAGATCTATGTGCATGTGTGAGGGGTGTGTGTGTGTGGGAGAGAGAAAGAGAGAGAGAGAGAGAGAGAGAGAGATGACACAATAAAAATTGGTCTGCCTAAATTGCAAATATATTGCAGGAATAAGGACCAAGTAACCAGTTTGCAAAGAAAGAGGATAAAGTAAAAGTAGGAGCACCCATTTTCAAATCCTCCAAATTGCAATGAAAAGTCGAAAGAAACAGGAAAAAGGAAGTGCATTCTTCACCACTTGCTTATGCAAACATTACATATTGTTCTCTTTTCAGTCCTTTTTATATTCCAGTCCAAAAGTGTATGACTACTCTGAAAGTTATTTGCATGGCAAAAAGTACAGGGAAAAATAATGCATCACACAGAGCCAATAAAAATAACAAATTAATTTGACATCAAACTCACATAACTAATTTTTTTCCTTGCTCTGAAACATTTAGATGAGTTAGCAGCTGCATTACAAGATGTGTTAACCATATTGTAGGGAAAGACAGCATAATTTACAATTTCTTTTCAAAAAATGGGCCTAAATAGTAAAATCCCCTTTGGAAGCAAAAGACCAAAGTTTTTAGCTGAATAAGGTGCCTGAAAATAGGGACCTTTAAAGTAAAGCATAATGATATTCTTAAATATAAACTACGAAATCAGTACTTGACCAGTAAACATTACAAAGCATTGTAGATGTAACTAACCTGCGATAGACATATGAAGCGACAACTGGAAGTTGAGCAATCAAACTAAGAGAGTCCTCATAAGTTGGCTCCCAGTACCTAAAAACAATGCAACACTTAGAGCTTGCAAGAAGATGGAAATCCATAACTCTCTCCAATATCTGCTTAAAAGAGTCTTACTTTGATTTTGCTATTCCCTTTTCATATGCTTTCTGGAACTCACTTTGAACCTGAAGGAAAAACGGTGTACACTGAGTTTCTATCACATGTAAGAGCAAAAAACTTTCTCCATCTCGTCTATCTTCTTATTCCAGAATCTTGTTAAATCACACAATGGCCTCAAAGTAAGAGTAAAACTAAGATGCATTTGAAATTCAGCTTCTCTTTTGATGCCCTTAATGAATTAAATGGGCAAATAAGGACCTAGAAGAATTTTCCAATCTTTTGGGAGTCAAAATTTGTAATTCAGGAGGAAACAGAAACAAGTAGAAAGAGGAATAACACAACTCAACTTCTCCCACAGTAACAAGTTCCCTAGTCCTTTATCTCTAAAAAAAATAATAATAAAATTTAATTTAATTTTTAAAAAAAAGGTTGAGAACAACGCAAATATGTGATAGAACAGTAAAGTAACAAAGGTTCTGTTTCTGGAAAAGGATTTGCCACCACACAAAAATCTTGGCCCATGCATGAAGCTTTTTGATTGTCTATGTTAATACAGTTTTAAAATCCTTTAAAAATAGCCAGATATAGAGAAAAAAATGAGAAGAAAGCTGTTCTCCAATCTACTCAAAAAGAAATCAAATTAACACAACCCCGCAGCTTGCACCCAAAAAATGGATAAGAAGTTCATGATTGCTGAAAAAACTAAAAAGGAAGACAGCAGTTTAGCAATCTACCTGAAGGGCCATAACACCGGTTGCAAATTGAGTCATTGGATGCGCAGTAGCAGGTAAGGCTTCAATAGTCTTATATACATGATCTGCAATCAGAAACAAAAATTAGATAATAATCATATTGGCAATGCATTCAAAATAATTTGCTGTACCCACAAAACCCAAGCATCCAACATTGCAAAGAGTAAAACAAATCCAACAGACTTTAACATGAGCTTTATTGGCTTACTAGCTTACTTAAGTTAATGAATGGATTGAATATGAACAATTGAGTGAATTGGAAAATCATCAAAACATGAATAGTTAAAATTGAAGCCTGAAAGATAATTAACCTGGGACAGTTGCACGGCTCCTCAATTCCTGAGATAATGAATCGACTTGCTCTTTTGTTGGAACCTGCAAGAAGAATTGGAGGGCCAGATAATCAAAACACGCAAAAGAGGCCAAATTGGTTTGAGTACAACATACTTGTGAGGTCTCAAGCTAAATATCAACAGGTTTAAAACAGGATTATGTAATCATAGGGGAATAAACTTCGAAGTACCAATGTTAGTCCAGCAGAAATGACATGTTACTGCTGGTAATGGCTCAATTACCTTTCCTGTTAAGAGAAGCCAGAGAAGACCCTCAGGCAATGGCTCCCCACCAGGCTTTGCTACTGGTAACAATTTCTGACATTCAGGTATAGATAAACCACGGAAACGGATTCCCTGTGACAAATACAAAAGAAAACTAGTGAAGGACACTGAAGAAATCAGAACAAGTGAAGGGGTATGGGCAACTTCTAGACAAGATTTATAGTTTACCTTATTAGCATCTACTAACTTAAAGCATAAATATACTGTTAATACAATCACAAAGGAAAAATATGGGTATCTACCTCATCTGGGTCAAGTAGTGAAGTTTCCCAAAGCAATCCTGTCATTCCTCTCATCCCACCAAGTACCTTTCAAGATGCATTATAGAAATCTTAAAAGAGTTAGTTTAAATGAATCATATAAAATGAAGCACGTAAGTACAACAGACATCCCTTCTAGGCAAAAAATGAGGGTTGCTAACCATATCGACTGTAATGTTTCCAAGCTGAACTTTTCCATATTCTGACTTGAGCTTTTTTAGGCGATCCTGCAACCATTATGTGGTAAAAGTTATTGTCGGTCACTATCACATACTCTGATCTCATAAAAAAAATCACGGTTTAACTGCAGCAGCAAGTCTATGCACAGGGTAAAATTCCAAATATTCAACCTCAACATTGAACAAGGCCGAAAGTAACCAATGGGGGTAAAAGGGGAAAAAATCTTAAGCCTATAGCCAAGGTTCCAAAAATACAATAATAAAAAATCTTAGCTCATTTGCAAATCCTAAAAAATTTAAACTAATGTGAATCAATATATATATACCTGCTGTTCTGGGATCAGCTCCTTCAGCTCAGAATGCAGATCCTACCAGAAAGAAGTTAAAGAAAAAACGGTTATAAACAGCAATATCAAAAATTGCACACAGCAAATGAATGTTATAGTTGTAAGTTCCAGAGAATCTGGAAGGAATAAAGGAAGAGAACCACTAAAAGTTCTTTACAAGTCAGTATTTTTAATTTGAAGCATTCACAGCTTACACTAAAGACTTGCTGCTAATTCTGTGGCAGAGAACTTGATCAATTAATGTTTGATAGAGCACAGTCTTCAATTTGATTCATCATAGAGGTTATTACACAGCAGAGCAAGCATAAGACTCCATGATTGAAAAAATAAAAAGAAAGTAATTTCATAATTTTGGACATTTGATATCCTTTCATTGTTCACCAGGGTGAATCCATCCCATATTCTATGCCACAATGAGCTTACCATAAAAGGTAACCATCATGTGCTACTCACACATGAAATAACATAACAAAATTCAAAGAAAAATCTCATAATCATTCTCAGACAGGAAAGGGAGAAATTTTCCTTTATTGATAATGATGGATATGCATGACATATAGTGACGACTCAACTAGAATTCATTATTGCATTCCAGAATGTCCATATAAAATTCAAGCATTACAAGGAAACTGTAAATGTATGTAGATAATAAAAAATCCTTTTATTGAGTGAAACTAATTTTCTAAAGTTAGTGAAAATACCAGAGAGAAGCTACGTGATCAGATGCATCACTTGACCTCATGATACTAAAAAATTGCAATTTCATAAATTGCCAACCTTGGATATTATAGGTCAATTTCTTGTAAAACATGCAATCTTTGATTTGAAAAACTTGGGAACCCCATCTAAATGCGATCCCCATTGTTCTTAACTCATGTCCTCTCATTGAAATAACTGAATATACCAAACAAATTAAACACATCTTCCCCTTGATTCCATTCTAAAAAGCCTTTTCAAAGTAAGAACGTTTTAGTTACTATGCTGAATCAGGATTGGCACATAGGAATCCAATGAAATTCAATATTTTTCTTTTTTTTTTACCCAGATACAAGTAAACTCTCATACACAAATTCCAATTCAGAAAAATAAATAAATAAATGCACATCAATTGTCATCATAAAGGGAAAAAAAATCAAAATACCAAATCAGGAGAAGAGGTCTGAATTTGAAGCCAGCGAACGGAATTACAGAGATTATGCTGTCGAGCCTGTTACATAAATTCAAAAGAAAAAATAGAAAATTAAAACCTATATCAAAGAAGTACATTATTAAAAAAATAAAAAGAAGAAGAGATGTATCTTCTAGGTAGCAATCATTCGAAAAAAGGAAAAACAGTCACACATAAAAATAGTAATGAGAACATACAAATATGTAATTCACACGCTTAATTAAAATCGAAAAAAAATAATAGAGTAATAATAATACGCACATAATGAAATGAACTTACCGCTTGAGACCGAAGCTTCGAAAGCAAAGAAATACCGCCTCTGAAGAACACCATTACTGCTCCTACTCCTTCACTGCAATCACAGAGTACTAATCATTACCAAAAAAAAATAATAATAACATATATCAATTAAGAGCTTAAAAATACAAAATTTAACAAAATTACATAAAAAATAAGGATGAATCAAAACAACGCTGGAACTTGTAATAGCTACAGAATTTTTCAAAAATTGATTGCGGAGTTACGTTATTATGAGATTTAATCAAGAAACGGAGGAGTTACATACCTTAATTAAGGTGAATTGAAGAATGATGATGAATCCACGGGAGAGCGAGAGATCGATCGAAGGTGGAATTATGGATTTTGAAGATTTAAAAATATTTATGAAAGGAAAGAGAACAAAGCTGCGATTGGAAAAGTAATACAACTTTCGTCCTGTAAATAAATTAGGGAACGGATTTTGTTATTTTTGTTGGTTGATTTGACCAATAAATCAGCCGCCACAGCTGAGCATGACATGGACTATCATACGCAAGCAATTTCAATTAATCTAGAACCCCTGAACCACAAGTAATTTTCGCCCAGGGCAGTCAATGTGCTTCTTATTTATTTATTTAATTTTTTTGGGTCCAAATTATGTTAATTTTTTACTTTGGGTCTTTAGGCATACATTTTTTATTTACAAATAAGTAAATTCTTAAATAAAAATAAATTATCCAAACATATTTTTATTTCAAAATTTAAAATTTAAATTTTTCTATTCAAATTCCTCTCACATAATTTTAAAAAATTTTCCCTCTTCTTCTTACCTCCAAAATACTTTTTCTATCAAAAAATACCCACCAAAATTTTCACACATTCCAATATAATTTTTTCCAAATACATAACACTCCAAACAAATCCTTAAGTTTTGAATTGATTTTAATTATTATTGTATAATTAAAAATATTAAAATTTTAATTTTTATATATTTCTTTATTTAAAACTGAGGCCTGTTGAGCACCAGCATGGGAAACGAGGCCAGCCGAGGGTAGGGCTGGTCAACGGTTCGGTTTTCGGTTTATTCGGTTCGGTTTATTCGATTCGACATTTTGGAACCCCCTAACCGAAAACCGAATAAAACCGAATAAACCAAACCGAATTTCTTATTCGGTTTTTTGATTCGGTTCGGTTTAAACCGAATAAAACCGAATAAGAATTTGATTCGGTTTATTCGGTGTTCAGTTAACCAAATAAACCGAATTTTTTTTTCCTTTTTTTCCCAAAACTTCACAAAAAAATTAGATAATTCCGTTTGAAATCAAACATTCACAAATCACAAATAATTTTTTCAAATTCTGTTTCCAACATGAAACAAACATTCACAAAAAACAAACATTCATAAAGAATCACAAATTTACAAACTTCATGAGTTAATGAGTTATGGCTCACAGGCTCAGTAGTCAGTACTCATAAGAAGAGTTATGCAAAAAACATTACAGCACGGTAAGAAGAGTTATGGAAAGAAAATTTGAAACAAAACACGGTAATTATCCAGAACATTACAGCACAAATAAGAAGAGTTATGCAAAAAACATTTCCTCTTTTCTGTTTTAATCAGCCTGTACCACAAGTGAATGACAAAATTAACTAGTCCACAAACAAAAGACAAGGGAATTAACTTGAGAGATAAACATACTGATTAAAGATCCTCCACTAACCTTCAGATTTAAATTTTTTGAGAAGGGAGAAAAAAAAAATTCCTCAAGTAATTTTGTTACACAGGTTGTAATCAGTCTGAGCTGCATAGATTGATACTCATGGTAAAAATTGATATCCACTAGATCTACCTGGGAGGAGAACGACTGTAGCTTCTACTTCGGCTGCGATAACGATGCCGACTTACTCGACTTGTTTCAGACCGAGAGGCAGAGGCCGAGATTTGAGGTGGAGAGACCGAAAGGAGAGAGAGCTGCGGCCTGCCGGGGGGGCTGGGGGGAGGAGAATGGGGAGACTGGAGTCTGGAGAGCGGCGCTGCGGCGGACTCGGGCGGAGGAGATTGGAGTCTGGAGACTGGAGAGAACTCAGAGAAGGAGGAAAATTGCAAAACCAAAAATGATGAAAAGTGAAAAGCCCTAGCCGCCGCCCGCAAAATCAGTAGTAAATCCTAAATTCCTAATTGCCTAATTGGTCCAATTGAATTGGATATGGATAATTCATAATTGGATTTGTATTATTTTATTTTACAAATTATATTATACCCATCGGCCATCAGATATGAACAAAATTATATAACAACCATGTCAACCATAATTTATTTTATTTTAACCAACAACAAATATAAATCATTTCAATTACATCCTTAATGTATATTTTTTTTCTTTCAATTAAAACTTGCTACTTTATTACTTATTTAGTTTAATTGTTTAAATTTGTAATTATAATATAAAAATCATTTGCATATTGTAATTATTAATTTATTAGTGTTATTACTCAAAACTATTAGCCTATTAGGCATTAGCTAAGTAAGTTAAGTAACTAAGTTACTAAGTTAGTATTTATTAGTTATTACTCAAAAGTCAAAATTAAGATAGTAATCATAGACTCATAGTATTATCTAAGTTAATGCCTAATTAGTAATTTATTCCTTATTTACTTATCACTTATCAGTGTTAACTAAGTTAGTATTAACTTATGTATATTAAGTATTATTCAACACTAAGTTAGTATTAAATAAGGACTAACTAATTTAGTGCTTAGTTCGTTAGTAAACTTAGTACTCATTATTCATTAATCATTATTAGTTATTAACATATTACTATAGCTAAGTTAGTATTAAGTATTAACTATGTAACATGTTAGTACTTATTAGTATTATAAGTTTAACTAAGTTAGTATTTAGTTGTAATAATAATTACTTGATCAATAATAACTAATTATAAGTATTAATTATTATGGTATTTGACTCGATTTAAATACATATAATTAATTTGTAAATTATAAATAATTTTGAATTTTGAATAAATAACCGTTAGTAAATATTATATAGTTATAACTGATTATTCAAAAACCCAACACTCAGTCATTTAATATTTAATACTTAGTAATCACTTAGTTAACAACAATAAGTTATTAATTATTAACTATTATATTGAATAATTGCTGATATTATGAATATATGATATTGATTTGTTGGTCGATTTTACACGCAAGTGCACGTGATCGTTAACAAGTAATATAAAGTGAATATAAATTTATCGTTCCCACAAGGACTAATTGTTTATCAACTACCGAAATTTAGTTAATTCTACCTCTATTTGAATGATAAAAAGATATTTTATGAATAAACTAAATTAAAACTAAATTTAAAACTTGAATAAAAAATAAATTGAAAACAAAGCAAAGCAAAGTAAAGAATTAAATTGGCTAAAGCTCTAGGGTTTTCGATTTCACCATAACTATTCCATCTTAATATTTATCTATTTCTATAATCTAATTTAATTTCCTGGTTGATAGTCGAGATTCCCAAATTTATTTACTAGTCCCTCCCGAGATCTAATAAAAATCCTCCTAATTGCTAATTCACTATATTCCTATGTGAATTACAACAATTATGAAGTCATTAATTTCTATGAATTCTCATATAGCAACTACACAAACCATGTAGGTATATTCCTATCCTACATGCAATTTATGGTATTTATCTCAATGAACTTGATACATAACTCCTCTTCCAATTCGTTATGATTAACAAATCATCTAATTAGTGATCAAGTAATTAGAAGCATTAAGCACAAAGATAAATACTCAACCATAGAAATTTAAATCAAATTATATTAATAGAAAAAATATTAAGACTTCATAGTTAGGCTACATCGAAACCCTAGAAAAAGAATTTAGTTCATATTAAAATAGAAGAACAACACCAATTTCTTAAACATAATTGCAAAAAGAAAAAAAAATAAAAATAAACTTCAACAAAACCCGTAGGTGGTAGCCAAAAATTTCATAACAAAATACAAAACTTAAATTACTAAAATTGCTAAATAACACTAAACACAAAAACAAGGAAAGAAAAATAAAATAACTAAACTAAACTAAACTAAACTAAAGGAAATAAGAAAAGATAAAACCAGTAGACTTGAAGACCAAGCAATCAAAATTCACGCTTTGTTTGCTTCACCAAGTTCTAGAGGAAAAAATAAATTCTCCTTGCTTTGCACATCAAGCTTTTCTCTTTGCTAACCTACTGAAAACAACAAGAACAAAAAAATGAAAAAAGATGAAAAAAAACAACAAGAGGAAGGCTGAAAAATTTTCAAAACCGATGAAAGGTTGCAAAAATTTGTCAAGAAAGAAACCGTGAGCTACCGGTTTTGTAGAAGAAAACTGAGATGAAGTACAACTGAAATTTCTAAAGAAAAACCAAAGAGAACTACTGAAAAATTGCTAAGGAAAGAAAAGAAACTACTCCTAAACTAAGGAAGAAAGGAAAAGAAATCACGCTAAGAATGGGATCGAAATGGGATGCTCTTCCTCCGCTCCAAGTCGCGCTATTTATAGGCAAGGCTTTGTCCAGATTTTTCTTTTCTTGTTTCTTTCTTTGTTCAGCCACAAACATGTGTTGTTGTCTTCCATGTGCTTGTCATCTTTACAAAGAAAGAAAGCCAAGCTTTGCTTTTCACATGTCATTCTTGCCCGATCTCTTTTTTCTTCTTTCCTTGTTTTCCTTGTTTCTTTCTTTTCTTCTTTTGCCTTTCTTTTCCCATGTGAGACTGCATTTTGGAGAGACTTTCTTGCTGTTCTCATGCAATTCTTTCTTCAAAAATAAAAGATTTCAATTGGAAGTTCTCTTTATCATGTCTGCAATTTTCCTTTGCACTGGTTGTTTCCTTTCTTTCTTTCTTTCCCGTAGTGCAGCAGACTTTTGTTGCTAATCTTTCCTTTCTGCTTTGGCTGAGTAATAAGGCTTCTTATTACTGAAACTTACTATCAATCTGTGCTGCAAAACGTGAAGTAAAATAATATGAACCTGTAGTCAAGGAAATTTCAGAAAAAATCTTCAAGTTTCTGTCCAGTTTTGGTCATTTTGCTTCCAGAATTTGAGAAAACTTTCTTCATGAAAGTTTTTGCTTTCTTTCTTAGCTTTCCATATCATCTTGAATCATCTCATTTGGACGTCTGTATCAAGAGTTATAAACTCCGGAAGATGAGTGAGTTTTCAAAGGATAATTTGGCCAAAATATGTAAAAACAAATTAAAACACAAGCCAATTTCTAACTAAAATGAATAAGAAAACTCTATATAAAATAGAGTTATCAAATTACCCCCAACTTAGATTAAAGCTTGTCCTCAAGCTTTTACTAGATTAATATCTTTCTTTTCTTTCCATACCCTTTCTAACTCATCCATAAATAATTCCAAATTATTGTACATTAAAAATTCAAACTGGAATAATAAGCCAAAGAACAAATATTCATAGCCTCTTTTCTTTAACAAAATACACATCTCATTAATTTCAACAATTTCACAAAATCAAATGCACAAAATTTGATAACCTCTCATAGGTTGCACTCTAATCACTCAAAGTGTTTAGGGGTTTCATTCAACACTCAAATCAAACATAGCATGTCATTGCCATAGGCTTGCTTATAAATCACATCTCCACCACTAATAAATATGAATCCATGCAATAATCAAAGGGTCTTTATAAGTGTTGTAACGGGGCTTAGGTAAAGGTAGGTAAAAAGAAAGGAAAATTTAGGTTAAGCATATCAACGTATATAGGAACTTTCTTGCATAACTCAAAAGCATAAAAATAGCACATTAGAACCACTTCTTATTCCAAATAGCATGCATTCCCTTGAAGTTGGACCATCTTGTACACAATGAAGAACATCCACTTTGTAGAACATCTACTTTGTCCAATCTTTGTCGGGAATATTTTTCACTTCTTTCTTTCTTTCTTTCTTTTTTTTTTTTTGGTGATTCTTTCTTTGGAATCATCGGACATTTTATCATGCAATTAATTCTACATACTCTTGACATAGGGTTTAACTTGATAAACAAAAACAATGGTTTGGGGCTAATGATGTGGTGTTTATAACAAAGAAAGGTTAAGGCGCAAAATTGGTTGACTAGGGGTATATGTAATGGGATGGCTTTTTAGAAAGTTAAAAATGGTTAATCCTAAGTGCCCTTATCATCTCAAAGCATGAATTCATAATGTGATCTCAACATGCATAACAAAGCAAGTTCTAGAATGAACATACCATATTTGACAACACTCAACAAAGAAATATGTGAGCAATGAAAATAAAATGCTCATAGGCTCAAATACTCACAATGGGTTCATTATATCAAATATTGCACATTCTCATTCAATTCAATCATTAAAATCAACAAGATGCTTTAAAAATTTTCAAAACAAAGACTAATCATTCTTGCCTCATTCATACATTCCAACCCAAATCTCTAATGCATATAACTCAAAATTATTCTACATGAGTATCAAAAGAGTGAGGAATTTCAAAGAAGATATCAAAATGTCAAACTTATAAAATTGATAACTAGCAATCAAACTTTGGGACAAAAATAATTTAATCAGAAATTTGGACAAAAATTTAAACACAAAAGTTCATGTACCCCACCCCCAACTTAAAATGTAGCATTGTCCTCAATGCTACAAAGAACTAACAAAAGTATAGCAATTAAAGAGTCATAAGAAAACGAAGGGTTAGAATATCGCCTGCTTGGAATAGCTCAAGAGGAATTTCTTTTAGGTACCAAAACAGCTCCAAAAATTTTGAAATTTTGTGGATGGGAAGCTGGAGAATTCTTCTTCTTTCCTGTAAAATTTCAGCTCAAAAATCCATTGGGAAGGCCTTGAACCAGATTTATCTTCTAACTAGTGCAAAGAAATTGTGTGAATGCTCTCTTTCTTCTTCTTCTCTAAAAACAAAAATAAGAATAAAAATAAATAAAAATAAATATCACACAAACGAAAATAAGAAAGGTAAAAGAACTTGGGTTGCCTCCCAATTAGCGCAATTGGTTAACGTCGTTATGCTCGACGTCCTCTATCGCTCAAATTTTTACCAATTGCTTGGACCATATCTGCATGATTTTTATTGATTTTTCGAAGCCACCATTGCATTCTCAATCACTTTAAAATGTGGATTAAGCCTCCTTTGTGGTTGGATGATCGCTTGTATTGCTCTTCTAGCTTTCTTTTGTTGGAGAGGATCTCCTTCATGAACTTCACATAGCTAGGCATCTGCTCCAAAGCATCGAAAAGGAATATTAATATGTAATTTCTTAAAAACATCAAGAAATTTAGAAAATTGCTTATCTAGCTTTTGCTTTTGGAATCGGAGGATATGGCATAGGTGGCACATAAGGAGGTGGATTATCCGAAACAACTTCGACTTGGGTTTCGCAACTTCTTCAGTTTGCTCCTCACATTTTTCAGACTGCACTTCCACTACTTCTTGTTTTGACTTTTTCTGTGTCACAGATTCACGTAACTCTTTGCCACTTCTTAGTGTAATTGCCTTCACTTGTTCCTTAGGGTTGATTTCCGTTACTAGGCAAATATCCTTGTGGTCTAGAATTTAATGCATCGCCATTGTCCCACTTGAACTTCCAAATTTCGGATGGATCTTTGTGATTTTGCAATGTGGCTTCTTAGTCATGAATCGTGAGGTGGCCATGCTCAATTGAGCAAGAGCATCTTCTAAAGACACCTTTGTGCATGGGGTTGAATTGGTTGAAATCCATAGGGTTTATCAACAGGTGATTGTTTCTCCAAAAATTGGGATGATCTCTCCATCCCCGATTGTAAGTGTTGGAGTATGGATTATATTGTCTATTAGAATTCCCACAACCGAGCCTGCTCCATCCGATATTGGGCGAAAGGATTTCCACTTGACAATCAACACTAGGATGAGGTCCACCACAAATATCACAAGCTTCTGGAGGAATATGGATGGCATTTGCATTGAATGAACTAAGTTGCTTTGATTAGCTACAGGTGATAGTCGTGAGGGCATCAACCTTATAGTTGTCATGACTTTTCGGTAGTGTGGATCTCCCTGAAGACCATTGGTAGTCTGTAGATGCCATCTCATCCAAAAAGATAAAAGAACAAAAGTAAATAAATTAAAATAATAATAATAAAAATAAAAGTTCAAATTAAAGGTAGAACTACTTGGTATCGATATTAATAAAATCAAATTAGTCCCCGGCAACGGCGCCAAAAACTTGTTGGTCGATTTTACACGCAAGTGCACGTGATCGTTAACAAGTAATATAAAGTGAATATAAATTTATCGTTCCCACAAGGACTAATTGTTTATCAACTACCGAAATTTAGTTAATTCTACCTCTATTTGAATGATAAAAAGATATTTTATGAATAAACTAAATTAAAACTAAATTTAAAACTTGAATAAAAAATAAATTGAAAACAAAGCAAAGCAAAGTAAAGAATTAAATTGGCTAAAGCTCTAGGGTTTTCGATTTCACCATAACTATTCCATCTTAATATTTATCTATTTCTATAATCTAATTTAATTTCCTGGTTGATAGTCGAGATTCCCAAATTTATTTACTAGTCCCTCCCGAGATCTAATAAAAATCCTCCTAATTGCTAATTCACTATATTCCTATGTGAATTACAACAATTATGAAGTCATTAATTTCTATGAATTCTCATATAGCAACTACACAAACCATGTAGGTATATTCCTATCCTACATGCAATTTATGGTATTTATCTCAATGAACTTGATACATAACTCCTCTTCCAATTCGTTATGATTAACAAATCATCTAATTAGTGATCAAGTAATTAGAAGCATTAAGCACAAAGATAAATACTCAACCATAGAAATTTAAATCAAATTATATTAATAGAAAAAATATTAAGACTTCATAGTTAGGCTACATCGAAACCCTAGAAAAAGAATTTAGTTCATATTAAAATAGAAGAACAACACCAATTTCTTAAACATAATTGCAAAAAGAAAAAAAAATAAAAATAAACTTCAACAAAACCCGTAGGTGGTAGCCAAAAATTTCATAACAAAATACAAAACTTAAATTACTAAAATTGCTAAATAACACTAAACACAAAAACAAGGAAAGAAAAATAAAATAACTAAACTAAACTAAACTAAACTAAAGGAAATAAGAAAAGATAAAACCCGTAGACTTGAAGACCAAGCAATCAAAATTCTGCTTTGTTTGCTTCACCCAAGTTCTAGAGGAAAAAAATAAATTCTGCTCCTTGCTTTGCACATCAAGCTTGGCGTTCTCTTTGCTAAACTACTGCAAACAACAAGAACAAAACAATGAAGAAAGATTGAAGAAAACAACAAGAGGAAGGCTGAAAAATTTTCAAAAACCGATGAAAGGTTGCAAAAATTTGTGAAGAAAGAAACCGTGAGCTCTGGTTTTGTAGAAGAAAAGCGAGATGAAGTACAACTGAAATTTCTAAAGAAAAACCAAAGAGAACTACTGAAAAATTGCTAAGGAAAGAAAAGAAACTACTCCTAAACTAAGGAAGAAAGGAAAAGAAATCTGCTAAGAATGGGATCACTGAAATGGGATGCTCTTCCTCCAAGTCGCGCTATTTATAGGCAAGGCTTTGTCCAGATTTTTCTTTTCTTGTTTCTTTCTTTGTTCAGCCACAAACATGTGTTGTTGTCTTCCATGTGCTTGTCATCTTTTACAAAGAAAGAAAGCAGCCCAAGCTTTGCTTTTCACATGTCATTCTTGGATCTCTTTTTCTTCTTTCCTTCTACTGCTTTCCTTGGCCAGCTTTCTTTCTTTTCTTCTTTTGCCTTTCTTTTCCCATGTGAGACTGCATTTTGGAGAGACTTTCTTGCTGTCCTCATGCAATTCTTTCTTGAGAAAAATAAAAGATTTCATTGGAAGTTCTCTTTATCATGTTTCCTTTCACTGGTTGTTGTTTCTTTCTTTCTTTCCCGTAGTGCAGCAGACTTTTGTTGCTAATCTTTCCTTTCTGCTTTGGCTGAGTAATAAGGCTTCTTATTACTGAAACTTACTATCAATTTGTGCTGCAAAACGTGAAGTAAATCCTGCAATAATATGAACCCGTAGTCAAGGAAATTTCAGAAAAAATCTTCAAGTTTCTGTCCAGTTTTGGTCATTTTGCTTCCAGAATTTGAGAAAACTTTCTTCATGAAAGTTTTTGCTCTCTTTCTTAGCTTTCCATATCATCTTGAATCATCTCATTTGGACGTCTGTATCAAGAGTTATGAACTCCGGAAGATGAGTGAGTTTTCAAAGGATAATTTGGCCAAAATATGTAAAAACAAATTAAAACACAAGCCAATTTCTAACCAAAATGAATAAGAAAACTCTATATAAAATAGAGTTATCAAATTACCCCCAACTTAGATTAAAGCTTGTCCTCAAGCTTTTACTAGATTAATATCTTTCTTTTCTTTCCATACCCTTTCTAACTCATCCATAAATAATTCCAAATTATTGTACATTAAAAATTCAAACTGGAATAATAAGCCAAAGAACAAATATTCATAGCCTCTTTTCTTTAACAAAATACACATCTCATTAATTTCAACAATTTCACAAAATCAAATGCACAAAATTTGATAACCTCTCATAGGTTGCACTCTAATCACTCAAAGTGTTTAGGGTTTCATTCAACACTCAAATCAAACATAGCATGTCATTGCCATAGGCTTGCTTATAAATCACATCTCCACCACTAATAAATATGAATCCATGCAATAATCAAAGGGTCTTTATAAGTGTTGTAACGGGCTTAGGTAAAGGTAGGTAAAAGAAAGGAAAATTTAGGTTAAGCATATCAACGTATATAGGAACTTTCTTGCATAACTCAAAAGCATAAAAATAGCACATTAGAACCACTTCTTATTCCAAATAGCATGCATTCCCTTGAAGTTGGACCATCTTGTACACAATGAAGAACATCCACTTTGTAGAACATCTACTTTGTCCAATCTTTGTCGGGAATATTTTTCACTTCTTTCTTTCTTTCTTTCTTTTTTTTTTTTTTTTTTCGGTGATTCTTTTCTTTGGAATCATCAGACATTTTATCATGCAATTAATTCCCACATACTCTTGACATAGGGTTTAACTTGATAAACAAAAACAATGGTTTGGGGCTAATGATGTGGTGTTTATAACAAAGAAAGGTTAAGCGCAAAATTGGTTGACTAGGGTATATGTAATGGGATGGCTTTTAGAAAGTTAAAATGGTTAATCCTAAGTGCCCTTATCATCTCAAAGCATGAATTCATAATGTGATCTCAACATGCATAACAAAGCAAGTTCTAGAATGAACATACCATATTTGACAACACTCAACAAAGAAATATGTGAGCAATGAAAATAAAATGCTCATAGGCTCAAATACTCACAATGGGTTCATTATATCAAATATTGCACATTCTCATTCAATTCAATCATTAAAATCAACAAGATGCTTTAAAAATTTTCAAAACAAAGACTAATCATTCTTGCCTCATTCATACATTCCAACCCAAATCTCTAATGCATATAACTCAAAATTATTCTACATGAGTATCAAAAGAGTGAGGAATTTCAAAGAAGATATCAAAATGTCAAACTTATAAAATTGATAACTAGCAATCAAACTTTGGGACAAAAATAATTTAATCAGAAATTTGGACAAAAATTTAAACACAAAAGTTCATGTACCCCACCCCAACTTAAAATGTAGCATTGTCCTCAATGCTACAAAGAACTAACAAAAGTATAGCAATTAAAGAGTCATAAGAAAGCGAAGGGTTAGAATCGCCTGCTTGGAATAGCTTCAAGAGGAATTTCTTTTAGGTACCAAAACAGCTCCAAAAATTTTGAAATTTTGTGGATGGGAAGCTGGAGAATTCTTCTTCTTTCCTGTAAAATTTCAGCTCAAAATCCATTGGGAAGGCCTTGAACCAGATTTATCTTCTAACTAGTGCAGAAAATTGTGTGAATGCTCTCTTTCTTCTTCTTCTCTAAAAACAAAAATAAGAATAAAAATAAATAAAAATAAAAATCACACAAACGAAAATAAGAAAGGTAAAAGAACTTGGGTTGCCTCCCAATTAGCGCAATTGGTTAACGTCGTTATGCTCGACGCCCTCTATCGCTCAAATTTTTACCAATTGCTTGGACCATATCTGCATGATTTTTATTGATTTTTCGAAGCCACCATTGCATTCTCAATCACTTTAAAATGTGGATTAAGCCTCCTTTGTGGTTGGATGATCGCTTGTATTGCTCTTCTAGCTTTCTTTTGTTGGAGAGGATCTCCTTCATGAACTTCACATAGCTAGGCATCTGCTCCAAAGCATCGAAAAGGAATATTAATATGTAATTTCTTAAAAACATCAAGAAATTTAGAAAATTGCTTATCTAGCTTTTGCTTTTGGAATCGCGAGGATATGGCATAGGTGGCACATAAGGAGGTGGATTATCTGAAACAACTTCGACTTGGGTTTCGCACTTCTTGATTTGCTCCTCGATTTTTCGATCGCACTTCCACTTCTTGTTTTGACTTTTACGTGTCAGTAACTCTTTGCCACTTCTTAGTGTAATTGCCTTCACTTGTTCCTTAGGGTTGATTTCCGTATTACTAGGCAAATATCCTTGTGGTCTAGAATTTAATGCACTGGCCAGTTGTCCCACTTGAACTTCCAAATTTCGGATGGATCTTTTCGATTTTGCAATGTGGCTTGACTTAGTCATGAATCGTGAGGTGGCCATGCTCAATTGAGCAAGAGCATCTTCTAAAGACACCTTTTGTGCATGGGGTTGAATTGGCTGTGGAGACTGAAATCCATAGGGTTTATCAACAGGCTGATTGTTTCTCCAAAAAAAATTGGGATGATCTCTCCATCCCTGATTGTAAGTGTTGGAGTATGGATTATATTGTCTATTAGAATTCCCTACAACCGAGCCTGCTCCATCCGATATTGGGCGAAAGGATTTCCCACTTGACAATCAACACTAGGATGAGGTCCACCACAAATATCACGGAGGAATATGGATGGCATTTGCATTGAATGAACTAAGTTGCTTTGTAGCTACTGGTGATAGTCTTTGTGAGGGCATCAACCTTATAGTTGTCATGACTTTTCGGTAGTGTGGATCTCCTCAAGACCATTGGTAGTCCAGATGCCATCTCATCCAAAAAGATAAAAGAACAAAAGTAAATAAATTAAAATAATAATAATAAAAATAAAAGTTCAAATTAAAGGTAGAACTACTTGGTATCGATATTAATAAAATCAAATTAGTCCAAAACTTGTTGGTCGATTTTACACGCAAGTGCACGTGATCGTTAACAAGTAATATAAAGTGAATATAAATTTATCGCTCCCACAAGGACTAATTGTTTATCAACTACCAAATTTAGTTAATTCTACCTCTATTTGAATGATAAAAGATATTTTATGAATAAACTAAATTAAAACTAAATTTAAAACTTGAATAAAAAATAAATTGAAAACAAAGCAAAGCAAAGTAAAGAATTAAATTGGCTAAAGCTCTAGGGTTTTCGATTTCACCATAACTATTCCATCTTAATATTTATCTATTTCTATAATCTAATTTAATTTCCTGGTTGATAGTCGAGATTCCCAAATTTATTTACTAGTCCCTCCCGAGATCTAATAAAAATCCTCCTAATTGCTAATTCACTATATTCCTATGTGAATTACAACAATTATGAAGTCATTAATTTCTATGAATTCTCATATAGCAACTACACAAACCATGTAGGTATATTCCTATCCTACATGCAATTTATGGTATTTATCTCAATGAACTTGATACATAACTCCTCTTCCAATTCGTTATGATTAACAAATCATCTAATTAGTGATCAAGTAATTAGAAGCATTAAGCACAAAGATAAATACTCAACCATAGAAATTTAAATCAAATTATATTAATAGAAAAAATATTAAGACTTCATAGTTAGGCTACATCGAAACCCTAGAAAAAGAATTTAGTTCATATTAAAATAGAAGAACAACACCAATTTCTTAAACATAATTGCAAAAGAAAAAAATAAAAATAAACTTCAACAAAACCCGTAGGTGGTAGCCAAAAATTTCATAACAAAATACAAAACTTAAATTACTAAAATTGCTAAATAACACTAAACACAAAAACAAGGAAAGAAAAATAAAATAACTAAACTAAACTAAACTAAACTAAAGGAAATAAGAAAAGATAAAACCCAGACTTGAAGACCAAGCAATCAAAATTCACGCTTTGTTTGCTTCACCCAAGTTCTAGAGGAAAAAAATAAATTCTCCTTGCTTTGCACATCAAGCTTATTCTCTTTGCTAAACTACTGCAAACAACAAGAACAAAACAATGAAGAAAGATTGAAGAAAACAACAAGAGGAAGGCTGAAAAATTTTCAAAAACCGATGAAAGGTTGCAAAAATTTGTCAAGAAAGAAACCGTGAGCTACCGGTTTTGTAGAAGAAAAAGCGAGATGAAGTACAACTGAAATTTCTAAAGAAAAACCAAAGAGAACTACTGAAAAATTGCTAAGGAAAGAAAAGAAACTACTCCTAAACTAAGGAAGAAAGGAAAAGAAATCTGCTCTAAGAATGGGATCAAATGGGATGCTCTTCCTCCGCTCCAAGTCGCGCTATTTATAGGCAAGGCTTTGTCCAGATTTTTCTTTTCTTGTTTCTTTCTTTGTTCAGCCACAAACATGTGTTGTTGTCTTCCATGTGCTTGTCATCTTTTACAAAGAAAGCAGCCCAAGCTTTGCTTTTCACATGTCATTCTTGCCACCGATCTCTTTTTTCTTCTTTCCTTCTACTGTTTTCCTTGACCAGCCACTTTCTTTCTTTTCTTCTTTTGCCTTTCTTTTCCCATGTGAGACTGCATTTTGGAGAGACTTTCTTGCTGTCCTCATGCAATTCTTTCTTCAAAAATAAAAGATTTCAATGGAAGTTCTCTTTATCATGTGCGGTCGTTTTCCTTTGCACTGGTTGTTTCCTTTCTTTCTTTCTTTCCCGTAGTGCAGCAGACTTTTGTTGCTAATCTTTCCTTTCTGCTTTGGCTGAGTAATAAGGCTTCTTATTACTGAAACTTACTATCAATTTGTGCTGCAAAACGTGAAGTAAACTGCTGCAATAATATGAACCCGTAGCTGAAGGAAATTTCAGAAAAAATCTTCAAGTTTCTGTCCAGTTTTGGTCATTTTGCTTCCAGAATTTGAGAAAACTTTCTTCATGAAAGTTTTTGCTCTCTTTCTTAGCTTTCCATATCATCTTGAATCATCTCATTTGGACGTCTGTATCAAGAGTTATGAACTCCGGAAGATGAGTGAGTTTTCAAAGGATAATTTGGCCAAAATATGTAAAAACAAATTAAAACACAAGCCAATTTCTAACCAAAATGAATAAGAAAACTCTATATAAAATAGAGTTATCATGATTCTAATTAAATATATAAAAACATAATAATCGCATGCTATATAGACTATATAGTTACATGCTAGTACGCCATACCATGTACTACAAATTTCATGTGCCTTACCGCCTTATACCTTCTATATGCTTAGCATTTTAACAACTTTGTTAACTTATGCATTATTTTATTTTTCTTTATTTGTAATTTGATATTTCATATTTGTTTAACTTTTAAATAAATTGATGAATTAAAATTACAGTATAAATTATACTAGTATATAGTTTACTGAGTTTAGTATATAGTATATAGTATATAGCTTAGTATATAGTAAAATTATTTAGTATGTAGTTTAGTATATAATATATAGTAAAATTGTTTAGTATGTATAGTATATAATAGTATATATAGTATATAATATATAGTTTAGTATATAGTAAAATTATTTAGTATATAGTTTAGTATATAATAATATATAGTAAAATTGTTTAGTATATAGTATATAGTTATATACTATATTAATATTACTATATATTCATTATATTGTCCATATCATTATTCATTAATGATAACAATAAATATAGTTTTATACATGATAAATTTTATAAAATAACAATAAATTTTATAATAACAATATAATATATTAATGAAAACAATATTAAATCGTATATTAATGATAACAATATAGAAATACATGATAAATTTTATAATAACAATAAATTAATTATACAAAAATATATATACATAACTACAAATTCTACAATAGTTTTATAAACTATAAACCATAACTATTCTATAAAATAACATATATTTATATTTATACTTATATATATAATATATTTATAAATTTTAAAATTTGGTTTTATTCGATTTATTTGGTTTATTCGGTTTATTTGGTTTCATTATTCAGTTCGGTTTCCTTATTCGGTTCGGTTTCTTATTCGGATCGGTTTCCTTATTCGGTTCGGTTTCTTATTCGGTTCGGTTTATTCGGTTCGGTTCGGTTTATTCGGTTCGGTTCGGTTTTCAATACCCCGAACCGAAAACCGAATAAACCGAATTCATTTTTGGTTTGGTTTTTTTGGTTTTTCGATTCGGTTTTTTCGGTCGGTTTATTCGGTTTAACCAAACCATGACCACCCCTAGCCGAGGGCAGAGCAAGTGGTGAGTAGGGCTTCCTCCGCCCCATTGCCATCCCTGGGCTACATTTGAATTGAGTTTTATTTACCAAAAATTAATTTTTTCTCACAAAATAAATAAGACATCTAAACACCTTTTTATTTCAAAATTTAAAATTCAAATTTTTCTTTCAAATTCCCCTCACATAATTTTTAAAATTTTTCTCTTCAATACACTTTTTTATTCTCTATCTAAAATATTTTTTCCTATAAAAAATTTTCACCAAAATTTTTACACATTTCAATATAAATTTGTTAAATAAATCATAATCCAAATGGGGGCCTTAGTTTTTTGGTCTTTTGTTGTTAGCTTCCACAAATCTAGTTATGGTGGACTGCAAATTGTGCAGTGTAAGTGGTTGGCAACCCGTGTTAATTTGGATGACTAGTTTGTTATGAATAGAAATAATATATTGTTATATAAAATAGGGATAATATATTAAAATGTCTTGAACTTAGGCGGTTGTAACCATTTTGACCTAACCTTTCAATTGTAATAACACGACACCTGAACTTTAAAATGTGTAACAATAATGTCCTCATATTGGAAAAAAGACAAAAAAACCCTCCCTAAAGACAAAAATGACAAAAAAAAATGATATAGTTCAATTTTTTTATTAACTTTTTAAAAGGAGAAAATTAATAAAATTATGTAAAATTTTGTTTAAAATTTTAATGCAAAAATACAAAAAATTATTATATGATACTTTGTTTTTTAATCTCAATTTTTTTCGATACTTTGTTTTTTAACCTCAATTTTTTTTTCATTTTTGTCTCCAAATTTTTTTAAATTTTATTTTTTTAGTTTAAAAAAATTATTATATAGTGTAAATAAGTTTATTAAATTTTTGCCTTTAAATTTTATCATATTTTTTTTAAAAAAATTTATTTTATAATTTTAAACTATATGCTTTATATCGCAGGGTTTTTTTGTCTTTTTTCAGTCAAAGGACATTATTGTTACACATTTTAAAGTTCAGGTGTCGTATTGTTACAATTGAAAGGTTTGGTCAAAACGGTTATAAGCTCCTAAAT
This sequence comes from Gynochthodes officinalis, assembly GCA_020080225.1. Taxonomy (NCBI): domain Eukaryota; kingdom Viridiplantae; phylum Streptophyta; class Magnoliopsida; order Gentianales; family Rubiaceae; genus Gynochthodes; species Gynochthodes officinalis. Next base: position 17,758,916 of record CM034616.1, read on the forward strand.
TTGGGACATTTTAATATATTATCCCTATAAAATCTAACAAAAATGTTGTTGATTATTTATAGTTTGTACAAAAGAGCAATACAAAAAATGTCGTAAATATCACATAATATTTTATTTTAACATTTTAGTTATTTACACTTGAAGACTCACATTCTATCTACAGTTCTGATATTTGATTTCTTGCTTCCAAGACTTGGATTCTATGTTCTTATTCATGTAATTGTCTTCCCAAGTTGTTGATTGTTTTGTGCAAATTATATATTTCCACTTAAGCGTATTCTAAATCTCTCCTTAGTGCTTTTTTTTCTTGATCGAGTCTCATTACTACTTGATTTGGGTAAGAATATGTGCACCAGCATTCACACATTTCTTGACCTTTTCCTGTTAGGACTAGAGGAATCCAAAGTCGAAATGGTATTCCAAGTTGCTTTTGGTAGTTATCTTTTTTCGTATTTTTAAAAATTTATTTTAAAATTTTAAATTATATGCTTTATATCGGAGGGCTTTTTCATCTTTTTTTTAGTCAGAAGACATTATTGTTACACATTTTAAAGTTAAAGTATCGTGTTGTTACAATTGAAAGGTCGGGTCAAAACGCTTACAAGTGTCTAAATTTGAGACATTTTAATATATTATCCTTTCATTTATTTATTACATTCTCAACTTTAAATTCCACACTCAAAAGTCAAACTTACATTAAATGTATTTACTATAATCACATCAAATTAAATTCTACCGATTATAGAATTAAATTTTGCGTACCAAACAATAGGTTGATAATAATTGCAAGGCTAATACATTTACGTCATGAGAGAAATTTTTTTTATACAAATATCATATTTTTATTTTTAATATAACAAATTAATCATATACATTTTTTCTATCCTCCTATATATAGATACATGCATTGGTTATCTCTTTTAATTATTTTTAATTGCACCATGTTAAATGATATAACTATATATATACAATATTCGTCTCGTGAAAATCAACGAAACAAAAAAAGGAAACTTGAGATTAACCAAATATAATCTTCCCCTTTAACATAACAGTCTTGGCATCAAACCAATCTATAAATCCGATCACCAATGACAAAGAAACTCGTTTCCTTTCCTTATTGTTGAATCGAAGACCACAACAAGCGAGAAAAACTTACACCCCAACAAAATGACGATCATAATTCTTGTTTCAGGCTTTCAGCAATTTGATAAACAGGTTGTGCATAGGTAAAGACGCCAAACCATGAAATTAAATTATACGTGCCTGGCTAGTCCAAACAATTTAAATACCAATAGAAACTTAAAATCTCCTTCATCAACACTTATATATATATTCCAATTAAAACTTAAAATCTCCTTCATCAACACTTATATATATATTCCAATTAATCTACCATAAAATTCAAACCATTCTTTAAAAAATGTATAATAGGAAATGTATAAATTTTAATAGGTTTAGTTTTAATAAAACGATGTTATTTAATTATTGAAACACGATTAGTATACAATAATTGAAATAAAGTATTTTAATGCAAAAAAACAAGATAGGATAGAAAGTTTTAGAAATTTGAATGAGTAATAATTTAATTAAGGCAGATAAAAAAAATTTACCTTTTTGTAAAAGTAGCATATGAGAGGCTTCTCCATTAGTTGAAACGAAGGGAAGAAAAACAATAATACTTCTAAAATAATAACCCTTCTCTTATTAATATTTCAGATATCTGTTTCAATACTTGCAAATATTATGTTAATCTAAAATTAGAAAGAAAGAGGTTAAAGAAAGACAAAAAGAGTACCAATTGCTTTGTCTATTGTGTAAATAAACCGTAGCAATGAATAGAACGGTATAAAGAAAGGAGAAGTGATAACTTTGAACGAAAAAGACATATAAATGAAGAAATTTTTTCTAATGAAAGAAAATTTATAGTTGGAGAATGTCATGGATTAATTCTTGAGGCTACATTTGGTTTGATATTTTTTGAGAAACTTTTTATTGGAAAGTATGAAAATTTTGATGAATTTTTTTAGAAAAAATTATTTTAGGATTTTTTTAAAAAAAATTATGTGAAGAGAATTTGACAAAAAATTTAAAATTTAAAATAAATTAAAATAAAAAGTTATTTATATTTTTAAAGAAAAATTAACATTTTTTAAGAAAAAACTTTAATATGGCTACGGTGAAAAAAAAGTTTTTTTTTTTTAAAATAATTTATACTCAAACGAAATTGAACCGCAAAACTTTATATAAAATGGGGCTCCGCTTTCTTAGGCATTGTCGTTTCCTCTTAAAATTTTTGCTATTTTTTTTTTCGAAACGATAGATTTTTCATTAATTGAAGAATAGTACTGTACAAAGGATTAGCTGAAAAGCTAAATGATCTCCTTGGACTAAATTCATAGCCAAGGAGGAAAATGGAATGTGGTTGGAATTACCACTCTCCATTAGTTACAAGGAAATATTAGCCTAGTAGGGGCTAATAATGATTCTAACATATACAATGGACATAACATTATAGTGTCAAAAGGATTGCCATCAAAACTTGATGTGGTAAGGTATCGTGTTCATAGCTAACTTCAACTGAATGACTAAGCTTGAACACTATATCCTTAAGCATCAATCGCAATCTTTGCAGTCTAACTATTACAAGGGAGTATTCAGACCAACATAAAAAGGCAACTCTTCAATAGAGAATCTAATTTCAGCTAGCAGATCAAGGGGAATAAGTATAAGAAGAAGCCAGCTGAAGAAACCAGCCGAATGGAGCATGTTGTAATGAATATATCAGCAATTATACCAACAATGATGTAGCACCAGCAATAGAGATTTTCAAACCAGAAATAGCTTGCTTCAACCATGAAATTGTGAAATAGCTTTGCACCAGCCCAGAGATTCGAAAAGAGCTTGTGACAAGCCAGCAGCATGTAACTAACCATATCAATACTTCAGATCAGAAATGAGACATAGAAGACTATGTAAAACCAGTAGCGAGTAACCATCAATGCCAAATCATCGAGCAGCCACCAGAATAGAAAGGAGCAAGTAATTAAAATCATTTGGAAGTTTGATAGATTGCCAGTATAGTTCAGGAACAAAAATCAAACGACGCTTTCACTTTGGCCTTTGGGGGCTGCTTGCACCATTAGTAATTCAGCTTTTCTCATAAAGAGTGGTTGAGCACAAATGAAGAAACTGGATGATTCCTCTTCCTTTATTTTTTCTGTGTTTTTTCTTCTTTTTTTTTCTTTTTTTTTTTTTTTTTTTTTCCTCCTCCTCTTTTTTTCCTTCTTATGTTTTCCATGTTTCCATTTTTCTATTTTTTCCTTTTTCTTGTATTTCTTTCTTCTTTTTTTTTTTTTTTGTTTTTTTGTTTTTTTTGTTTTTTTTGTTTTTTTTGTTCTTCTTTTTTTTTTTTTTGTGTTTTTTTGTTTTTTTCTTCATGTTTCTCAAGCCAGAAAAACAAGGCAGTCAAGGCCATATTATAGAGAGCCATAGGGGGCAGAATATCTTAGGGGAGAACATTACCTATGTAGTGAGAATATGAAGGACCTAGAGGCATATATTATTGGTTATGTACATATGATAGCCCAGCCACATGATGTTATATCTCTACCACTTGAAACCAAGGAGTAGCATTGAAATAATGCGAAGAGTTAAACGTACATACCTCCAAAAAAGATCCTTATGAGCAAAACTTTGAGAGAAGGTTCGAGTGAGGGAGCATTGCTCACCTATGTTGCAATATTTGGACAAGTGGCTGCAATAATGAAAATACTTACCCCTCAAATTGGTTTTTTTTTTTTGTTTTTTTGTTTTTTTTTTTTGGTTTTTCCTCCTTTTTTCTTTTTTGGTTTTTTCTCCTTTTTTCTTTTTTTTTTTTTTTCCTTTCCTTCTTCTTTTTTTTTTTTTTTTTTTTTTTTTTTTCCTTTTCCTCTTCTTCTTCTATTTTGTTTTTTTTTTTTTTTTGGTTGATTTGTTGCCGTCTTCATAACCTGGCTAGCTAAAGAATTCCAGTGAGTCTAATCTTCGTGCCTGGAAAATGAGCTAAGATGTCATTAATTCAACATGCGCAGGTACTAATGTCTCAAATTGCCTTTTGGACAGATAGTAGCAAAGGCGGCATTCATGCTAATTGTAAACTGTGAGACTCTTGTTGTTTTGCTAAGATGGGGACACCTGCCAAAGCTAAAAAGTTGAGAATGAGAAAGTTAGCAAACATATCAAGTGCAGAACTTAGCAAAGTCTCACGTGGTTAGCAAACATATCTCTTTGCAGCATTTTATCAAGCAGGTTTCGTGCAGCCAAAATCAAGTCCAGAAAAGCTAACTCCATGGAAGATTAGAAAAAAACCAGGAATCGTCGATTCCACCTTTAAATCACATAAGCCAAGTAATAAAAACCAGTTAGCAAACATATCACTTTGCAGCATTTTATCAAGCAGGTTTCGTGCAGCCAAAATCAAGTCCAGAAAAGCTAACTCCATGGAAGATTAGAAAAACCAGGAATCGTCGATTCCACCTTTAAATCACATAAGCCAAGTAATAAAAACCAGTACTAACAATCCAGCAGTACTAACAATCCAGCAGTACTAAACAACATAAACAATAGAAATACCACAAGTCACCAATTACTAATCAGTCCCGCGTTCAAACTTACTCCAAAATTCAGCCAAAACACCAGGAAAAAACCAGGCAACTCAGCCAAGACATAATGCTCATACAAAACAGTTAGACAATCCCCTTCAACCAAATTTCCTTCCCATCTATTCCCCATCAACAAAAACAGTTCGGCATCCCCCATCCATTCAAATTTCCGTCCCAAGATGCAAGCAAAATCCAACAGGAAGACTTACCTGAGTTAAACAGTCCCAAGATGATTATGTTAACTGCACCAAAAGAGTGTATCTAGCTGCTGTAACTTATCATTGGTAGCGGTCATATTCCGTATCCCTGGCTTTTTGACCGATCAAGAAATAAGAGTAAAAGGAAATAATAGTTTAGGACTTTATTAACAGAATGGACTCATTGGGTTATAACCCGGTACCACGGTCGTGACCCGGATACTGGAAATTAGTAGCCCGCTCTCCTTTAGTAGAAGATCACATAATTAGAGCCTGGAAAATACTGAGAACAGCGAACTTCAAAAGAAGCAGAAACCGTGAGGAAACTGAAAGCAGAGCTAATGAAGAGTAAAAGAGAAAATGCAATCTGCTCCAATTCTGAATGCGGTTTTTCCTCAAAGAAAATGTAATGACATATAGCGACTTACTAAAGGCCATTTAGTATATCCCATAGGGCTTTGTATGTGGCCGCACAACTGCCTCAAATGAGATATTTCCAGTAGATGGTTGAGGAACCACAAATGAGGAGCATTATATGATTTCCATTTGAGCTGCATATATCACGATGGATGCCACCTCCGTTGAACCATTTGATATTGGTATCTGAATATGCCCTTTGGTTTCACCTTTGCCTGTGAGAAAATATAGACATTTTAAACTTAATTACTTGAGGCCGGAAAGCAAATTAAAAGAATGCAGGGTTAAAAAGATAGCAAAAAACTGGCTAAACTTCTACAATATCTACAAAAACTAGGACTGCCTTATACTATGGTTGGATTATCCCTTTCTTGAATGTCCTGGTATTCCTGCCATTCCGACAATACCTTGGTGACCACTTCATTAGCTGGTTTAAGTATCCCCTCAAATAACCAAAGATTACGAGTTTTCCATAACATCCAAAGGATGTATACAGAAAGTGTAATTCGATCCATATTAATGGGAGTTTTGCTCAATGCACTTAAGGATTCCCACCAATGCCGGAAATAAGATTGTTCTTGTCTTAACCCATCCCAATGGACTGGAGACAGTCTCCACACCATTTCTGCTCTTTCACAGGAAAAAAGAGCGTGCTCAATGGTTTCCTCATTCAATCCGCAATAACCACAGATGGGATCCTGCAGAAATTTGCGTTTGCTCAATACTGCTTTGGTTGGCAAGATTCCATGACAACAGCGCCATAGAAAGTGCTTCAATTTATCTTTAACCTGAAGTTTCCATAGGCTACTCCACATACGGGAGGATTTGGTCAGAGGAGAGCTAGTGGTAGCTTCATTTACAATTGCTTGGGCTCGCTGCTGTTCCATTGCAACTTGATATGCAGAATGCACCTGGAAAATTTTTGCTATTAAAAAAGAAAAATTGAAACGTTTACCTTTTCAAATTAGAAATTTATAACATTTTAAAAAATTGAGCCGTTAGATTTTCAGCTTTTAATCTTTTATTAGAGTTGAAGTTTCTGGCATTTTGAATTGTCATTTCAGACTTCCGCTCCTTTTTTCTTTACGAAAATATTTAATTTTTCTTTTGCTCGGTGAATTTTCATCTGCCTAGTGTTATTTTTGAATTGAAACTTCAGATTATATCTATTTCCAGATAATCTTGTTCTGGATTTCTCCTTCTTTTCGATTTTTTTGTTTGATTTTCATGAATCTATCGGTTCTTCTCATTTTCTTTTTCCATTTATTGCATTTGTTTGAATTTTGATTCTTCTCTGTTTGAATATTTTTGGCCGTTCTTTATGTTTTGATTTCTTTATATTAACTTTCTGGATTTCTTACTGAATTTCTCCTTCGTTTTTTCATTCTTTTAATTTAGTTTCTGCAATTTTATTTTGTTTTCTCCTTCATTTTTACTTTTATTTGTTTGAATTTTAATTCTTTTTCTTTCTGGATTAACTTTCTGAATTTTTGTATTTCTTTGACTTTTTCCTTTCCATTTTTTTTTCTGGATTATTTTTTTTTTTTTAACTTTTCGGATTTCAGTTCTATTCTTTTTCTTTGATTTCATTTTTATTTTTATTTTTATCTCTCCTTCATTTTTATTTTTATTTGTTTGAATTTTAATTCTTTTCTTTCTGGATTTTTGGATTTCTTGGAATTTTTCCTTTCAATTTTTTTCTTTCTGATTTTTTTTAACTTTCCGGATTTTAATTCTTTTTCTTTTTCTTTGATTTCATTTTTATTATGATTTCTTCGTTTTTATTTTGATTTCTCCCTCATTTTGATTTTTATTTTTTTTGAATTCTAATTATTTTTCTTTCTGGATTAACTTTCTGGATTCCTGGATTTCTTTGAATTTTTCCTTTTGATGTTTTTTTTGGTGTTGATTTTCATGAATGTATCGGTTCTTGCGTTAAGTAAGATTTCATTTCCTTTCTCCCGCTCATTCCATCGGTTTGAATTTTAAGTTTCTTCGGTTTGAATCCTTTTCTTGGAGAAGAAATTGTAGCCGTTCTTTTTCTTTTGGTGTTCCTTGTATTATGCTTCTGTTTTACTAGGTAAAGAAATTGATTTTGTTTTTGTTTGTATTTTCTGTAATTTAGTCACCTTGCTTGATTAAATTTTCAATTTATTTAGTTTAACTGGCTCTTGTTAATCTTCATCTGTTCCAATTTTTGATTGTTGCTTTTGTTTCTTCCTTCTGTTATAATACCTTTTATTATCGTTCCTTTTCTGTTTCATTTTGAATCTCGAATTCAGACGATAAATGCAAAATGGGAACTTGCTTGTTCGGGGTTTTTGGCAACCGTTCAAAAGGATTTGAGAGAAACTTCAAAGTGAGGTAATGTCTCTTTTTTCTTATTTAAGTTTCTTTCTGTTGATTGACAATGAGGACTTTAAAATGGTAAGAAGAGGATTTTTGAGTTTTGGTTGTTTGAGATGTTTTACTTTTTTTATGTTCCTTCTTGATATTTTTATCAAGAATTATTCTCTGCTTCTTTTATTTGTTTTGGTAATCTGATTCTTTAGGTGAAAGGAAATATTAAACTTGAATTATGCATCATTAATTGTATTTGTCTCTTGTGTTGTATACTTGAATTTGCATACGTAATTACATCGATTTTCTTGGATCTTTACTCAAAAGAATTCCCTTGTCAGATTCCATTTATATGCTGTAATTTTCAATAGGCGTTTCTGCTGAATGTCCCTTGATTGTTCTCTTAAGATCCTTTCTTTGTTGTAGATATGTTTCAGTAAATGTTAGCATACAGTATAATTGGATTTGGTTATTTTTGTAGTCTTTACTTTGTTATTGATGTCTTGATATTTTTGTCATCAATTTTCCCATTGCTTGGTTGTTGGTTTTGTGATTTCAATCTCTGGGTTGAAATGATAGGCTGGAATTAAGGCATGGAAAACATTGCTCATTATCGAATAAAAAGAATAATCTGATCATTATTGGCATTGTATGCGCATCATCATTGGCATTTTTTGAATCTGTACGTTTCTTTGCTTCATTTGTCTTTGTATTTAAGGTAAATTTGTTCCTTGGATTCTCTATATAAGTAGTGATACGAGTAGTTCTTTTTGCTGAATATGTCTGGTTTCTCTTTTTTAAGATGTTTATATGTTATAAATGTGGTATTCTTAGGTGCCCAATGACAAACAGAATGGGTCTCGAGTGGCATTACTTACTGGGGCTGTTTTTGCTGAGTTAGTGTTGGTAGCAAAGCTATTCTCAGAGTTAAAATCTATATTTTGGAAGGAAATTTTGAATTTTTCAGACACTATTATTGCTCATATTTGGAGATGGTTTTCTCGTTGTGGAATGCTGCTCTGCAGTGCTTTCCTTCTTTTATGCGTAATCGTTGCTTAGCAACTCTTTTGTGGATTATCCACAACCTCAAAAAATATTGCCATTGGAGAGGATCAATCTCTGGTGGACATATTCCATTTTATATTTGTAGTTTATACAGTCTTGACTAGTTTGTTCAAATCATTGCTTTATCTTGCTTGAATTTTAGGGCTTTCTAATAGTTTAGCTGCTTACAATGTTCAAGTTACATCTTTCAAACGCATCTATGAGTTAGGAAGAAGAGTTTGTTAGCATCAACAAGATATGATGCTTCCAATTCTGTTTGGCAGCTTCCTCTAATTGTTGCATGAATAGCTGACCTTCTTTAACTTAGTATCCTTTAGGTGAAGTGCAGTGGGGACCAAGCTGCTATAAGTTGAGATTTTGAATGTTCAGCCATCATATTTTTGTTTATGTTCTTGCTCATTCTTCTGGCAGCAATAGTTTTCTTTTGACTGTACTTTGTGCTAGATGCATTTGCGGTAGCCTTTCCTTGTGCAGTACAATCTGTTGTTTTGCTTTTTCCTGTTGGTATCCTAAGCATGATTTCTCTATTACTTCTTTATAATCCCACCACTAATCATGAGCCTTCTTAAATCTTAAGATTTTCAACTCCTATCCACAACAACCATTGATGACATTCGAATCACTTTTTTTTTTTTTTTTGACTTTTCAGAGGATGTCTACTTGAAACATCTTTATTTTCCATCCATGAAAATCTTGTTGTACTTGACAGCTTTAAACCACTAAAGAACAGTTCCCAACCTTAGCCCCCATTTCATAAGCTTGTTTGTTGATGGTTGAGAAGAACTTGTTGTGTCAGCCCTCTTGTTTCTTAGTCCCTGACAGATTCATGAAACCTAACATATAGAATTTATCATGTTTGTATATTACAACTCCACAAGTCATGCATAACACACTAATTTTCTGTGCTACAATTTTCTGTCTCCATCTTCTGCCTTTCTTCAATTAAATAATCTTTGGTGAGAACTATTATAACTGGCAGAGTTTGTTAATTGCGCTTGCTAAGAATGCCTTCTGCTTTTCATTGTTGAGATGGGAGTACTTATCTTAATCTCCCTATACGTTCCATGTTGCGTCAAAAAAGTTCACCAATTGTTCTTTGTTCCTCACAAATGCAGTCATATACATTAAGGTCCATAGAAAGCCTCTGCTTCATACTCATAATTCACCACAAATTTCACATTACTCTATTTTTCTTTGCTAAGTCCTTGTATATTCCATCCTTTGCCTTTCTTTAGTTAACTAATCTAAGCCTTTCTAGTATTAGGATGGAAATACATTTGTCCATAAGCAAATGCTTTTTGTCTATCAATTTATCCTTCTTTCCCTGGGATAGATTTCTGCAATTTATTTTGTGTTTAGAACCATTTATGTATATCTAAATGTTTTTCTTTCAAATTGTCTACATCTTTTGATTGATGCCCATCACCAAATCTCCATCTAAGTTGCTAAAACTTGCCAATAGTAGGCGTTGAGATAACCTTAGAAACACTTTTTCTTTAAAAAAATTAAAAATTAGGCCTAGTCAATCTCTGCAACAATTTTTTACTTGAGTGTGTAAAATGACAATGATTGAGATCATGGAATAACAGACATCCTTTCCCAACTCAAGGGAAAATAAAAATCAATATACCTCCCACCAAATCTTGCGCGAAATACTTGGCAATTTAGATCTGTTCTTGGAGATACAGTATAGACAGAAATTGTTGATGGTCTAGTCAATTATGATTCATTTTCTTGATTCATTTGTACTGGTCTTTGCAGTTTTTTGGATAAGTTGGATAAGAGAAATGACTCATATTATTTGAGACCTTATAATATGGAATATCATTTACATAACCAGCACTCCCTCTCTCCTTTTTGAGTAGTATTGTTATGTATATAAGTGAACAACTGGGTACTGTTCATTTAAGAGAAATGACTCTCATATTATTTGAAACCTTATAATATGGAATATCGTTTACATAACCAGCACTCCCTCTCTCCTTTTTGAGTAGTATTGTTAAGTATATGTATATAAGTGAACAAACAGGTACTGTTCATTTAATGGTTTTAAATTTTGGTTGGTCATACACGTTAGCTCTTGGGGATTTTTTTTTTTTCGTATGCGCTTGTTTTTTTTTGGTTTTCATTGCTTCAAACCACCATTTGAGAAGTTTTCTCCCATCATCGTAAATCTAATCAGCAAAAATTACTTTATTGCCTTAGATACATGCGTTGAGGGTTTAGGATTGTGTTCATAAACGAAGAGGGTATAATTGTAATTGGCGTCATGCTTTGTTTTTTTGAACTGGTGGATTTTGGGATTGTCGGAATGGTAAAAAGTATGCTTAATTTGGGGGACTGATGTTATGCTACTCGGCCAAACTTTTGTTAGTTTTTTGGTTTGCCAATTGTACTTTTTCTGCAACTATGTCAATCAATTGTAAATTGTCCGTTGGTTTTTGGTTTAACCTGGTTCTTGGAATTATTTTACATTTTTATCTGTTTACTAATTTTCTGTTCATTCTGATTTGCTTTGGGTATCATGTGTTTCTTATTTGTTCTGTTCTTTTCTTAGGCTTTTGCAGGTATACGCTTCTTGCAATTTCAGCAGCAATTACTTACTGTAAATACATGCGTTTCTCTTTTTTATTTGTCTTCTTCTTATTCTCATTCATTCACTACAATCGATGTATCATCATTGTTTTGTTTTGTTCTTTGTATTAAATACGTACTTTAGTATGGGAGTTCTGATTTGCCATGTGCTTAGAATTAGTTGTTGTTAAAGAAGAAGCAAGTTTCTGTTTGGTTTTCCTCCTGCCTTGACTTATAACCACTGTTCCGACCAAAACAAAGTTGAAAAATGTAGCTTTAAAATGGAGTCCTTTTTTTTTCTTTTGGATGGGATTTGGCTTTAGTCTGATCAGAAATACTTAAATCCCGATCTATTTTTTCTTCCTAGCTTTGCTGAATTTCATGGTTGTTGCATATTTTAATGGAATATCATTTTTCATATTTAGGTGGATTGTTATGTGTTATGTATTTTCATTATGCATCTAGAGCCCTTGGAGGGAACTAAATGAATTTGATCATGGACTATTCACTACTTGTATGACTTGCTAGAATTTCTCACATAAGAGTGTTTCTTTAGTGTTTTTTCATGTTAAATGAAAAAGCTGCATATTTATTTGGCATTGTGTTTAAAGTTTGGATTTTGCTCAATTTTGAGCTATGAATGTTTCTCTGCATGTATGCCAATGTTTTTTATGAGGGAACATGGATTTGATCAAGGAAGGTTTTCAGCGTGTTAAAATTTGGAATGGATGTTTTTGTTGTGCTTGCTGGTCTTGATAGCATAACTTCTCCTTTATAATGTTGTTTTGACCCAAAAATTATTGCATTTTTGCAATTTAATTCATGAGAACAGCATTTGTAATGTTTACACTCTGTTTTGACCCAAAAAATAACTTTTGCTCTGAATTTAAGATTACGTTGAATTTGATTCTCAACCTCGTATGTTTGATAATTTTTTTTTTCGTAATACATCTACTTTGGCTCAAACTGTTAGTACCTTTTTTTCTTTGGGCTTCTCTTATTTGTAGGTTTCAATTTTGAATAAGTTTCCATCTTCCTTCATGAGATTCTTTATTTGTTACTGCTCTTTTCTCAGGTATGTATCAATGCTTGGAAAGTGGTGCTATTATTTTATTGCAGTCTTATATTGATGAAGATGTAAGCACTTTGACTGTCAAACTATTGCTATAAATAATATTGATGTTCTGTGTTCTTACAAGACTTTGGTGCTTCCAAATGCATTTTAGATTAGAAGGATGAATTTTTATACAGTCTACTGGCCTTGTAATATTGATGGTGCCCCATTGTCAGTGTCTAAAGGAATTAATTAGTCATTGTTGCTGGCAATGAAAAGATATACAAAGTATTTTGACACATTTGAAGCTATCAGGTCCTTTATGGGTTATTATCCAGCTTAAGCATGAAGAAAAATCTCAAATCTTGACTTCATTTTGCATGTACTAAAGGCATCTTTTGGTCTTAAATCATTTAATATGTAATCTCAGTTGAGTAACTTGAGAATTACTTTTATTTGTAACTAAATTTGTTACGGTATTATTTTTGGTTTCATAAAAGATAAATTGATCTTGCTTCTGGTTTCAGTCTGTCTAAGCGTTAGGAAAGGCTTTGCTTCATTTGTTTTTTTATACTCAGTAAATGCCATTTCCATGTTTTTCTTGCTTAGGTGAAGAAGTTGATGAGTTTTGCATATTCTTTGAATTGAATGTCACCAAGTGTGCAATGTTTTCTTGGTCGAGCCATCACTTGTGGTGTCCGCATCCAAAGTGGAATGATAATTAGCTCATATTTGTAATTGGTCTCTTGGCATCCATTATTGAATATGTTATTTTCCTCATTATTAGAGACTGATAATTGTTTGTTGTGTTTGTATATATCAAAGTTATTTTTGAGTTGAAAGTGTGCAGAGTTTTCTTGGTCAAGCCATCACTTGTGGTATCCGCATCCAGAGTAAGCGGAATGATCATTAGCTCATATTTGTAATTGGTCTCTTGGCATCCATTATTAAACATGTTAGTTTCCTCATTATTAGAGACTAATAATTATTTGTTGTGTTTGTATATATCAAAGTTATTTTCCTTAGGTTAACAATATTAATGATGACGAAGAATCTGAATGTCTTTGTTTTGGTAAGTTGGAAAATTTCGCCCACCAATCATGTTAAGGTTGGGTAGACTATTGTCGTTATAAGTATCTGTATTTGCGGATTTGATTGGTCATGGATGTTTATGGCTTTCTATTTGCATGGAGTATTTTTTGGGGGTTGGTTTTAGCTTAATTAAGCATGTTTATGGTCTTTGTGATAAATTAGAGGTCTTTGAGCCTATGAAATGTTATAAATTAATGGAATGAAATGACAATTAATTTTGCATTTTATATATTTGTTGGTCAAATTGCTAATGTTGATACCTAAGTGTGAAAAGTTTGAACTATATTAGATATGTTCAGCAGAAAGAATATTGTACCGTATTCTTTAACATAGATAACAATTACAATTCTTTTTTATGTTATTTTGGATTATTTTATATGGTTTATTTTGATAGTTCTTTGTAATTTACATTATTAGGTGCATTCAAAATTCTAGATCAACAAAATATTTCAGTTGTAATGAAAACTTGTTATCCAAATAGTATATATATAGACATAATTATGTTAACAAATCTAGTATAAAAATATAGCAATGTAGACTGACTCAAAATTAAATTAAGTAAATAGAACCTTAACTGTTATCAAATGAAAAACGAGGAAAACTACGTCGAGGCGCATTAGACGCTTTCCTTAAAACAGATTCGTCCCCTCCTGTGTGTGCTTGAGGATTTAACGGACGTCTGTCTCCCAGGATACAACAACGAACAAACGGTTTACTTGCACAAGGTAGACCGTTACAGCGAACTTGAATTTGTGCCTTTCTTCTATCACCGAAAACTACTAGAATTGAAAATTTGAAAAGGAAAATTGTTGAGAGAGTTTTGTGGGAAAAGTTAGAAAATTGTCTTTTAATTCAACTTGTCCACCAAGGGAAATCCTCTATTTATAAAGAAGATTTCCTTGTTCAAAAGACAAGCCATTATGTTTGGAGAATGAAAAGCCAAAAGCCATCCATTATGCTTGATACATGAAAAGCCAAAAGTCTTCATTCATCTTTGACATAAAAAGCCAAAAGCTACCATTCATGATTGAAATGAAAAGCCAAAAGGCATCATTCATGAACCATCAAATGAAAGGTCCGTAACCTACCAACATCATGAATAATGTGCAAGAAAATGAAAGGCCTTCATTCATGCATCTCCTTAATAAGCAATTTCTCATTCACATGTGCTCAAAAGAACCATTCTTATTTTCCAACAATCCCTCACATGAATGAAAATTGAAATAAAACAAATGATGAAATAAAACAAAGACTTGATATGGTGATAGAGTTCTACGGTTAATACCTGCATAGGATAGGTAGATTTTAGTCTTTGAACCTTTCCTTGTGAAAGTACATTTACTTTACTGGCTGAACAGTAGACGCGATGTCCTTGAACTATTCTGCCGTTAGTGTAAATGATGATATACTTCACATAGGCATTCCCCTGACACATTTTCAGTTCTCATGGTTATGTCCATTTTGGCCGTGGACATCGTCCTGGTTCTGTGAGAGTTTCTAAAGAATTGAACTTTGACAATTCTCCTTTGAAGCGGCCCTTCTTCTCTCTCACATAGGTGATTTCATACTTAAGATTGTGCAAGAAAATGAAAGGCCTTCATTCATGCATCTCCTTAGTAAGCAATTTTTCATTCACATGTGCTCAAAAGAACCATTCTTATTTTCCAACAATTCCCCCACATGAATGACGGGAAGAAATGGAGAAGTCGACTGAAATTTATGTGGGAAAAAGTAGTAAAACAAGATTTAGTAGAGTGAAAAATAGATTGGCGGCTGGTTTGTAGTAGAACAAAGTGGAGGAAAACTAGTGTGGTGGAAGAGCAAAACTCTAATGGTTCCGACTGCTCTTTACAGTTTAAGTATTTTTATTTATTTTCTTATCTATTTATTTTATTATATTTTCTTTGTTTTATGGATTTATGTCATTGGGTTCATCGACTGTCGACCCCAATTAGTTTGGGATAAAGGTGATGATGATAATGATGATGATTTTTCTCTAAATGTGACTCTACTTTCTCATTATTTTTCTTGTTCTACTTTCTTTTTCATAATTTTTTTTGACTCCACTTTCTCCATCTAGTTTAACCCCAACTATGTGTTTTCTTCTTTATTTTCTCTCATGACTCTTTTTGTTTCATTGCTCTCTACTATTACTTTTACTTTCATTACTTTTCTCACTCTATTCTCTCTCTCTCATTCATCTCCGCTATTATTTTTTCTCTCATTAGTTTTCTCTCCACTTTTTTTTTTATCACTTTATAATGTTTCTTTCTATTCTATTTCGTTCCACTTTCTCTCTCATTATTTTTCTCACTCCACTTTATCTGTTCTCTTTCAATCCTCTTCTTCTTTTATTCATCTCTACTTTACTTTCTCTTTAATCAATTTTCGCACTATATTCTCTTTCATTCATCTCCACTTTCTCTCTCATTTCTCGCTCCACTTTTGCTCCAATTCATTTTTCTCTCATCATTTTTCTAACTCTCTCTCATCCTAATCCACTATTATTAATTTCTCTCTGATTATTTTCCTCACTCTACTTTATCTATTGTAATTTTTCTAACTCCAATTTCTTATCACTTTATAATGTTTCTTTATCTAACTCTTTCCATCCTCTTTCTCTTTCATTCATCTCTATTATTATTTTCTCTTTAATCAATTTTCGCACTCTATACTCTTTCATTCATCTTCACTGTTACTTACTCTCTCATTAGTTTTCTCTATCCACTTCCTTTTTCATCACTTAATAATGTTTATTTCTTTTTCTTCCCTCTCACTCCACTTTTTCTCTTATCTCTATTCATTGTTATTTTTCTCGCTCTACATTCTTTTTCATAGTTTTTCTAACTCCAATTTCTCATCACTTTTCTTTTCCTTTCATTCCTTTTTCATTGTTACTTTTTCTTTTATAATTTTTCTCACTCCACTCTCATTTATCTCCACTGTTATTTTTTCTCAGTAGTTTTCCCTCTACTTTCTTTTTTATTAATTTATAATGTTTCTTTGTTTCTCTTTCCTCTCACTCCACTTTCTCTCTCATCTCTATCTATTGTTATTTTTTTCTCATTATTTTTCTAACTCTTGTTAATTGAATCGGTCAAGATCAAATCTGTTTATCAAAGTGCTTCTTCAATTGCTCAAGATGTCTCTTTTCAACTGAGAAACAAAACAAGATCATTTCATTCCATTTTTAATAAAATAGTGAAGGTGCAGGGAGTGAAGGGAGTCCGTTTATGTTATTCAGGTCGATTAGAAGGTGCAAAAATAGTTAGAACTGAGCGCGAAAGTATGGAAAAACATCTCATAATGTATTTAACTAGAAAATCAATTATGCTCCTGCGAAAGTGATACTTGTTAGGGAATCTCTGGTGTCAAAGTGTGCATTTCATAAATCAACTATTATTATTTCCTCTCACATTATTTTTCTCACTCTATTTTCTCTCTTATAAATTTTCTAACTCCAATTTCTCATCATCATTTTATGATGTTTCTTCTTTCTAGTCTCTTTTCCTTTGCCTTATAATGCTAATGCACAATTTGGCCTCTGGGTGAGCATATTAAGATGCGCAAACAGAGCTTTCATCAATAATGCATGGGCAGACAAGTATAAAGAGTACTTTGCAAATGAATGAAAGGCACACGAATGTACCTACCTCATGACAATATCCTCCACTTGATTTGGTGACATTCTCGGCGCCATCAACTTTTTGAACACCTACAGTAGTTCCAAGGTTGAAGGGCTAGCAAGTTCATCGTTATATCCCAAATAGATTCCATATGTCGCATGCTAATATGGAATTGATGTTTAGATATATCAACAGTGCGGTGTTTTGTTAAGAATTCTAAAAGACTCTTACTGGTTAAAGAGCTCTTTTGAATATTGAGGTTCATTGAGACACTATTACTCAAAATTGTGTAAAACATCTAGTTTTTAGTATTTTGCATGAGGAAGAGTTGAGCAAGCTCCCCCATGAAATAGTATTGAGGTGTTAAGTTAGTTCCCTCAAAGGCTTAAATTGCATTGGAGACAAGGCCAATTTCAAATTCTCCAACAATTGTGCAAAACATTTAAGAATCACCCCAGTTCCTCACTACCTAGTGAAAGGCTTTTTAGGTGGCTCATTTTCTTTGTCTCAAACTAAATGGCCAAGTGAAATTGAGAGAGATCTCTAGAAGAACTTCCTAATCACCATTGGAGTTTTGCGTAATTGGCTTTCCAAGACTAATTGTGCTAGCTAGTCGGCAGACTTGATTGCTTTCGATCTGCCTGTAGATTGCTCTACAGTGAGATCCAACCTTTTCACTTCAGGGTGGGAGATTTCATTGTAGGCTACCTTCGTTTTTGCTAATGTTCGGCCTAGATTCCCATCTTCACTATTGTCCACGCACACTAGACATTCATCTTCATGCTCAAAGGGCTAACACACTTCGTTAGGACTTCACTGTGCAAAGATCCAACGTGCTCTATCTCCTCCCCACATTAATAGCTGATGTAGTTGCACCACCACTTGACTACTTCGCATGCTAACGGCTAGGTTCGTTTCCCCGTGAGCTTTTTTGGCTTTAAGTTTTGCAATATCTAGTCTTAAAGAACACCCAAAACAGTTTGGCTTTTTGGCATCTCTAATTGACCCTTGGCATAGTTTGGCCTCGGCATTTTCGGTTGAACTTCAAGCTACACCACACGAGCAAGAAAACGCCCTTGCAGCTTCCAGTTTCTCCTTACAATGTTCTCTCAAGAAAAGTTGACTTTACACTAGTCTCTTCTATGAAAAATGCATCTAAAAACTTCTCCATTAGATTTTTTCCCCATCTTGCAAGTACTCATATTAAGCTCATTCGGTCTCGTTGAACACAAGTCTCCTCCCTGTGCGTTGCTCATGTTGGTGGTGAAGTATTGGTCTCGCCCAGCTTTCCTTTGATCATGGATTTGTTGCTTGTACCCATGGGCAAAATTCTAGGCTCTGAGTTGCCCTTGGCACTGATTGTTGGGTCACCAAACTCATCACCTGTGAGATCATAAAGTCCACATCCAAAACTTCCAACTTTTGTAGCTTTACTTTACACTCAAGGTGTAAGCCCTCTCCTGAAAAAGTTAAACTTATCCCTTGTAAACATGTGTGTTGCCCTCAACACCCACGCCCAAAAGTGCTACACATTTTTCTCAATCGAAACTGTTTGTCTTATCTCACGTAAGTCAGGATAAACTTGTCTCTCAAAACTATGTTGAAGAGTCTATCGCTTATCCCATAACTTTGCCCCAAGCTCTGTCTCCACCTAGTGATTTGCCTTGATGAGGGCTTAGTACCTCTCTTAATCTTCATTTTGACCCCTCCAGTGATTTACCTCAACGAATGCTTTTGATATCAAACTCTATTTGGCTCAAACTTTGTCTAGCTTTTGAATTATCTTGCCTCAATGAATGTTGGATATCTCGCCCAAATACTATTTTGGCTCCGCAAGTTTTGGTACTGCACCATATGAGAATTATCACTAGCACTAGGCTCCACAATAACAGGCTAGCATCAGCTGTCACCTCTCGGGTGAATGTAGTAACACAAAGTTAATATTTATAAGGAAACACAACAAAACTTAGTACCAATGCCTACCACCTCTCAAGCAAACGTGGGGTGTAGGTAGCTCAAAAATAATGACACGTGACATAATTATAAATATAGAGTTAATACAAGTGGTAGAATGTAAAGAGATGGACATACAAGTGGTATATATATATATATATATAACCAATATATAATATAACCAATTTATTTGTGGATTTATGAGATTAACCTTGTGTCAATGACTAATTGAATGAGCCAATCCTGAAATTATTCCTTTAATTAGAGCTTGTTAATTATTGAATTTTATTATTTTAAATTCTGCATTAATTATTATATTTAGTCTTAATTTGTTATTTTGCATATTTTGCATTTTTGCAGTTTTAGTATTGTCCTAAAACAACCTCCAAACTATTTTGTTGAGAGATAAATCCACAATTCCTTGAGAAGACGACCCGACTCACACTATACTTCAGAAGGTTTGAAAGTTGAAATTTATATTTGGTGGTTTAACGACTCACCAAATTTTGGTGCCGTCTCCATTGCCGCCGTAAGTTTAGCCTCCTCGCACGGCGGCCGTTTTTTTTCTTCTTGCAAATTTTTCCTTCTCCCCATTGGTTTCATTTTATTTCTGTTATCCTTATATTTTAGTTTTTTTTTCTTATAGTATTTATCTAGTCCATTCCGTGTGGCTTTCCCGTTTTTCTTTTTATTTTTGTGGCGGCTCTGACTCCTTCTTCAGGAAGAATATCTGGAGGCTTTCGGACATCTTTCCTGTGCGGTCATTAGAGTTGAAAGTGTGGCTACCCTTTTTCTATGTTTATAAATTGGATTTGAACGATTCTAACTTTGTTTGAACTTTTGCGGCATTTAGTTTTTTGTTTTTGCTGCTGTTTTCTTGTTTTCCTTTTGTGTTTTGTTTTGCCCTTGTGCTGCATTCTTTTATTTTCTTTGAATTTGCAACGGCCTTGTCAAGTTTCTTGTACTTTATTTTTCTTTTAATTTTTTTTGCATTGTTTGTTTGTTTGCGGCTGTTGGATTGTTATATTTAGGATTGGTTTTTGTGCTACTTTGACGAATTATTTGTGTGGAATTTCTGTGCTCCATCATGCCGCGAGTCAAAATGTCGGCCAGAAAATGTGTTCCTTCATTTCCACGCAACTCCTCGCCCAAGAGCAGCCCGTCTCCACCACACAGTTCTTCACCTCTACATAAGCAATTCCAACCACGTCCCTTATCCCCGCTTCCATCACCTACTGTGGCCAACAATTTTGCCACTGAACCGACGCGCTCATCACGCCATCTCCTGAAGGGAGGAAAAGCCGTACTTCCGCCGTTGGAATATCACCTCAATGGCCATTTAAAATTCTCGACTAAGGCCAGGCGGCAAAGATATGCTCAGGTTTGCAATTTGAATATTTTACCCAGTAAATATATTCATATTCCTACTTTATTTTGCTAGTCCATTCCGTGTGGCTTTCCCTTTTTTCTTTTATTTTTGTGGCGGCTCTGACTCCTTCTTCAGGAAGAATATCTGGAGGCTTTCGAACATCCTTCCTGTGTGGTCATTAGAGTTGAAAGTGCGGCTACCCTTTTTCTATGACTATAAATTGGATTTGAACGATTCCAACTTTGTTTGAACTTTTGCGGCATTTAGTTTTCTGTTTTTGCTGCTGTTTTCTTGTTTTCCTTTTGTGTTTTGTTTTGCCCTTGTGCTACATTCTTTTATTTTCTATGAATTTGCTACAGCCTCGTCAAGTTTCTTGTACTTTATTTTTCTTTCAATTTTTTTTTGCATTGTTTGTTTGTTTGCGGCCGTTGGATTGTTATATTTAGGACTGGTTTTGGTGCTACTCTGACGAATTATTTGTGTGGAATTTCTGTGCTCCATCATGCCGCGAGTCAAGATGTCGGCTAGAAAATGTGTTCCTTCATTTCCGTGCAACTCCTCACCCAAGAGCAGTTCGTCTCCACCACACAGTTCTTCACCTCTACACAAGCAATTCCAACCACGTCCCTTATCCCCGCTTCCATCACCTACTGTGGCTGACAAGTCTGCCACTGAACTGACGCGCTCATCACGCCATCGCCTGAAGGGAGGAAAAGCCGTACTTCCGCCGTCGGAAGATCACCTCAATGGCCATTTAAAATTCTTGACTAAGGCCAGGCGGCAAAGATATGCTCAGGTTTGCAATTTGAATATTTTACCCGGTAAATATATTCATATTCCTACTTTGAGAGATGTGTTTGATAGATAATATTGACTGGAGTACTTTTGTTTTTCTTCGTTGCCCTGTGTTTATTGAATTAACTCGTGAGTTTTATACGACTTTTATGTTTAACAAACCGAACCCTTTTACTCTAGCTAGTCCCAAGGTAATTCAATTTCGATTAATGGGGCGAGAGTTTCAAATGTCAATTACTGAGTTTAACCTTGCCTTGGGATTTATTACGCCTGAGTATACCCTTACCTCTGAATATAAGGCTTCTTAAGTTGATTTTGATGATGCATTTGAGCCTTGTTCTTTATTGAGGGAAATGTCAATTGATAGGAGTCCATATAACCCAAGCCAGTCGAAGGATATTTACCTTCGTGATCCAGTTTGGAAATATATTCATCGTTTTTTGGCTTTTTCCTTTTTGGACCGAAAGGATAGTTCGATCAGTTTAAACTAAAATTGAGTTTTTTTTTTTAATTTGGGCAATGAGAAATAATATTAAAGTCAATTTCGGGTGTTGGGTAGCTTCACAACTCCATGCTATTATCACAAAGCAACGTGCTTTAACTTTTGGTTATTTAATTACTCATTTGGCTGTCAATCTTGGTTTAATTGATTTAAGTACAACTAACCTTCACGTGGCTTGTGAGTTAGAACCATTAGATCTCAACTGTCTTCGTTGCATGGGACTGGTGGATGCATATGATGACGGTTATAACTTTGTTCCTCCAGGCAGCTTGCGGTGGAACTACAAACGTCCCCACGTTCCTCATGATTCCACTCCAATACAGGATGCCCCTGGTTCCTCTAGCTATCCGCCGGAAGCCTCATCTTCCAACTCAGAAATTGAACGACGGCTTAAGAGATTGGAGTCAAATCTAGATGCTTTGTCCCGCCATCTTGGGTTCATGCCGCCCTTTCCTCTCACACCATAGTGCCCGTTGCTTGTGCCGCAATTCAGGGGAGTTTTGTTTAGTTGTCTCTTTTTCTATTTCTTTTTTGAATTTTGTGCCTATTCTTCATATATTGGGGACAATGTATGATTTAGGTGTGGGAGGTGCTCTTGTGCTTGTGTGATTAGTTTTTGTGACATTTTGAATTATTTTGGTCATGTGATTAGTTTTTGTGATTTTGAATTATTTTGGTCAATTTTTTTTGCAAAATTCCTCAAAGCATGTTTAAAAATTTGAATGACTTCCTTGAAATTCCCAACTCTTTGATACTTGTTTAGAATAACTCTTGGTTAACATGCATTAGTGATTGAGTTGGAAAGCATGAAAAGGAAGAGTATGATTAGCCTTGTTTTGAAATTTTTGTTTAAGCATCTCATTGGTTTTGATGATGGAATTAAATAAGAATATACAATGTTTGAGCTTTTGACCCTATTGTGAGTATTTGAGCCTATGAGCATTTTCTTTCTCTTGCTCACATATTTCTTTGTTAAGTGTGGACAAATATGGTATATTTATTCTAGAACTTGCTTTGTTGTGCATGTCGAGGTCACATTGTGGGTTTATGCTTTGAAATGATAAGGGCGTTTAGGAGTAGCCAATTTAAACTTACTAAAAGGCCATTCCATTATATATACCCTAGTCAACCAATTTTGAGCCTAAGTTTTTTCTTTGTAATAACACCACATCATTAGCCTTAATCTGTTGTTGTTTACCATCGTTGAACCTTTGTCAAGTTTATGTAGGAATGAGTTGTATGATTGAATTCTTATTGATTCCAAAGCAAAGAACCATTTGAAAAAACAAAAAAAAGAAGTAAAAAGATATTCCTTGAAAGGTTTGGACAAAGTAATGTACTCCAGGGTTTACAAGATGTCCAACTATATTCAGAAAAAAGAAAAAAAATTGGTTCTAAGAATGTTACTTATGTTGCTTTTAAATCTTGCAAGAAAGTTCCTACATATCTTGATTTGTTTAGCCTAAATTTTCCTTCTGTTTACCTACCTTAACTTAAGCCCCGTTACAACCCTTTTAAGTCTCTTTGATTTTTGCATAAATTCATATTCTTTAGTGGTGGAGATGTGATATATAAGCAAGCCTATGGTAATGACATGCTATGTTTGAAAAATAAATCCTTAAACACTTTGAGTGAATAGAGTACAACCTGTGAGAGGTTATCAAATGTTGTATATTTGGTTTCGATAAAATTATTGGAATTAATGAGATGCATGTGTTTTGTTTAGAAAATTGGGCTATGAATACTTATCCTTTGAATTGTCATTTCAATCTTGATTTCTAATGTGTGGTGATTTTGAGTTATTTGTGAATGGTATGAAAAAGGGAATGGAATAGAAAGAAAGATATTGATCTATCGTATGCTTGAAGACAAGCATAGTTTAGGTGTGGGGATTTGATAGAGCTTAATATATATATATATATCTTTTATTAATAATTTCCATGATATTTGGTTAATTTTTTGATAAATTTAATGGATTTGGTTACTTTATGTGTTGTAGATGTTGAAAGTAGGTGTTTGAACAAAAAATGTGTTTAAAAGTTGAATTTAGTGGAGCAAAAACCAGAAGAAAATCAGTATTTAGGCGTGGGCACTACTAAGACACTAAAGTTTGAGCAAATTTTAGGGAAAATTTGGTGAGTTGTTAAACCACCAAATATAAATTCCAACTTTCAAACCTTCCGAAGTATAGCGTGAGTCTGGTCGTCTCCTCAGGGAATGGTGGATTTATCTATCAATAAAATAATTTGGGGGTTGTTTTAGGACAATACTAAAAATGCAAAATATGCAAAATAACAAATTAATACTAAATTCAGCTTTTAAACACATTTTTCTTCAAACACTTACTTTCAACATCTACAACATATAAAGTAACTAAATCCATTAAATTCATCAAAAAATTAACCAAATATCATGGAAATTATTAATAAAAGATATATATAAATTAAGCACTATCAAATGCCCCACACCTAAACTATGCTTGTTCACAAGCATACAATAGATCAATATCTTTCTTTCTATTCCCTTCCCTTTTTCATACCATTCACAAATAACCCAAAATCACCACACATTAGAAATCAAGATTGAAATGACAATTCAAAGGATAAGTATTCATAGCTCGATTTTCTAAACAAAACACATGCATCTCATTAATTCCAATAATTTTATCGAAACCAAATATACAACATTTGATAACCTCTCACAGGTTGCACTCTATTCACTCAAAGTGTTTAGGGATTTATTTAGTACTCAAATCAAACATAGCATGTCATTACCATAGGCTTGCTTATATATCACATCTCCACCACTAAAGAATATGAATTTATACAAAAATCAAAGGGACTTAAAAGGGTTGTAACGGGGCTTGAGTTAAGGTAGGTAAACAGAAAGAAAATTTAGGCTAAACAAATCAAGATATGTAGGAATTTTCTTGCAAGATTTAAAAGCAATATAAGTAACATTCTTAGAACCATTTTTTTTCTTTTTTCTGAATATAGTTAGACATCTTGTAAACCTTGGAGTACGTTTACGTTGTCCAAACCTTTCAAGGAATATCTTTTTACTTCTTCTTTTTTTTTTTCAAATGGTTCTTTGCTTTGGAATCAATAAGAATTCAATCATACAACTCATTCTTACATACACTTGACAAAGGTTCAACGATGGTAAACAACAACGGGTTAAGGCTAATGATGTAGTGTTATTACAAAGAAAAGCTTAGGCTCAAAATTGGTTGACTAGGGTATATATAATGGAATGGCCTTTTAGTAAGTTTAAATTGGCAACTTCTAAACGCCCTTATCATTTCAAAGTATAAACCCACAATGTGATCTCGACATGCACAATAAAGCAAGTTCTAGAATAAACATACTATATTTGTCCACACTTAACAAAGAAATAAATGCTCATAGGCTTAAATACTCACAATAGGTTCAAAAGCTCAAGCATTGTATATCCTTATTCAATTCCATCGTCGAAACCAATGAGATGCTTAAACAAATTTTCAAAACAAGGCTAATCATACTCTCAATTTTCATGCTTTCCAACTCAATCACTAATGCATGTTAACCAAGAGTTATTCTAAACAAGTATCAAAGAGTTGGGAATTTCAAGGAAGTCATTCAAATTTTTAAACATGTCTTTGAGGAATTTTGCAAAAAAATTTGACCAAAATAATTCAAAATCACAGAAACTAATCACATGACCAAAATAATTCAAAATGTCACAAAAACTAATCACAAGAGCACCCCCACACCTAAATACATTGTCCCAATGTATGAAGAATAGGCACAAAATTCAGAAAAGAAATAGAAAAAGAGACAACTAAACAAAACTCCCCTGAATTGCGGCACAAGCAACGGGCACTATGGTGTGAGAGGAAAGGGTGACATGAACCCAAGATGGTGGGACAAAGCATCTAGATTTGACTCCAATCTCTTAAGTCGTCGTTCCATTTCTGAGTTGAAAGATGAGGCTTCCGGCTGATGGCTAGAGGAACGTGAGGACGTTTATAGTTCCGCTGCAGGCTGCCTGGAGGAACGAAGTTATAACCACCATCCCATACGACGAAGACAGTTGAGATCTAATGGTTCTAACTCACAAGCCATGTGGAGGTTAGTTGTACTTAAATCAAGTAAAGCAAGATTGACAGCCAAATGAGTAATTAAAGAACCAAAAGTTAAAGCACGTTACTTTGTGATAATTGCCTGGAGTTGTGAAGCTACCCAACACCCGAAATTGACTTTAATATTATTTCTCATTGCCCAAATTAAAAAAAAAAACTCAGTTTTAGTTAAAGTGACCGAACTATCCTTTCGGCCCGAAAAGGAAAAAGCCAAAAAACGATGAATATATTTCCAAACTAGATCACGAAGGTAAATATCCTTCGACTGGCTTGGGTCATATGGACTCCTATCAATTGACATTTCCCTCCATAAAGAACAAGGCTCAAATGCATCATCAAACTCAGTAATTGACATTTGGAACTCTCGCCCCATCAATCGAAATTGAATTACCTTGGGGACTAGCTAGAGTAAAAGGGTTCAGTTTGTTAAACATAAAAGTAGTATAAAACTCACGAGTTAATTCAATAAAGGGCAACGAAGATAAACAAAAGTACTCCAGTCAATATTATCTATCACCTTATCAAACACATCTCTCAAACCTAACGCCTCCAAAGTAGGAATATGAATATATTTACCGGGTAAAATATTCAAATTGCAAACCTGAGCATATCTTTGCCGCCTGGCCTTAGTTGAGAATTTTAAATGGCCATTGAGGTGATCTTCCGACGGCGGAAGTACGGCTTTTCCTCCCTTCAGGCGATGGCGTGATGAGCGTGTTGGTTCAGTGACAGACTTGTTAGCCACAGTAGGTGATGGAAGCGGGGATAAGGGACGTGGTTGGAATTGCTTGTGTAGAGGTGAAGAACTGTGTGGTGGAGACGAACTGCTCTTGGGTGAGGAGTTGCGCGGAAATGAAGGAACACATTTTCTAGCCGACATCTTGACTTGCGGCATGATGGAGCACAGAAATTCCACACAAATAATTCGTCAGAGTAGCACAAAAACCAGTCCTAAATATAACAATCCAACGACCGCAAACAAACAAACAATGCAAAAAAAAAAAATTGAAAGAAAAATAAAGTACAAGAAACTTGACGAGGCTGTAGCAAATTCAGAGAAAATAAAAGAATGTAGCACAAGGGCAAAACAAAACACAAAAGGAAAACAAGAAAACAGCAGCAAAAACAGAAAACTAAATGCCGCAAAAGTTCAAACAAAGTTAGAATCATTCAAATCCAATTTATAGTCATACAAAAAGGGTAGCCGCACTTTCAACTCTAATGACCGCACAGGAAGGATGTCCGAAAGCCTCCAGATATTCTTCCTGAAGAAGGAGTCAGAGCCGCCACAAAAATAAAAAGTAAAATGGGAAAGCCACATGGAAGAGACTAGATACATACTATAAGAAAAAAAAAGCTAAAATATAAGGATAACAGAAATAAAATGAAACCGATGGGGAGATGGTAAAATCTGCAAGAAGAAAAAAAACGGCCGCTGTGGGAAGAGGCTGAACTTGCGGCGGCAATGGAGACGGTGCAGCTGGAGTGGCTGCGCTACGACGGCGGTGATGGCTATGACACCGCGGCTAAGTGGTGGAACTCACGGCTGTGATGCCAGAGCCGGAGAAGACCGATGGGTTGAGGAGTGGCCGCGTTGTTGTGGGCTTCGTCGGTGGTGCGGGGGCGGCGATGCGGCTAGACTTGTACTTGGGCGGGCAGTTAGGGGCAGCTGCAAATTGGAGAAGAAGAATAATTAGTGAAAAGAATTGGGTTTGTAAAACCCTTATTTTATTTTAAATTTTTTTTTGTTTTTTTTTGTGTATTTGTGGAATGAAATCATGAACAAAAAATAGAAGACTTGATAGAATAAGGCGTGGTCACGCCTAAGAAGGTGAAGTTTTTAGGGACATAATGAAGAAAATTCAGAAGACTATGGATGTTAAGGCTTGGGCATGCCTAAGAAGATAAAGTCTTCTGGATTTTTCCCTTTTTTTTTTAACACATAAGACCTTCACTGAAAAAACAATTAAAATCATTAGTTATATAAAGAAAAGAAAGAAAGATTGGGTTGCCTCCCAATAAGTACCTTTCTTTAGTGTCTTTGGCTAGACATTGCCTTGGTTTCATTTGTTGTAATTTGGGTGTACTAAGTTGACCTCCTCTTCATTAGAGACTTCACAATTGTCAAGAAAAGGTTTTAACCTATGTCCATTAACTTTGAGAGTTTTGTTAGTCTCCAAATTTGCAATATCAAAAACACCATGAGGATAAACATTGGTTACCATATAAGGTCCAAACAATCTTGATTTTAGCTTACCTGGCATAAACTTCAACTTTGAATAAAAAAGTTGTACCTTTTGGCCCGCGTAAAACTCTTTACGTTGCAGAAGCTTGTCATGGAGTAGTTTTGTGCGCTCCTTATAAATCCTTGCATTGTTATAGGCCTCCAGATAGATCTCTTCTAACTCTTGGAGTTGAAACTTTCTTTCAATTCCTGCCTCATTAAGGTCCAAGTTGCATTGTTTAACTGTTCAAAAAGCACGATGTTTAATTTTAACTAGTAAATGACAGAACTTATTGTATACCAACCGATAAGGCGACATGCCAATGGGAGTTTTGTATGCTGTGCAATAAGCCCATAATGCATATTCCAAATGGATACTCCAATCTTTCTGATTTGGTTTAACCATTTTCTTCAAAATGTTCTTGATTTCTCGATTGGAGACTTCAGCTTGCCCATTTGTTTGTGGATGGTAGGCTGTGGCAACCCGATGTTGAACGCCATATTTGCGCATCAAAGCTTCAACAAGGTAGTTACAAAAGTGTCCCTTGATCACTGATTATTGCTCGAGGAGTTCCAAACCTACTAAAGATGTTAGATTTGAGGAAGCCTACAACAACCTTAGAGTCATTAGTTCGGGTAGCTTTAGCTTCTACCCACTTAGAGACATAATCCACAGCCAACAAAATATAGCAAAATCCAAAAGAGTTAAAAAAAGGTCCCATAAAGTCCATACCCCACACATCAAAAATTTCACAAAACAGAACAGGAGTTTGGGGCATTTCATTTCTACACGATAAATTACCCATCCTTTGACATCTTTCACAACTCTTGCAAAAATGAAAAGCATCTTTAAACAATGTTTGCCAATAAAAATCGCTATCAAGAATTTTTCTAGCAGTCTTTTTGGGGCCAAAATGTCCATTATGACAATAAGCAAGTATGGAATGAATCTCCTCATTAGGCACACATCTACGGATGATATGGTGTGAACCTATTTTCCATAAATAAGGATCATCCTATATATAATACTTAGAGTTACTTTTAAGTTTATCCCTTTTAGTCCTACTTATATTATTCGACAGTTTACCTGTGACAATAAAATTCACAATATCTGCATACCATGGTTTATTACCTCGTAGCTGAAATAGGTGTTCATTAGGAAATACCTCAGAAATTGGTCATGGCTCCTGTTCACGCACCAATCTGCTCAAATGATCAGCTACAGAATTATCTACTCCTTTGCGATCCTTGATCTCCCAATCAAACTCTTGGAGTAGCAAAATCCAGCGAATGAGTCTTGGTTTGGACTCCTTTTTTGACAAGAGATATTTAAGAGTTGCATGGTCAGAGTAAAAAATAACTTTAGATCCTAATAAATAAGACCTAAACTTATCAAAAGCAAAGACAATGGCCAGAAGCTCCTTTTCAGTGGTGGAGTAATTGCATTGTGCAGGGTTCAAAGTCCTCGATGCATAATAGATGACATGGCTACTCTTTCCATCCGTTTGACCCAGAACAGCCCTTACAGCTTATTGACTTGCATCACACATGAGTTCAAATGGTAAATTCCAATTAGGTGGTTGTATGATTGGTGCAAAAAGTGAGCAACGCGCCTTCAACTTGTCAAAAGCCAATCGACAACTTTCCCCAAATTTGAATGGAACATCTTGTTGCAGAAGTCTTGACAATGGTTGTGTAATTTTTGAAAAATCCTTGATGAACCTCCTCTCTCTCTCTCTCTCTATATATATATATATATATAATAAATGTTAACGGTGTTATAGAATATTGCGTCACAAGTACATAATAGAACAGAATGGAGAGAAATTATATAATAGAGAAAGCAGAAAAACACCAGAGATAAATTAGAGTAGAAATTCTTATTTCACTTTTTTTCACCACAATTTACCACTCTTTTCACACAAACTAATGACCAAACTATGCTCCTATTTATAGGAGAACAATGATGCATCTATCAATGTATTTGTATAAATACCTATATTAGATAAGGATAAATGTTTACATTAGATAGGGATAAATACCTACACTAGATAGAGACAAGTATCTACACTAGATAGAGATAAGTATATTCATTAGATAGGATGAATACATTGGTTAAGGATATGAACAAATATTAGATAGGGATAAATATAATGAATATCCATTCATGTATTTCATAACACTCCCCCTTGAATATTCATT
The DNA here is from genome assembly GCA_020080225.1 of Gynochthodes officinalis. Lineage (NCBI taxonomy): Eukaryota > Viridiplantae > Streptophyta > Magnoliopsida > Gentianales > Rubiaceae > Gynochthodes > Gynochthodes officinalis. Next base: position 17,789,086 of record CM034616.1, read on the forward strand.
GTATTCATTATTTTACGAATGTGCATGATACTGTCTCATTAAAAACCTTAAACCGGAAAAACCCTGTGGAAAAAAAAATCAAACAAAAGGGAAAAAGAGTATAGAGCACAAAACTTATAATATAGACCTTTTATGGATACATTAGTTGCCTTGTTAAAAAACTTAAGTTGGAAAAACCCTGAGGGAAAAAAACGAGCAGAAAGGAAAAAGAGTGCAATGCATAGTTCATAATATCTCCCTCTCAATTGAGCTATATAGCCACTACCGGGGTTAATCAATCAAGCAGACAAACATCTTCCCATTTGCACTTATGTTGACAACTTCAGGTGTCAAGTATCATAAAATTTGCATATTAGTTATGAGTTCAAATAAAATAATATATGTCATATAAGGTTTATAAGCATTTTATTACATAACCAAATTAGAGAAATAATAAAAGTAATACATGTAAAGGAAATCAATTAGAAAGAAATTATTAGGGACATCTCATCTGGTGCTTGATTAAAGTAATCAGAGGTCCTCAAAGAAATCAGAGATATCTAATAATACATTTGCTACTTCAAGAACAAGGGGCGTCCCACCAACAGAGATATTGTTGGTCTCAACATTGATTATGGCAGTATGATTAATTTCAATAGCATGAGATTCATCACGCTTGCCCTTATTTTTTAAAGATGACTGGTATATATCAACAAAATGCCTTGGCGTACGACAAGTACGCGACCAGTGCCCAGCCATGCCGCAACGATGGCAATTATTTTCATAAGTCACATTCTTTGGCTTCTTATCTTCTTCATGATTTGAGCCAGAATTAGATTTCCTATGGCAGTTAAATTTTCTACCACCCCTTCGCGAGCTTTGTTCATACCTACGCTTATTGCCCTTAGTATTTTTCTTAGAGTTAGCATGTGCTTCAGGCAATGCTTTTGACCCAGCAAGTTTGAGATCATGATTTTTTAGGAGTAATTCATTAGTTTGCTCAGCAGTGAGGAGCACAGAAATCAATTCTGAATATGTGGCAAATTGACGCTGTCGATATTGCTATTGCAATACAATATTCAAAGCATGGAAGGTGGAGAAAGTTTTCTCTAACAGTTCTGAATTAGTGAGTTTGACACTGCATAACTTAAGCCAAGAAACAATATCAAATAAAGTGGAGTTATAGTCAGACACTGATTTAAAATCTTGCAACCTGAGATGCTGCCAGTCATATTGTGCTTGGTTTGATCATGCCTATCCTTCAACCTCTTCCACAAAGTCTGAGGGTTTCGAACGGATAAATATTGAGTCTGCAGGCTCACGTGCAAAATGACGACGAATAAAAATCAATGCATTTGCCTTATTTTTTTCATTTGAGGTTCCGTCTGTTGTAATTGCATTAGCGAGATCTTGCCATTGGAGGTGCATTTCCATGTCAAGACACTAGGACATATAATTATTTCCACTCACTTCTAGAATGCGGAATTTTGGCTTTTCAATGTTTGCCATAATTCTTGCAAACAAGATGAATCCTTAAATTAATTAGAAGGATTTCAAAAATATTCACTACTACTTCAGGAGCAGAAGAATAAATTGATTTCACAATCAAGAAAAAGAAAAATGAAGAATTGGTACAAGAAGATGGAGAATAGATGGAGTATGATAAAGAAAACCAAGAGAACTCCTACCTTGCAAAGATTACTTACTCAATTGGTAGATCTTCGTGCTGATAACGTGTTGTAGAATATTGCGTCACAAGTATATAATAGAACAGAATGGAGAGAAATTATATAATAGAGAAAGCAGAAAAACACCAGAGATAATAGAGAAATTAGAGGAGAAATTCTTATTTCACTTCTTTTCACCACAATTTATCACTCTTTTCACACAGACTAATGACCAAACTATGCTCCTATTTATAGGAGAACAATGATGCACCTATCAATATATTTGGATAAATACATACATTAGATAGGGATAAATGTTTACATTAGATAAGAATAAGTACCTATACTAGATAGAGATAAGTACTTACACTAGATAGAGATAAGTATATTCATTAGATAGGATGAATATACATTGGGTAAGGATATGAACAAATATTAGATAGGGATAAATATGATGAATATCTATTTCATAACAAACAGTTTTTTTTTTATGCGGAAACTTATTAAGTATTAAAAATTAATGAAATTGGATCATTACAAATATTTTCACAAATCAAAGCTAAATCAATCATATTTTATCATTTTGTTTTATTAATATGTTAGGGATTTTATTTCCTTAATGTTAATCTACTATCGATTTAAGAATGAAAAGAATTTCTAGGTTTATTTTTCGTTTTATATTTAAAGAAGTTAAAAGAGGAGATTTTAATCTTGTATAGAAAATTAGAAGAGCATTGTCTGGCGAAGGAAAAAGAGAACCAATAAACATAGATGGACACAATTAGTGCACTTTAGACTAGACCACAAAAGTAACACTCTCTCTATCCCTAAAAAAGAGTCAATTTTGAAAACTTTTTCTTATCCAAAAAAAAAAAATCTACTTTTAAGCCAAATTTCTAATATATCCTTACTAATAATAATTAGGTATATTCAAAATTAAAAAATAAGGATAAAAATGTAAAAGCATGTATTTAATAGTGCATTAAATGAGTTGTACCTAATGACTAATAAAAAATTATATTTTAACCAAAGTGAATTTTTTTTTGAGACGGATGGAGTAATTAAGAAGATAATGAAGGTGAATTAAATAGTCTTGTCAGTTCACTGTGAACGTTGGATTTTTCAATAAAATTTGTCTAAATTTTGTTTACATATATTAGTTGTTTATGACAAATTAACATAAAATAACTTAACTTTGGTAAATAAAATATTTAAATAATTTCTTTTACTAATTTATGTGAGCTCAAAAGAAAAAAAAGGTAAGTAAAAATTAATCATATTTACTAAGTTATCTGGTGAATAATATATGACAAAAAATAATGGAATCGCCCAATTAAGGGATTTGAAGAAAGAAAGAAAAGGGGGCAATAGTGGGCCAAAATTAAAGGATTGCTTGGTTGGATTCCCAAGTACTGATTATGCTTTAGTAGTTGTTGATTGTTTGTAATATATAAATATATAAATAAATATATATATATCAAAGCTTTTCTTTCTAAAGGTTCCTTGTTCAATAAATTATTATTACAGATTCTTCTATCTCCACTGAATTATAATCAGCCCAACAAAAGGTCTTCTTGTTAACTTTTGCAATGTGTACACTGGTAACTTTTTTCAAGATTAATCAATTATCCTGAGTTAATACTTTTTTTTTATTTCTTCCACAAAAAATCCCTTTGTTTTCTATGCATTGAATGGATTCACAGGTAATTAAGAAATCCACGTTTATTATGATATCTTCTATTAGACTAAAAAAATATAATTTGATCACTTTATGAGTGAATGGAACGAATTTTGCAAACACAACCTCATTCAAGTAAATGACGTTATATTATTCAAAGCACTGAGTCCATTACGTTTTTTATATTATCCTTTCTGGACAAAAATAAAGACAAATAATGTTACAATTAACATTGTCCCTACCAAAGTTAACAAATTATAAAATTATTAAATATGATAATTATACAACTAACATTTCTATCCCTTTTTTTATCTACTATGGGATTGTCATGCGAAATCTACCATTATTTCATTGCCGGTTACAAATACAATGTCTTTGACTTTTCACACTTTCTTTGTCCTTTATTGCCGGTTACTTAAATTTTAATTACCTAAATAGGATGTACTCTCCCCCGTTTTTTTTTTTTTTTAATACAACTTTTTTTTTTTTTTACAAATTATATAATATATAATATTAAATTATATATATAATATATTTTTTTTTATTTTTTTTTTTTCTGATCTCTTTTGATAGAGGTCATAAAATATTTATGTAACATTTGATCATTTAAAATTTTTTTTTTATTATATCTTGATAACTAATATTTGAGAGCCTTTATTAAAAAAAAAATTATTTATTCAATGTACACTTAGCATTTTTTCCTTAATATTTTTACTTTAAAACCTTATGGATTAAGAAAGATTAAAATATAAAGTAAATTAATTATCTTCCAAGTGATTATCATAAAAATTTCAACTGAAAAATAATAATATTAACTTTCATAATTATTCAATCATAAAATAATCATCAGTAATTCTTATTTTAAAATTTTATGATTATCCAAATAAATACGAATAATATTCTCATACACAATATCTATATATTTACACAACAAAAAACTAAAAATCCATACGTATATATCCACAAGCTAATACATTTAATTTTATATACTAAAAAGTTTTTGTCTTTTAAATCCTCTATAATTATTACAAATTTTTCAACTAATAAAATATAAACAAACATTTATTAAATAGCCATAAAATCAGCAATACTTTATAGATTGGAGTGTTATGGCACTAACTATGAACATGAATAAAAAAAATGAGAATGTTAAAATGGATGTATGGTTGTGTGGATGTATTAGATTAAATAGAATAAGTAATGAATGTATTGAAATAAAGTACGAGTAGTCTCAATACATGAGAAAATAAGAAAAACACATTTAAAATGCTTTGGACATGTGCATAAGAAACCTTTAGAAACACCAGAATAGCATTTAGAGATTAAGGAATTATTAAATCAAACTAAAAGAGAAGGAGAAACCCAAAAAGATTTGGAAAAAACTATTGAAAACAATATAAATTAACTAAAATTAAACAAAAATATGTGTTTTTAATAAAAAATAATGGCGAGATATAATCCATATAACTAACTCTACATGGTGGAATAAAAACTTAGTTGTTGTTGTTATATATGGTCACTTTTAATCAACATTTACTAGATCTTTTTTAAAGGAAAACAAATTCTTCATTCTTTATTTTTAAGTTGACAAATATTTTATGCTATACTAATTCATTATATACTTTAAAAGGATAAAAATTACGCTAAAAATTGAATTAAATTGTGTATATAAATATTGCACCAAGAAAGAGTATAATATAAAAGTATGCTCATAAAAATTGTAGTCACAAATTAGGATGAAATCTTTTTTAATGATTAATATAAAAAAATTATCCCAAATTATGATGATATTAGTAGTGGTAATTTGGGAAGGTCATTAGCTAGGGGTAAATAGTGCAATTAGTGTCCAAGAATCAATATCTTTACTTATCTATGATTGCTTAAGTTTATCCTTTTAACTATAGCATGTTATAACTTTTTAGACATAATTTTTTTTTTCCTTTGGAATGCTTCAGAGGTGAAATGCATTATTTAAAGCACTTTAAACATAATAAGCAAAAATACTTTATCTGTTCTTAAAAAATAGTTCATTTTGAGTTAAATATAATTTTATTTTTCAATTATTAAATACAAGGTAGTTAATGCACAACTAAATATACAACTTTATATTTTTATCATTACTTATTAATTTGTAAACCATACATAATTATAACTAGTAAAAATATTATAGAAATTAGTCTCAAAAGTGAACTTTTTCCTAAAACAGAGAAAAGTTTTAAATTAATTTAAAAAATTATTATATGATTGAAAAATTATAGCAAAACAAATAAAAATCCCAATTACATAGTTGAAAAAATATAAAAAAATTATTTTTGAAAAATACATATTTTTTAAGTTTTAAAATAACATGGACTCTCCCACACCTTGCATGGGTAGGAAAGGCAAAAGGGCAAATTTGCAATAAGGAGAGCTTCTCCCTAAACCACCTACCATGCTTATTGAAACTCCATCTCGCCACCCACCGATCACCCACGATCAGCCTCACCCTATCTTGCGTCTACTGCTGGTGTCCAATGGGGTTCCATTTTTAACAAAATAAATTTATTTTATTTATATTTTTTTATATATGTAAATATTATTGGTTGAAACATATTTTATAATAAGCATACACATAGTTTTATATAATTCAATTGCAAAAGTTATAAAGCATGAATTAAAATTTTAAATTCTCATTATTCTACTTGCTAGAACTTAGAGTATAATATATATACGTTATATAATAGGGAGAATCACACTTTTAGTCTTTAATATTTTATCAAATATCACTTTTAGTTTCTAATATTTTAAATATGACACATTTAATCCTCAAACTTTCATATTTTGACGAATTTGGTACAATTGATGGCTGTTAAAGTAGGAAATCATAAAATTTGTTACAAAATTTGCTATCAAAATTTTTTAATTTACAAATTTTGAAAATTACATTCTTTCTTAGTCATAATTTTTATCAAATTTTTTATTGCACAAATTTAATTAGTTCTTTTTTTTTCAAAACCAATATCTTTTAATGTTCAAATATTAAAGGTTTGTGAGATAAATTAATTAAAGAATGAGAGTTTCGAATGAAAAGTAAAAGAAGAAAAAGGTAATTTTTAAAATTTGTAAATTAAAATTTTGATAGCAAATTTTGTTACAAATTTTGTAATTTCCTACTTTAATAGTCGTCAATTATACCAAATTCGTCAAAATATGAAAGTTTGAGGACTAAATGTGTCAAATTTAAAATATTGAGTACTAAAAATGATATTGGATAAAATATTGAGGACTAAAAGTGTGATTCTCCCTATATAATATATATCAATTTACAAATAGCAAGTAGTAGATTATTAGTAACAAATAATGTATTATAATAAAAAAAAAGTTCATTAATTGTAAGTTTGTTTAAGTCAATTATAAAATTTATGAAACATAAATTATGAAATTTAATTCCTATTTTTTAATAATAAAATTTAAAATATACAAGATATTACATATATAAAATTAAAAATGGCGTATAATACTAAGTAATAAATTATGAATATTAATAATATACTATAAACAAAAAGTTAAGAGTGAATAAATAGTGATTCATAATAAATGGAGAAAAAATAATAAACTAATAGTAATTTGTAACTAATAGTAAAATATAATAACTAAAAATTTTATTAGTATAATCTTAATATAAATATAGCCTAATAATAATGAAAAATAACTTAATAACAAATTAGTAATCTAACTAATATTAGTAAAATAATATATATATACATATAAATGATATATAACATTTAAAATATATCTATTAAAATTTAAATATAAATATATTATATAAATAAAAAATAAAAAAAATTAAATGGGGCAAAAGCTTTCCAGGCCCCACACTCTCAATCTCTCTCCATATATGTGTGTGTGCCCGAACTTATTGAGGAACACCTAAAACCGTCCTCCACATTTCAGCAAATAATCTTTTTCATCATCTACTTTTAAAATGGGAATAAATAGTCTTTCAAATTTCATAAATCGGAACTTTTGGTACTATTTGTGAAATAAACCGGAACTTTTAGTCCTTCAAATTTTATAAACAGGAACGTTTAGTTTTGAAATTTTCCTTCAAATTTTGGTCCTTGAAATTTGAAGGACTATTTATTCTCGTTTTAAAAGTAGATGATGAAAAAGATTATTCGTTGAAATGTGGATGGCGATTTTGGGTGTTTTCTCGAACTTATTTTATCTCGCACATATAGGGATAAAGGCCACATATTTGTTTTTCAAATTTCTGTCGGCGATTATTGTTCGATTGCGTATACACTTCCTGTAAAAATTACGATAAAAATATTTAGTTTATAATTGATAGAATAAGTGGGTTAAATATTTGTATTAATATTGTAGGAAAATTACTTTACCCGATTGTTAGAAGCACCAAAGTGAAAATGAATAGAAAAGAACAATTGTGTGATGTGGTAATAATAATTAGAAAAGTTGGAAGGTAACTTTAGATTTCAACTGGAGCATATAATTTTTAGATAAAAATAAACATTAAAAAAAAAGAGCAAAATGTAGTGTACTTACAAGAAACACAAATAATTCTTGGTTTTTATGTAATGTGATTACACAGCACATATGCAACACACGGAGTATGATTGAGTGTTGTTGTAACATACATGTCTTTTTTATGCATGCATACTACACTCAAATTCTTGTGAGGTGGCTTTCAATTTTGATGATGAGTTATGAAGGTTTGGTTAGTTTGGAATTGCCATGTGTATTAATATGAGGTTAACGTGTCAGCCCTGAAATGAGGCACATAGTTTTTAAATAAAAGTAAACATAAAAAAAAAAAACCAAAATGTAGTGTGCTTATGTCGTGTACTTACAAGAAACATAAATGATATGTGGCTTCTATATAATGTGCTTACACAGCACATGTGCAACACATGGAGTATGATTGAGTGTTTTTGTAACATACATGTCTTTTTTATGCATGAACGCTACATTCAAATTCTTGTGCGGTGGCATTCAATTTTGATGATGAGTCATAAAGGCTTGGTTAATTTGGAATTGCCATGTGTTTTATATAAGGTTTACGTGTCAGTCCTAGAATGCTTGATTGTTTAGTATATATACATAGATGCTTGTACTACGATTTGGTTTTGTTACGTAAAATGTTGTAAGTTCTGTTTTATAGGTAAGATTAGGTGTGCCATTGTTAAAATTTTTATCATGAGTTTTGATCGATCGTTGTACGAGAATGGAACGGATGATAACCACCAAAAGTTTAAATTCTTATCTTTTCGTTACTTTATATAGGTATGGTATATAATTATTATTAAAATATTTTTGATAAATTAAATAAGTTAATGACAAATTTTTTGATGATTAAGTCTCAGTTTGTACCAAGTGCAACTGATTGTATTGATATGTTGTGGAGGGATTGTGAAATCGATCAAAATTTGACCATAAGATATGTGGGGGTTGAATATGAATTACGCTAGTTATGGGCACATTTTCTTTCTCAATGAGAATGGTTGTTGGTGTTATTCAAAGTGATGAGAACTGGACCAGAATTAAAAAGAATTGAGAAAATAATCAATTATCTCGAGATGTTTGGAGTTGATTGCCCGGAGTACAAAATTGTCTAGTGGTAATACATCTATAGATGATGTTGGTTAGAAAATAATTTTGTCTTATTGTAACATAATATTGTATATTAATACATGTTAAATAGTGAGTTTGATTATGGTTTTTTGTGTTTTCGTTTGGGAGGAATTAATTTAGAATTATTATATAATGTATAATACAAGTGTGAGAGAATATTGTTTAATATGTGATGTATAAATTGTGTGTGATTATAATAAATAGATAAGTTTGTGATTGTATTTTTTTTTCTAACGTTTATCTATTTGTAATTTTAATTTGTGATATACGTAAGAAAATAAAAGATAGTTATCAAAAGGTATAGAATATTTTGATAAAAAGGTAAATAGTTAATACCATAGAACTTTAATAACAAAATATATATTTTTACATGCAATTTAATAATACAATAGATGTACTAAAATTTATTGAAGGTAGCAAACATCTTACTTGTTAATAACTAAAATTTACATATCACTACTCTTTACTCGTGAAGATTCATACTTGTTTCGATGTTAGCTACGTAGTCTCTTAAGATGACGAGTTTTCAATCTGTTGTTAATACTTCATGTAGCACAATACTCCAAGTTGGATTGGAGAGAAAACGTTTGAATAATTCATCTACTTCTTGTTCAAACCAATAGTTGTAATCGCATTGACCACAATCGAAACACGTATAAGTCTCATTGATGTCCATGGAATTAGTTACAAAGAGTGTTTTTGTAAGGTTTCAAAGTGTGAATAGGACAAATGATGTTGGTTATCTGTTGGCTAGTAATACATTGGTTCAATTACTATGAGTATATACAGTTAAAATATTATATTTGTATTGTTATTGTATGCCACATGTGACTTTATAGTGTACGTGGCTGTTTGTTATAATTCAAATGTATAGTTAGTGTTGACTCATGCTCTTATGTTTTGTTATTGTACGAGAGTAAGCAATGTATGAAATAGATATGGTTAAAATATTAGATTTTATGTTAATTGGAAATAGTTTTTTAAATACATACGAATGAGTCTTTATAGTTAGTATGCTATAAATATAACACGTATGTACATGTAATTATAAGATTTAATTTATTGACATACACTCTACTCAATTACTTGTAAATATCTTTTTTTTTCTTAGCAATATTTTTGGGAAATTTACAAATATAGCACATTTGACCGTTAACTTTGCAAATATAGCACTTCACTTTTTTTATTTTCTATTATAACACTTCAAGGCTGCATAAATACCAAAATAACCATCATATTCTCTTCTAAAACACAAAGACATAGCACGTCACCCTCATCTTCTTATTTTTTTTCTCAGAACCCATTAGTCTCATGTTTCATCGATTCAACAAAATTTGTTCTCACACTTCATTGTTTTCACACCGTATTTTTTTTAAACGCACTGCAAAGCACAGTATGGCTCACTAGTGAACAACTTGTCCACTAGTGATGTTTTATTAATAATAAAAGTAGTAGTACAAAACAGTGTCATGGTATAGCCTAACCATATAGATAGTAAGTAGCATAACATAAAAAAGACTAACTTGGATCCTGCAATCTATACAAATAGGTATCGTATAGGCTGAACCCATAAATAACACAAAAACCTATAGAGATTTCGACAGCATCTCCTCATATACAGAGGAAAAAAGTCTGCAGAAATTTCGGCAGTATCACCTTTGTAAACGGAGCAACTCCTGTTTATCAAAGAGCCAAAAAACAGAGAAACCAGCACAACAAGTATATAGCAATAACCACACATACAGACAAACATTTACCATCCCCTAAAAATGGGCAACCCATGTATATCATGGTAACAAATGTTCTGGCATTCCCTTGGTAAGGATCCTACCCTGTTAAAAATCTGCGCCTTCTCATGACTATGAGCATATATTGCTAAAAAATCAGCCGCTCTACTCCCTTTCAGATATGTATGGACAAATGTAGTAGTGTTGCTAGCTTGCCGGATATGGTAGATATAGGGAGTGACAGTCCATGGCACTTTGTGGCCCTTATTTAAACCTTGAATTATAATATTTGAGTCCTACTCAACACAGTGTAAGTTTATCCCTTTTTCCTGGCACAATTTAAGACCAGACACGATAGCATTAGCCTCTGCCCAATTGTTAATGTCAGCTCCAAAATTTATTGAGTAAGCAAGGATAACGGAGCTGCTTGAGTCTCTGAGGACCCCTCCACCAAAAGCTCGACCATTCACACTGGAATCATCCATGTTCAACTTTAATTGTCCATGGAGAGGGGGTTTCCATTTGATCCACATCCCTTGTCTAACTGTTACTGGCACATATACAATCTGCAAGCCATCCAATGCAATGCCATCCATAAAGAAAGCAGGAGTAGTAGGTTTGAATCCATGGGACAAATCTTTCAACCGATGCACAACTTTTGTAATAACAATGTTAGCATACCCTGGTGAAATATTCCCGCAATTGAATTTGGTTTTGTTGCGACACAACCACAATTCCCAATATATGCAAGGAAAAAACAAGCTTTTGACCAAACCAATATGAGATTTAAGATCAGCAACTATCATCCAATGGTTGACCATTCCTTCAATTGTGTTAAAATGTGCATGCAAGACAATAAAGAGGCAAAGAACACCCACACATGTCTTGCAATTTCACTATGCAGGAAGACATGTGAATTAGTTTCCATCATTGGCTGAGTGCAACAAACGCATCGAGACACAATCAGAATACCAATTGACCGAACTTTCTCATCAGTTAGCAAGCCCCGATGAATAAGTTTCCACATAAAAATGCCAAGTTTTGTAGGCAGGTATTTATTCCAAATCAACTTAGACCAAGGGGCCATTGAACCCAAATCACGCATTTGTTTACCATAATTCTTCACTGTAAATTCATCCAAAGGGGAGGCAGTCCAGACAAGTCTGTCCGAAATCTGTGGGTCCACACCAATCTGTAAATCAGAAGCATAATTACCACCATCAAGAGCATCCATTATCGAGGCAGTCTCATCTACGTCATTGACTGCAAAGGTGGAGCCGGACCGCCATACCAACGGTCTTTCCAAAACTCACATCCCTATTCCCAATAATCCAAATAGCTTGAGGAAATAGTACCTCAATAAGGTGTCTAATATTCTCCCACACATAAGAGCCATTGTGCGGATGGTTGGAGAAGGTAGCACATGGATGTCCATATTTTTGCCTCAAAAGAGTGGCCCACAAAGATCTTCCTAAAATAAAGCTCCAAGCAAGTTTTCCATGTAAAGCACACATAACATGGTTGATAGGCTTAACTCCCAAGCCACCATCCTCCTACGTAAGTGTAATGATATGCTTGCTAATCCAATGATGTCTCGACTTTTCATTTGAAACCCAGAAAACATCAATCACGATAGTCATCAACTTCTCTATAACACATTTCGGTGCATGAATAACCGATAACACATGTATTGGGATAGAAGAGAGAACATGTTTTATTAACACAAGTTTACCACTCGTCGATATAAGTTTACCTTTCCATCATTGCAGATGCTGCCTAACTTTTTCAATAATACCCTGGAAATACGCAGAATTGCCCTTCCCTTGAATAGTGGAATGCCTAGACACGTGATCGGAAGAGCCTTCAAGCTGAAAAGAGTAATTGGCTGGATAAGACTGACCCTTCGAGGATTCAAATGTTTGGAACCAATAAAGCAACTTTTAGTGACGTTAAAAGACTGGCCACTAACATTTTCATAATTTTGTAACAGCTTTCGTAAGTGCTTAACAGACGAAGGATGGCCATTGGTAAACACCAGCATATTATCAGCATACATCAAGTGAGATGGCGCTAGCATGTTCCTTGCCATTTTATATCTCTCAATTAACCCTTGTTCGACCAGAAAGTTTAGATTTCTACTTAAACAATCTTAGGCAATGACAAAAAGCGATGGAGACAAAGGGTTACCTTGCCGCAGACCTCTAGTAGAAGGGAAAAAACCATGCCTGCAGTTGTTGATGCTGACTGAGTACCAACAGTTAGACACCGCACGATAAATAAGGTCACACCACGTTCACAGAACCCATATTTTCTTATGGCTCTCAATAGAAATCTCCAATTCACCCTATCATAGGCTTTGGACATATCAAGCTTCATAATCACATTGGAGCCAAAAACCTTTTTATCAAAATCACCTGCCAGTTCATGCGCGATGGCTACGTTTTCATGTATACCCCTACCTTTAATAAATCTGGCATGCTCATGAGAGATGATTATCGGAAGAACAGCAGCCAATCTATTATTCAGGACTCTAGTAACAACTTTAGAAAAGAAAGTGCACAAGCTGATGGGTCTTAAGTCATTTATACTAGAGGGGTTAGGCACCTTAGGTAAGAGGATTAGATTGGTGGACGTTATGCATCTAGGCATCTGCATGTCATTAAAAAAAAGTCATGAATCGGTGCAATAACATCTTGTTTAATAATCTGCCAGCAACTGGTGTAAAAAATTCTGGCGAAGCCATCGTGACCCAGAGCATTGGATGGATCAAGCTCATGAACTACTAACCTGATTTCTTCTTCACTAGGAGTAACAATAAGTTTCCCATTCATTTCTTCTGTGATCAACGAGGGGATTACTGCCAAAAATTCAGATTCATCAGAAACCGGAGATGTTGTAAAAAGTTTACTAAATTAGTACATAGCGGCCTCTTCAATTACCCTTTCATATTCTGAAATTGAGCCATCATGAAGTTTAAGCTTGACCCTTGGTTTGTGACTCTTAATCTTTAATGAGGCATGGAAAAATGAACTATTCCTGTCCCTCGCCTTTAACCATGTTTCCCGAGATTTGTCCTGAACAAGCTTCTCTTCTTGTAGCAACAAAGTGTTCAACTGAGCATTGGCTTCCACAATTTTTTGCATGAGTTCCTAGGAGAAGTTGCATTGTAACTCACATTCAAACCCACGAATGTCTTCCCGATGCTCCCAAATCTGGCTGTAAACATTCTTGAAAATAGTCCAATTCCAATGCTTCAATTTAGCAGCTAGCTCTTTTAGCTTCTTATGCAGTTAAACCATTGGTGGTCCCGTGCTATCCAGACCATGCCAAACTGACTGAACGAAGGGATAGAACTCAGGATGATCCACCCACATAGAGCAAAATTTGAAATCTCTACCAGGTTTACGATGAGATGTCATATTCATAAGGATGGGAATATGATCCGAAAGACTTTTAGGCAAGTGCAACACCTCCACCGCGGGAAACCTAGTCACAAATTCAGTATTGAGCAGTATCCTGTCTAACTGACATCAAACTCTTCTATTGGACCAAGTGAACGGTGTCCCTATAAAACCAGGGTCAACAAGGCCTGTAGCCGCTATAAAATTTTGAAAATCCATCATAGCCCCTTGTCAAAATGTCTACTGCCTGCCTTCTTTTCTTTTTTGGTAATGATATTAAAATCACCCCCTAGAAGCCAGGGGCCAGATATGGAGAATGAGAAGGTCAGTAGGTCTTGCCATAAATCATGCCTAGCCGTTCTTGTACATTCGCATAGACAGCAGAGATAAAACATTTCTCTCTACTCGATATCCAGGTTACATGCATAGCAACATGTTGAAGAGTAACGTGCACAGCATCAACAATAATGGAAGCATCCTAGAGAACCTGAATATGCTTATTGACAGGGGCAACATGATAAAAATTAGGTATACTTATTTTGGAGGCTACATTAGCAAGGTGATGCCCTCCACTTTTTAGTTCTAGCAAAACAACCAAACTTACATTGTGTTGGGCTATCATACTAGACAAATGTGATAGCTTTTCTTGGGACTTACAGCCTCTAGAGTTCCAAAATAGACAACTAGACATGTGTTGCTCTGGTGACTTTGGATCTGGTAGTAGGGCCAACACTTTTACAAGATACACCACCTTTGAGCTTGAGCTTGGCATTTGTGTTCATCTCTTGTCCTATATCTATACAAACAATATCCTTGCAGTTAACTATTGCAGGTAGAGTAAACCCACTTGAGAACCTAACTTTTGACAAAGTTCTAATAGGTTCACTAGTTGAAACAAAGCAATCATCCTTCAGCCATATATGAGGTGAGTTCCGAATTCGTCCAAGACGAAGCTTCTATGTTGAAGTTGTCAATGCTACATCCTTGTTGATATTATCTTGCACCACAGGTAATTCATTTATCAATTTATCAGGCTTGTCATAAAAAACAATGTAGTCTATGTTATTTGGTGCAACTTGCTTCGAGAGGCTATTTAGAATGAATTCCAAAAAATCCCTCTCAAACTGCTTATCTGTCATCAAACTGCCGCTGTGCAAATTCATATTTTGGACATCAGTCGAATTAGTCAAATGTGGGGTAGTAGCGCCATTTGGCTCCAATAAATTCTCACCATTTTCATTAGCAACTACGAGTGAGTTTTGGTTTGTACTTGCATCAAGCATCTTTTCGATGTAAGCCATTTTTAGTTTCCCAATATTCTGTTTGCCATCGCTACCTACTACTGTGTGCTGTAAAGCTTCTGTAACAACATCATGAGGTTTCTCAAGATGTGCCGCTTCATCAACTTGCAGCAAAACCACATACCTTCCTCCCACTTGGGGTGCACATGTGCCTATAACCTCCTTGCTTGTAGAGTCTTTTTTTGTTTGGTCTTTAGGGAATGCTTATAATTCCTTGCTCTTATTTGAAGTACGTTTTTCCCAACTTTGTTTTAGGGCTAGTGGATTGGCAGCCAATTCCTTGTGTTTGCTCTCATTATGAACGGCAGCTAAGTTCCCTTTCTCAATATTAGGTGGATAGTATGCATTCTTGCCCCTTCTGCAATCAGTTTCTGTATGCCCTTGCAATGAACAGTTGCTACAAATGGCTAGGTTACCTTCATAAACAATATTTTGTCAGAAATTCTTATTCTCTTTTTTCCTTTTAACTCGGATGCGTATCTTGTCTGGAAGCTTAGTTGCAAGATCGACTTCAATACAAACTCTTGCAAACATAGGGTGAGTAAAATTTCTTGTATGATCATCTATAGTAACATATCTTCTAACCGTTCCCACAATATCTTTCAAAAAACATTCTGGAAAAAAAAAGAAAGGCAGATAAGGAAATCAGATCCATACCGTAGCGATGTGGGAGTCTTTCACGGGATCGAACTCAGGTGTACATCGTGACAAACGGAACATTGAAGACTTTATCGTATGATTTTCCCGCGACCAGACCTTTATAAAATCTTTCTCAAAACTGAGGCGGATCATGACATGTCTTGGGTCTACAAAGCCGACGCCAAATTTAGATGACAATCCCCAAGAATGCTTAATGGTATCAAGGATTTCATATGCGAACGGTCGCCCAGATGAAAACTTTGCAATAAGGGTGTGTTTGAATAATTCCTCTGAAGGTGCTAGTTCCAAATTAGTGAACGTAACCATCGGCATTCCCTCAAATGCTTGGGGGGCGCGTGGAGGAATTGAAAAATTAGGAAAGCTTTCATACCCCAAAATGGAAGAGTTAGGTTTGTACGGTTGATTCACCATTCCTAGATTTTTAGAGCCGCTACATATGATATATTTTTTGGAGAAGGAGTGTGGTTCCCTAGGGGATTGGCCATGGTTCAGTGATCGTTTAGGATGGCCAAATCAGTCCAGCACCCCAAACTTGTTCATTCTCCTCAAAGAATCCCGAAATCTTCTTTGGAACTTTTTATCAAATAGTTTGTGTGTAATTCCAGACTTCACCAAACCCAAACCCAAAAACAGCCAGGAACCACACCAAAAACAGCTAGAATCACAAACCCAATCACAGGAACAGCATTACAAAAAACTAGCAAAGCAAGAAATCCTAGAAAATCTAACAAATTGCAGCAAGAATTCCTAGAACATCCAACAATCGGGCAGTAGAAAAATGCAAGAATTCTAGAAAAATAAATAGAGCAGCCAGCAAATGTAAATCCCAAAAAAACTAGTTTCTCGGAGTCTAGCAGTTGGCAGATAGAAGCAATAGCAAAAATTCCCAACAAGCAGAGTAAAAACAAAAATTCCCCGAACACAGAAAAGGAGAAAATCAAATAAAACCTGCAAAATGCTGCTGTCAAAGAGCTCCAAGGTTAGGGAGCTATGACCGAGTTCTGACGGTGGTCAACGGCAGTGATGGTCGAGCTGCAGGTGGCAGTGCAGTCGAGCTACAAACGAGCCAGCTCTGTGGGTGGCTGAGGTTTAAAAGCGGCAGTAGTAAACCAAAGGGCTGAAACAGAGACCAAAGGAGGCTCGGAGGCTTGCTAAGATTGTCATTAGAGAGGTTGCCCGTCGTCACTATCAGCTAGCCGGGTTTGAAGATTCAAAGGACTGAAATTGCTTGCCTGATCTGGAGATTCAGAAGGCTATATAAAAAAGGGATTCTAGTATCAGAGAAGAGCACTCCGTCAGAGCAATTCGTCAGAGCTCGATTGCTCTAGCATTTTGTCATGAAGTGTTAGAGACTTAACAGAGAACAAGGTTACCATTAGCATATTTCACACTCTATTGGACCATCATCTTCAAGCAAGAAGGCCGCGACCGTGGAAAATAAATTATATCAGCTAGATGTTAGTTGAAATTTGCAGTAGTTGAACTAGGTTTGTGAATTTGAACGAGAAAATGGTCGAGCCCTAAGCTGAGTTTTAGGTTGAGCACAAAGTTAAGTCGAGTTTTAGGTCAAATTTTAGATTGAACACTAAATTAGGTCGAGTAGGTCGAATTTAGGTTAAGCTCGACCTAATGCTCGACCTAATACTCGGCCTAGTACTAGGTCGAGTTATTATTTTTTTTAAAAAAAAAATTCACTTGACCTAGTACTAGATCGAGCATTAGGTTGAGTATTAGGCCGAGCTCGACCTAGTACTAAGTCAAGTATGAAGTCGAGCATTAGGTAGAGCGTGACCTAAATTTGATCTGCTCGACCTAAAACTCGACATAAGTTAGTGTTCGACTTAAAATTTGACCTATTGCTCGACCTAGGGCTTGACTTATTTGTTAATTTTTTTATTTTTTGACGTATGCTCAACGAATTTCTCGTTCAAACCCAGTTCAAATGTAAACAAAAAAACATTGCAACTTTCCATTGAAGCATACGACAATGGGGTGGAATGTGTGAAATGAGATGTTGAGTCAATAGAGAAGAAAAACTAATGTAAAATAAGTAAAGTTTGCAAACAAAAAAACGGAGGTGTTATATTTGAGAAGTTTGCCATTAGAGAAGAGGGGCATTTTGTTCTTTATGTAGCATTAAAGTGCTATGGTTGCAAAGAAAAAAAGAGATGTGCTATTTTTGCAAAGTCAACGGTCAAAGGTGCTATATTTGTAAATTTCCTAATATTTTGTCCTGAATGAGAATAAAAATGTGCAAAAAATTATATTTAGAAATAAGTTTTTTCATATAAGGAATTTAGGTGCACGTAGGATGTAACCAAAACAATCTATTATGTAATGTACAATGATAATACTACATCAAAACATATATTTTACAAAACAAGAATTCAACCTATTTACAAAACATATCTTTTATTATATGCATTCAAAATATATTAGTTAAGTCTATGTACATCATACTACTAAAGGAGTGATATTAACATTAGTTAATAAACTACTATGATCATAACACTTCATTCTTGTTTTGCATGTTTAGTATACTCATGAGATGGATCAATTATTGGGTTTTTGATTCTTTATCGATTGAACTGGCATGAGTTGTAAGCTGGCAACTTTTATGCGCTGAGGATAAGCTACTCTCTTCACATTCAATGGCAGGAGTATCCAAAGTCATTTGTTTTGGACTGTTAAAGATGTCGATCCTATAATGTCTCGTGCTTTGGCACTTGTTTCAAATATTATAAAACAAGCTATTATGCTATATCGTACAAGCATGTTACCACTCGTGAAAGTGCCAAATATTTTTATATGGAATAACAATGCACATTTTAAAAATTTTCATTGACATTATTTGGATCAAAATTTTCTTCCTGCTGTACATAATGCAGATATATACATATATGTTAATACAGGTTTAATAAGTAGATAGTCAAATATTAATTTATATTCTAAGCATATTATAAAATATATATACCTTGAGTTCAGCTTCAATGACGTCCTGTGTAGACATGCCTAATTAGAACTCAGCTTCTTTTTGTTCAACAATAGCATTCAAGTGCCCAGTTCTATTAGATAATTGCACTTCAAATCGTAAGATATTAAAATTAGATCATATTGTGAATTTAGTGGAATGAAGCAAAATATTTATTAAATATATATGGTCATAGAAATTTTGATATGAGAAAAGAAATTTACAATGGTTTTGGACTGGTGAAAGCATTGCCACTGTTAAAACATGTAAATTTTGTTTCACATTCTACTCTAGATTTGAGATTTTAATTTTGACTTTGATTCAAAATGGTTTGATCTGTGAACAAATAAAATATTATTATACTAATTAGTTTTGCACAAATTATGATGTAGGTTTAAAAAATGATTAGAAAGTAGTATTACCGTTTGTGTCAGACTTGTTATTTGACTAATTTTTCGGATTTGCGAAGTTGCAAACTAATCCACAACTTGTTTCTTTTTCATAAAGTTTTTGGTTGATTACATTTTCCACATATTCTTTATTTTCTTTTAACCTATGTGTACAACAAAATAATAATTTATTTTCGTAAACGATACAAATAGACATTTATTTTGTGTGCGTATATATATATATATAGATAGATAGATAGATAGATAGATAGATAGATAATGAGATTGAATACAATTTACTTACCACAATTGTAGTTCTTTCGTTTGTAGTAATAGAGGCATAAATAGGATTATGCTAGTAGATATGCCTATATTAATATTGCAAATAAAGTAACGTTAATAAATAAATACACGCGCCTATTTATTATATTTAGAGATTAAATATTTTTGTGATTATAAATAAAGATCAGTGTGTGTATACCATGGAATGATTTGACTGATAAACGCATTCTTATTATTATTGGCATTTTGTGAACATTGTCCGCTAACTGGTGTGCTTCAGATTGCAAAAAGTCTTCCCATAAAGTTAGCACTAGAGGTCTATACCCGCAAATGTACATGGTCACAATTTAAATTTTAATTATGGGAATATATAATAAGTTATTTCATTGTGTTCTAAGATTTCGATTTGTAGGCAAAATCCAATAATACAATATTAAAAATAAATGATAATAAAGAATATTTTTGTTTTTAAACATACTAATTTAAGTGCAAGTAGTGTTCTAAATTTTTTTATATATTAATACTATTATTATTAATAGTGGTATTAAGTTATAATCAAGTGGGATTTAACGTAATATTTAATGTTTTTTTAAGGTAATCTTTTTATATTTAACTATTCATATACTAATAGGACTTTTATACGAACAATTTAGCACATAAGAATTATTTGTAAAATAATAAATTAAATATATCATAGATATGCATTTGTTCATTGTATGAGTAAAATAGTAATTCATATATTTAAATGAATCAATCATAAGCGAATATATTATTTAGTTATATTTTTAATCTAGTAAAAATTGCAATATTTTTATGGAGAAATTACTCTTAATTTATGATAACAAATTCCTGCAAATGCCTTCCCGTTTTTGTTGTGCGTGTTGGAAATATACTACACCACGTAAAAGATTTGGAAACCATTTCAATAAATGTTAGTATGAAGTTGTTTATTAAAATAAATCATAATTCAAAGTATAAATACTCACTACTTAACTGATTTAATTGCTCGTATCATCTGTGTACTTGGAACATTCTTTGAATGGAGTAAGCTGGTAGACATCTTCCAAGGGCAATTGATTCTCTTCATTTACAAGCCTAATAGATGCACTTTTATTTAGTATAATTTAATATTTTGAGTCTGTCAACATGGGTAAGTTTTTATTTACATCTCTGAGCTTTCCATTTCCAACATCATAAGTACGATATAGCTACAATACTTTATCTAATTGTTGCATGTCATTATGGTAGATAATACATGGTATTGCTATGTGTTATTAATAAATATGAGAGTCATAGTAAGTTTTTTCACAAAATAACTGAAATTTTTGGTATTTAATTATAAATATTTTTGTACCTCTTAATCATAAAGAATAAGCTGCAGATGTGTCATACCGCATTTCATCAACCGAATAGGAGTTGTTTTTTGCAACCAAAACTTTGACAAACCAATTTTCGGTGGTTGGTGTCAAGTCCTTTAACATGATGCATCGACCTTTCATAAATCTATAAGGTTAATTTTTTGTCACATGGTCATAGTAAGTATGTAGATAATATTAAAATATAATAAAATAATGTCAAAAGAATATGTGTTTGAAGGAACATAGTGTATTTAAATATTTCTTAGCAAGGCAAACAAAATATTGTATGGTTAAGTCTATAAAATATACCAATTTTATACAAAGATATACTAATAATATTTACATATTATCTACAGTGGTTGGAACTTCATCATATGCAACATTTCAAGTTAAATCTGATGATATTTATGTAATATCTACTATTGTTAATACTTCATGATATACAACGTTTGCCGTCAAATTCGTGTTTTTTTATTAATGGATTTGCTGGCCTGAAAGTACTTTTAATTTATTCATAGTTTATGCTCTAGATTATGCAACATAAAGTTTACCATGAAAAAATACTGATTCTTTTAAATAAATACCAACAAAATCTAAAGTTTGACTTTGAGCTTTATTAATTGTCATGGTAAAACACAAACGTATGGGAATTGTTTTCTTTTGAATAGAAGAGAAGCAAAATTGCTTTGTGGAGTTTCTAATGTTATATGAGGTATAAAAATAGATTTTCTTATATATGTGCCAACTGTAATTTCTGCATGAATAATATTTGCATCAAAATTTTTACAAATTAAATTTGTACCGTTACACAAACATTCATTGGGATTGATATTTCTAAATAATATTATTGGTGTATTTTTTTTCAATATCAATTTATGAGGGGTAAATCCTTGAGGTGTTAAAGAATGTAATAATTCCTATTGATCTAGAAAGGAACAAGTGTTTGTATGTTCGTCATAACTTAAACATATAACTTCATTTCTAGGGAATTTATCGATTAAGACATTATTAATTTCATGAACGAATTCATTTCCTGTTGTAAGTATAGATCTTTTTACAAATAAAGATGTATCAAAATTGTATCTAGTAATATTTGGAATACTACATTAATTAATGTATGTAATGATGTCTTATTATCTACAAATTGTATATTTGCTCTCAATGATATGTTAATCTCATATTTCTCATTAACATATTCAATTCCATCACCTATGTGTAATAGATATGTTAAAAAGTCACTATCATTTGACGTTCACATATTCTGTTGTAATTTTAATTTTTTTAATTTGGTTCCACAAAGGTGATGCAATGATTGAAGCATTTATAATGTCATCTTTTATTCCTCTAGGAATAACAGATAATGTTTGACGAAAATCATCAACAAATACTACAACTTTACCACCAAAAATTTTATTACAATTTATTATATCTCTTAGCATTTGATTAAAATTTTCAATCATACTAAATTTAGCCATTGTAGCTTCATCCCAAATGATTAATTTTGTTATTAGTAATAAATAAGCTAATGTACTTTTTTTGCTAGTACTACAAGAATCATATTCTTTTTCATTCAAAAGGAATTTTAAATCATGAATGTGATGTGCGACCTCCTAGAAGTAAAGAAGCTACTGCTATTGAAGTGGCTGTGGCAAGTGTTGTATTACAAATGGATCTTATTTGCAGCAAGAAGAAATTTGTATAGGAAATTTTTCTACTACTCCCAGGTCCATCTATAAAGAATGCATTTGATAGATTGTTAGTAACATGATATAATATTTCATCATAAGAATTTTTTTGTGCTTTGTTTAATTGTTGAACAACTAAAAGATCTTCTTCAGATATATTTATTTCTTGTTCAACTCGTAATTCTCTTGTTAAGTTATCTCAAAAATCAATTTGTATACCACTATCTGTCGGAAAAACAATCTTGAAGGTTTTTCCCCATTGAATGGAGGTAGTATGCAATTATATCTAAGACTTTATGTCTAATAGCTATAGCATCTAAACACTTATCATGCTTAAAATCTTTTGAAAGAAAATTTTCAAATTTTAACCATAAATCTTTTGGATTTTTTGGGTGACAATAAACTAATATTGTAGCAAATAATTGACATAAAACTGTAGGCATTAAATAAATAGAAGCTTCTTGAAGGCATATTTCGCTAGTATCATCTTGTTCTAGTAATCCTAATACTCGTACAATTTCTCTATATGAACTAAAATTTTTATCATTAATTGTTTGTAAATATTGGAAAAAAGTAAGTTTTCTTACATGCATTAATAGGAATTTTAAATAAAACTTCTCACCTTCAGATGGGTAACAACTTGTAATACGACTACTTACTTCTCGTTGTTTACGTGGTTCCCATTCTTTTGAATCACTATTCCATCTAAAATGTTCAGGGAATTCTACATATAAGCAATTTAAACTTTTGGCATAATCATCATATTTATTCATATAAAAAAATTGCATTAATATTGTTTTCTTTATTGTAGGGTTGCGTTAATAGAGTGTTTATTCTCTAGGTGAATTGGTAAAGATATCACAGATGGATGTATATGATTCAAATCAAACATAAAAATACACCCAATGGCTTTCAGAGGTGAAATTCATCTTGCACATTGGAAATGTTTAATCTCATCAACAATAGGGTCCATTTTATCTGCGATTAATATGTATAAAATTTGATCGTAACTCTGATATATGTAGTTGTAAATATATTTTATAGTTTGAGCAATTGAACATATTTTTTTATTATTGTGGCAATCTATTTTGGCTAAAAGATATGGACTATAAGATACTACCCAACGGTTATCAAGTTTTGCACCTCTTACTACAATAAATCGATTGTTTTTTAAACAATTCTTTTTTAAAAATTTTAGTTTTGCACGGAATACGCTAGCTATTAAATTAGGTCTGTTGTGAGTCTCATAAGAGGGTAAACACATCACTTTTATTTCAAGCCAATTAGGATTTAGTCATTGTTAAGAAAATATTAGGTTTTCCATAACGTTGAACTAAAGCTATTGCATCCATAAATTTTTTTCACATATCTCTAGGACATCCAATAAATGATACAAGTAAGATAATTCGTTTACCAATATCATTACCTCGTTGAGATCCTCGAGAAATACTATCTAATAAATTATGATACACATCATTTCGTAGTTTATTTTGTAATTCTTCATTTCGGAAAAATTGTAATCTTGATGTTTCAATTTTAATGTTCATATCTATTACGTATTGTTGTAAAATTCATCTAACATAATAGAAATGATTTATTATGTTATCTTATTTGTAATTTATAACAATAACACTCACGACGGGAAACAAATGTTCATTCTAATTTTTTTACGTTTTGTACCTACTTGGTCTTCGAAATTTAGAAAGTCTGTTACAGTATCGTATTTTTATATGTAACAATCTAATTCACCGAGAAACTAATCCTCTAGGTTTGTTGAATGTGGTTCGAGTGCTATGCTTGAGCTTGCTTGAAATAAGCTAGATCGTTGTTCTTCTTCTTGAATTCTTATGAAAAATTGCTACAATTCTTGAATTGTGTTTGATACTTTTCGTAAAACTTGTCCATCTGATGGCATGTATGAGTATGGAGGTCTTGAATTAGGTCTTAGCTTTGAAAGTCTTCTGTTTTGTTGAATGCACCAATCTATTATTTCTTGATATTCTTGATCTATAATTTGTTGAATTTTACTTGGTTGAATTGCAAAAATAGTAATTGAAATCTGTAAAGAAATCCTTTGAATAGGAGCTCCTTGAAAACTTGAAAGTAATTAAAATGAAACACAAAATTTTGAAATAAAATCATTTATTATTTTTTTTTGAAGTAAATTCTTGAAATACAAGGAGATATTTGGAAACTAATGAATGAAAGACTAAGTTGGAAACAAAGGAGGAATGCTTAGCATTCTAGGAAAGGCTTAAAAAATAGCTGAAGCTTCCCTACATGAATGAAGTCCTAATTTATAGAACTAGTGGTGGAATCTTCATTTACATTTGAATTTAAATTTGCATTTGCATTTGAATTTGAACTTGGTCGGCTATGTTGTCCGCCACTTGAGGAAGGAATCTTCTTTTTGAAAAGTCTTTTGTATTCTTGTGCCGAGGGACCTCCTCTTATTTTGATAGTGGAAAACAGAATCTTTCTGACTATCCCGA
Organism: Gynochthodes officinalis; assembly: GCA_020080225.1. NCBI lineage: Eukaryota > Viridiplantae > Streptophyta > Magnoliopsida > Gentianales > Rubiaceae > Gynochthodes > Gynochthodes officinalis. The sequence goes on from CM034616.1 coordinate 17,814,307, forward strand.
CTTTACGTGCTTAAATAGCTTTAATCACTCTTATGAAGAACTAGATTCAATACAAATCAATAAAGAAGATGTTTCAAATGAATTACAAATAAGAATGATAAGTAGAATAGAATTTCAAAAATAGTATTGTTTTATTACTGTAAAAACTTAGGATTTTGAAATCACTTTGCATGCTATGATTGATAGTGGTGTAAATGCAAATTGTATTAAGTTTGGAATAATTCCAACTAAATATTTTCAAAAAACTAATGAAAGATTAATTCCAACTAACGATAGTAGATTAAATGTTAATTACAAGCTTATATTAAATGTATGTAATGATGATTACTGTATAAAGAATATGTGTTATGTTGTTGATAACATAACTCAAGATTTAATTTTAGGTTTATCTTTTTTAAATCAAATAACTCCTATGAAGGTAGATAATGAAGGTATTCATATAAAGATTTTGGAAAGAAAATCTCATTTAAATTCATATCTCCTTGACAGCAAAAAGAGTTAGATCTAATTCAAAAATGTTCAGTATTTAGACAAATTAATCAAATTAGTCTTGTTAAAAATCAAATAGGATTTTTAAAAGAGAAATTTTCTTATTCAAAAATAAAATAACAATTAAAAGATAAAGTAATTGAGAAAAAGATGAATTATTCAAAAAAAAAGAGATTTGTTCAGATTTGCCAAATACTTTTTGAGAAAGAAAAAGACATGAGGTATCTTTATCTTATGAAACAGGCTTTTCTGAAAAAGACATAAAAACTAAAACTCGTCCTATTCAAATGAATCAAGAATTATTAGAAGTGTGTAAAAAAGAAATTCAAACTTTATTAGACAAAAAATTGATTAGACCTTCAAAGTCTTCTTGGTCATGTCCAGCTTTAGGTCATGAACCAAGCTAAAAAAGAATGAGGAGTTCCAAGGTTAGTTATTAATTACAAACCACTCAATAAAGTATTAAAATGGATTCGATACCCTATTCCTAATAAAAGAAATTTACTCAATAGATTAGTAAATGCTAAAGTATTTTCAAAATTTGATATGAAATCAGAATATTGGCAAATTCAAATTACTGAAAAAGACAGGTATAAAACTAGTTTTACAGCTTCTTTTGGTCATTATGAATAGAATGTAATGTAATGCCATTTGGATTGAAAAATGCACCCTCAGAATTTCAAAATATTATAAATGATATTTTTAATTATTATTCTACATTTATGATTGTCTATATTGATGATATTTTAGTATTTTCTGATAATATTGACAAACATTTCAAACATTTAGATATATTTTTCAAAGTGGTGAAGAGAAATGAATTAGTCATCTCAGCACCAAAAATGAAATTATTTCAAACTAAAGTTAGATTCTTAGGTCATAATATTCATTTAGGTACTCTTATTCCAATTAATAGAGTCTAGAATTTGTTAATAATTTCAAGATGAAATTAAAGATAAGAATCAACTACAAAGATTTTTAGGATGTCTCAATTATATTTTAGACTTCTTTCTTAAATTACGACAAAAATGTAACCCACTTTATTAAAGGTTACAAAAGAATCCACCACAATGGACAGAGGTTCGTACTCAAATAGTAAAAGAAATAAAGACAAAGGTAAAGTTTCTTCCTTGTCTAATCATCCCGCATCCCTAAGCCTCTATGATCGTAGAGACAGATGTGTCAGACATAGGTTAGGTGGAATACTCAAGCAAAAGTTAGAAGACGATAATCCCAAGCAATTAGTTAGATTCCATAGTGGAGTTAGGTCAGGGGCTAGGAAAAACTATTCAACTATTAAAAAAGAAATTTGTTCTATAGTTTTATGTATTTCAAAATTTCAAGATAATTTATATTATAAGAAATTTTTATTACGAATTGATTATAAATCTACAAAAGATGTTTTGACAAAAGATGGTCAAAATATTGTTTGAAAATAGATTTTTGCAATATGACAGGCTATCCTATCTGTATTCGATTTTGATATTGAACACCTTAAAGGTGAGGAGAATTGTTTGCTAGATTTTTTAACCAAAGAATTTCTTACAGGAATTTCAAGATGAGTATTATAAAAAAAAGAATGAGATTCAAATATGTCCAAAATTCAATCTATTCAAGATTTGGCCAAGCCAAATAAATTCCAAACCTTAGCCGATTTCCCTCCAATCACATATATTCAAGCATTAGATACTCTATTCATGAGAACCCAACGACCTATTCCTCAAACTTCTCAAACTCAAGCTTCATCAAGTTCAACAGCTTCTTATTTTACTAAGAAGACTGTAGAACACCTTTTATTAACTCATTTGATTCAATCTCTAGATTTTCAAAATTTTTCCAGATAGATTGAAAAAACTCTATATCCAAATATTCATTGGATTCCATTCGATTCAGAAAAGGATGTCAAGTTTTACTTACTGATTTTGATTGATTCAAGATCAGTAGAAAGTAGACATACTCTCGATCAAAATGATGCCAACAAAATTGCTTATTCAAAAGTAGTCATCAAAAAGATTTGTCCTTTTGATGAATGGGGGAGTTATTCAATAATTAAACCATTTTCAGTTGATACTCAACATACAGGTTATACATACCAAGATTACTTAGTAGCTTGGTATAAAACCTTTTTTCCTTCATCCATTCAATCACTCATGGTTTTTTATTTTTCATAAAAATTTTAGTTCTCAAGTTCAGTCAATACCAATTTGGTTTTATGACTAGTGGGTATATTTGGGTTGTACCAAAGATATTTATACTCTAGAAGCCAAAATGGCTTACAAGTTATCCCTAAGAAAAATAGAAGGCAGAATTCAAGACTACACGCAACAGAGTCAATTTCTATTTTTTTCACATATCTTTAAGACATCCAATAAATGATACAATTAAGATAATTCATTTACCAATATCATTAACTCGTTTAAATCCTTGAGAAATACTATCTAATAAATTATGATATGCATCATTTCGTAGTTTATTTTGTAATTCTTCATTTTGGAAAAATTGTAATCTTGATGTTTCAATTTTAATGTACATATCTATTACGTATTGTTGTAAAAGTCATCTAACATGTAATAGAAATGATTTATTATGTTCTCTTATTTGTAATTTATAACAATAATACTCACGACAGGAAACAAATGTTCGTTCTAATTTTTTATGTTTTGTACCTACTTGGTCTTTGAAATTTAGAAAGTCTGTTAGTATCATATTTTCATACGTCACAATCTAATTCACCGGGGCACATAGTGTTCAAAGAAGTTTTTTTATTATTCAGTTTTAACAGTTCAATTTTCTAATACCAACCAGGCTCACCATTTGGAAATATTAATGGATATTGCATAGGATCATAACAACCAAAATAGTGTTTAGTAATTTGAGTATGATTATTTTTTGTATAAATTGTTGAATTATGCCTTAAAGATCAACCATGTGATGATTATTTGGGTATACATTGTATTATAACACTTATTATTTATGACATTTCATTATTATTATGTTTAATTCTATATCTGCGTAATATGAATAAATATAATAATGTCCCTAAAATTTGATAATTCTAAAGCTATCCCTAGTCAAGATTTATCATCAAATGGGACAGTGATAATGCATTAAGACTAGTATGTGTAGTGACTGATGACATGTGTTATGATATGAGATATCAAGTCAACACATAGGTACATGTTAGAGAATTATATACTGGATCGACCCACCATAAGAAATGTTACATGGATTGTTGTATAAGTGTCATAAGCATTTCTCATAGTGATGATGATGTATGTGATTCTTAGACTTGAGATCATCAGAGATCCCAATATGAGAAGTTGCATGTTTTGATGTTACCAAATGTTACCTATAACAGGTGAACAATCAAAGTAGTAATTGGATATGCAATGAATCATGTAGTGGGATATTGAGTGATCAATATAGGATTTGCTCCTCCTATATAACGGGAGTGATATCTTCGGGCCTCTTGATTAAGTTGGACCATAAAATGCATGGTTGTGCTCAAATAAGTCGAAATGTGATATTGGGCTCATTTGCTCAAATGAGTCTACTTGGGAATCAAGAAATACACAAATAGAATTATAAAAGTGTGACACATTCTATGGCTTGTGTTCAATTAAGGTATTTAGGGTAAAATGATTGAATTACATAGTAACATCGATCACAGGATAAGGTTATGTTGAGTTACTAACATTTTTATAACTTGGGTAGTTTTGATGTGTTGTTAGACACCGTTCATTACTTATGGCATGAAATAGATTTTATATCATGGCCAACGTTATGAGGACCTATTAGGTCACACACTTAGATTAAATCCAAAAAGAATATAAAATTCATATGATAAATTTTGAACAATCTCAAGAATCCTAATGTGACTAGGACTTTTTAGGGTTTTCCGATTTAAGACGGTATTCGGGTTTGAGATTGAAAAAGGTTTGAGTTTTAGTGCTAATAGGTCCAAAATAGTTTTGGACTTAGTAATGAAAGATCTAAAGTTTTAAGGCCCAGATCCGAATGGGTTAAAAGTCTTATACTTAGTAGCTAGTAGATTCATTGAATCTAGACATCTCAATTAGACTAGGGTTTAGTAGTCTAAGTAAAACTCTTTAGAAGAGTTTCACCGTAGAACTACAACCTAGGACTATAAAAAAAGGATTTTCAACAGCCATATTATATAAGAAAAGAAACCCTTCGGCCAATATCTCTGGAGAGAACAGCTGCCATTCTAAACGCTTCCAAAAGAAAGAAATGTTAGAAATAATTAACTGCTTAACTTAAACGATTAGCGAAGCATTTTATTTATAGACGTAAATGAACACAACATAAGTATGGTGGGCATCCCCACCCTATATAATAATCTAACATAACACCCCCCTCAAGTTGAGGCATATATATCAATCATGCCCAACTTGTTACAAATAAATTGAACTTGAGATACCGGTAACGATTTAGTAAACAAATCTGCTAATTGATCTCTGATATGGACATAAGAGAGAACAATGCTACCACGAACTAATTCCAGCCTGACAAAATGACAATCAATCTCATTATGCATTGTCCTCTCATGAAAGACAGGATTCGAAGCAATGTATATGGCTGATAAACTATCACACCAAATAGAGAAAGGACCAGAGAGACTATGCCCAAGCTCTACCAACAATTGTCTGGTCCACAAGATTTCTGCTGTGGCAACAGTTATAGCCCTATACTCAGCCTTTGCACTACTCCTCGCGACCACATCCTGTTTCTTACTTTTCCACGATATCAAATTCCTTCCATAGTAAAAAGCAAATCCTAATGTAGACCTACGATCGATAGGAGATCCTGCTCAATCGGCATCTGTATAACACTCCATGCGACAATGACCATGAGTAGAAAACTCTATGCCTCAACCAGAACAATCCCTCAGATACCTCAATATCCGCATAACAGCATCCCAATGTGGCTTCCTTGGGGAGGCCATAAACTGACTGACCAAACTGACAGGATACGCTAGGTCAGGTCGGGTCATGGTAGTAAGATAATTTAACTTCCTCACCACTCGACGATAACGCTCAGGGTGCTCAAATAACTCCCCCTGATTAGGAAGAAGCTTCAATCCAGGTTCCATAGAAGAGTCAGATGGTCTTGACTAAAGCATACCAAACTCCGCAAGAATATCAAGAACATATTTCCGCTGAGACAAACTGATACTGCCTTTCTTTCGGACCACCTCAATGCCTAGGAAGTACCGCAATACACCCAAAATTCTTACTCTCAAACTGACTGTGTAAATAGTATTTCAGATCTATGATACCTTGAATATCATCTCCTGTCACTACAATATCATCAACATATAATACCAAGTAGATACATCTTGTTGGTGCACGTTGAAAGAACACAGCATGGTCCTTTTGGGACTGAAGAAGACCAAAACTATGAACAACAATACTAAACCAATCAAACCATGCACGAGTAGACTGCTTGAGACCATATAGGGAACGTCGCAGTTTACAAACTTTCTCCCCTAGAGCAGCAAATCTAAGAGGCTGTTCCATATACACCTCCTCCATTAAGTCACTATGTAAGAAAACATTCTTGATGTCTATTTGATGTAAAGACCAAGAATGCGTAGTGGCCAATGAGAGAATCAGCCGAATAGAGGCCATCTTTGTCACAGGAGAAAAGGTCTCGAAATAATCAAAACCATATGTCTGCGTATAGCCCTTAGCGACAAAGTGAGCTTTTAGGCGTGCAAGAGTACCATCAGGGTGGACCTTGACCGCATAGACCCACTAACAACCAATAATAAAAACCTCCGATGGAAGATCAACCAATGTTTATGTCTGATTGTGCTTAAGAGTACGCATCTTCTCAATTATAGCTTGCCTCTAACCTACATGTTGAAGAGCGACAGAGACAGAGGATGGAATAGAAACAGTACAATATTGGCCACAAAAGCCTGTAAATGCACCGAAGGGTCACGATAGGACTGCTTATAGACAAGTTGATCACGACAAGAACGATAACTGCAACAGAGAGCAACTGGTTGATCATCTGAGCGCTCAGGTGACATATGAATCAGATCCTCGATTGGAGAGACTATCTCATAAGGGAGATCTCCATGGAAACCAGTAGGAAGATAAGAGCGTAAGTGGCATAGGAGGATAAACAATGATAAACTGGAGAGGATTAGGTGGTGGAGAAGAGGCCGATGAAGAAGCCCGAAAGAAGGGCTGAGTGTCCATAAATGTAATATGACGAGAAGTGAGAACGCGACCCAACTCAGGAGAATAGCAGAAGTACCCGTTGGAGACCTTGGAATATCCCAGAAAGGCACATCAAAGAGCACGAGGAGCAAGTTTGGACAGCCAGGACGATTGTCATGGACAAAACAGGTGCAAACAAAGATGTGAAGAGAAAGGAGAAAGGAAACTCGAGTAGGAAACAAACGATGATGAGGGGTAGTACTGCAAAGAGTAGACAAGGCATTCAGTTAATAAAGTAGCATGCAGTAAGGAGTGCCTCACCCTGGAATAGGGGAGGGACATGTATGTAGAACAATAGGGCACGAGTCGTAACCAACAAGTGACGATTCTTCTGCTCAGCAACACTATTTTGCTGAGGTGTGCGAGCGTAAGAGAGACGATGATGGATCCCGTGAGTATAAAGAAATTGTTGGAACTGCTCAGATAAATATTCCCCATCTCAATCAAACTATAGAGCTTGGATGTTAATATGAAATTGAGTTTGAACAGACATATAAAATGTATGAAACATGAAGAATAACTCAGAATGTGATTTTATTAGATAAACAAAGGACATTCGAGTATAATCATCAACGAACAGTACAAAATATTGATACCCTAAATGGGACACAACAGGGCAAGATCCCCAAATATCCGAATGAACTAAAGAAAATGAAACAGTAGCTCATTGTGATACACTCGAGGACAAAGGAATACGACAATGTTTGGCAAGTTGACAAGTCTCACAATTTATTTATGAAACCGAACGACAATGAGAGAATAAAGACTGCATTAGGGATAATGAAGGGTGACCTAGGCGACAATGAAGATCAAGGACATTAGACTCCGGTACCAAGGCAATTGGAATAGAAGTGTGTTCCAGATAGTAGATGCCGCCATGAACACGCCCCCTTCTAATAGTCTTCCGCGTCGAAAGATCCTATACCACACAAAATTTAAGAAAAAATTTCACTGAGCAATGTATGTCATGAGTAAGTTGACTCACAGATAATAAATTAAGAGACATGCCAGGAGTATACAACACAGAGGATAATGATAGTCGGTCGTTAGGGTGCGCAACCCCATAACCCTGAACAGGCAACATAACACCATTAGCTACAGTGATATGATGCAACCGAGTAGCCAGCTGGTAATCTACTAAAGTAGTACAGTTACCTGTCAGGTGAGAACTTGCACCAGAATCAAGAACCCAAGAGGTGAAAGTAACAGCAGCACATGCAGATGTTAGTGCAGAAGTGGAAGCATAAACAAACTGATGTGGTGTAACTTAAGCAGCCAAATTCTATGATGATGGCTGACTAGGTAAAAAGCTGGGCGCTTGATATTTTAGAAAACGAGTGTACTTCTCAAGGGTTAGTGTTACTCCTTGGGGATCAGAAGATAAATTGCCAGATTCAGTAACAACATGAGCAGCAGACAAACGAATACCCTAAATAGCCTGAGCAGCAGACAAACGAATACCCTAAACAGCCTAAGCACCCTGGGCAGCTTGGAGTTTCCAGCAAGAACTTTGCAAGTGCCCAACAATTCCACAATAATGGAAGGTGTGGGTCTCATGACCACGTCCTACTCCATCACGTCCACGACCACCACCTCTAGAAGAATATAAAGCTACCTACTCAACAGGCTTAGATAAGACTGGATGAGACTCGTCCCGTATAGCTGTTCTCAAAACGCTTCGATTGACCTTACCAAGGGAGGAAACATGATTAGTAGAGAGAATCTAGTTCCGAGCTGTGTCAAACTCAGAACCCAAGCTATGTAAATAACACATCACATAGAATTGAGTCCGCTGCTCTTGAAAAGTAGCCCGTGAGCTAAAAAATGGCATCAGCCAGTCAAACTCATTGACAAAGAACTTAAATTCCTCAAAATGACTATGCAATGATTTACCAGAAGGGGCTGATCGCATCAACCCACGCACCACATCATAGAATCTAGAAAAATCATTCAATGAAGAATATATTTCGGCCAGGGCATCCCATAATTCTTTAGCAGTATCAGTACTCACAACGATATTTTGAACAAAAGCATGAAGAGAATTAAATAATTGACTATAAATGCGATTATCTAGTCTATCCCACTTATCAAACCTTGGATCTATTTGGGATGGTGGTGTACTCATGAGATGATGTGATAAACCCTGTCCATGTAAAGTTTTGAACACTGTCTTCTTCCATAAGGTAGAAGTGGACTGACCCGTCAATACTCGATCCACAAGTTTAGTCAATGTGGAAATGAAATTCGCAGAAGGTGAACATATCACCTCAGTTCCAGTTGTACCGGAACTAGTTCCTAAAGCTGAAGAGCTAGTGTGAGTCAAATAAACCATAATAGGATCAGTCCCAAAATCCTAGACACACTAGGATTTACAAGCTATATTAAATTCACACCTTTCAACACAAACTACACATAACGTGAAGTGTAATCTGTAATCTTCAATTTGTAAACAAATCTTCAAAGCCCGTGCATAACAATGGAAACAAAAAAGAAACCGAGAACATCATAACTGTGACCCACACAAAAATCAGAACCCATGAATGTCATAAACAAAAGTAAGGCGCTGATTTGCTTCAAAACTTCAGAAAAGTGAAATACGATCAGGACAAAAACCATGGCCCACGCAAGCCAACAAAAGGACTTGAATTGTGGGTATATTTCGATCAAAGAAGCAAACAAATCAAAGAGAACAAAGGTGGCCCACACAAACCAAATCAACAAACAAGAACAAACTTGGCTACTGGCTACAGAATACAAAACAAAAGCTTAGCTTGATGACGACGCAGTTTAGTCCGTTTGCTTACAAATTACTTTTGAAATTGTCAAACACTATTGGTGGCTGTTTGTTTGGGTTTTTTTTTATTTTTATTAATCGTAGGGAGCTATGTTCGGAGATGGCACAAGAGGAAAATAAAAACATTACAGGTAGGGTTAGGGTTACGATTTTGGCTCTGATACCATGTTAGAAATAATTAACCGCTTAACCTAAAAGATTAACGGAGCCTTTTATTTATAGACGTAAGTGAACACAACATAAGTATGGTGGGCATCCACATAACTTCTAATTGGGTTGGCGAATTTACTCCACTTGTCTCCGGCAACTGCTGTTAGTCTCTCATTGCGCCAACCTAGGGATTCAGTGCTTTCTAGGGCACTAGTAAACGCAGTCTTTTTTGTTGAATTTTTTTCTGTGTATTTTGTTGTTTTCGGGTCTGTGAATCACTTGTGCCTCTCCATATTATGATATACTGTTGTCGTAAGTAGTAGAAAAATGTGTAAAAAGAAATAGGTGTAGAATCTTGATCATATTTGGATTCACTTAAGAATGTGTTTGAGAACTTCCATTCCGGAAGGGGCAAAGCTTGATTGATGTATGTCTTTAGCTGGTAATTATCAATATTTATGGTAACTGGTAGGCAATGATGAATGTGCTCCACAATACAGACTTGTTCCTCTACATTAATTCTGTCTTGCAGTTGTGGCTACTCATTATAGAAAAATTGGATTTCAAGCAAAGTGTTTTTTTTGGCCTCGTGCTTGTATAGTCAATTTCATGGTTGTTCTATTCACTTTCTAAAAAATCATAGAAAGAATGGAACCTTGCAAGCTATGTCTCGTTCTATGTTTGTGTATATATCTCTCCAAGCTGATGTGTGTTGATGCTTCACTTTGTCCTCAGTTTGTAATTTGGACTGAAAAACTAGTAATGCTGCCTTTAAATGCGATAAGTTTTGATGTTTTCATGACAAAATTTGTGATATATCTGACAACTTCTTGCCTTTGACACAATTCTAAATCTGAATGCAATACATACTTCATAATATTCATATGAATTCTTTGTGAATGCACCACATTTGTGGTGCCTGCCGTCTAGTTGAGAACTTCTCTCTTCGACATATTGAATTACTCAAACGCTGGACTTTGAGCTGTAGAAAGAGGTCTATTTTGTTGATGAAGTTTCCTCTGCTTTTTTGCCTTGAAAAAACATGCACTGAAAGCTCTTTAATCTTGTTTTATATGTCTAAAGTATGCCAGGACTCTTAGGCCCTATTTGGACTGTATTGTTTAGAGAAAAAGTAGGCCCTTTTTGTAAACACAAACCTGTTTGGAGTCATTTTTCATTTCAAAATCCAGAGAAAAGTAACGACCTTATTAGAGCACCTATAAAATCCCTTTATATGTGTGTATGTATTGCTTGCGATTTGTGGACTATCCATTGCTTGGTTTCATCAAGCACCCTTTAAGAAAAGAGAAAAAACATATTGTTTTCTACCGTACTATTTCATAACTTTTGCTGTTAATGGAAGACACACATACTGCTCGCTATTGTGTGTTACTGAATAAATTGCCTTTTCTATCATTCTTTTCTCGAATATGTTTGCCATTACCTAATTTTTATGTTATAGTTTGATTCTATGCCGACTTCTTCTTCAAAATTAAGCATATGGATTATGAGTTGGCATTTGATTGCATTCTTTTTGGAAGTAATATGGATGTTTACTTTCATATCCACCAATCAATACTCTATCTTCGATGGCTGAACATTGTGACATACAACATGCTAATTGATAAGCATGCAAACACTTATGTTTTTGGCTAATGATGCGCAAATTTCACTTCTTCTACTAGAAACCGTATTTCATGTTTAAGGCCCATTCATTCTATCTTTCTATATACATGCAGACACTTACATAGTGGAGTCTAGCACATAGATCAGTGTCTCGACATTGACGTTCATAGTTGCCGCTTCGGTTAATGAGTGAGGAATCATTTGTCAACTGTGACTGTACATTGAATACATGCACTTTATGACAAATGCCTTTATAAAATGCGCCCTCACATGATTCAAATTTTCATTCATGCAGATTGTTGTTCCTGTCTCAAACAGTTATCACCCCTGTTAAGTTCAGCACATTCCGGTACTGCCTCCAACGACCTCAATCTGTGTCGAAAAAATTACATTGAGGTAATGTCCCTTAATTCGACTTTTTATTACATCTTTTATATGGCATCAACTAGAAAACTGTACCGTATCCATTCACTACTCTAAATAGATTGCATTGTCAATTGTTATTGCTTTCCTAAAATAACCATTGGACATGTACTTCATAGGAAATGGCTGCTAGTAAGGATGTGATGCCTTCTCACGAGTTAAGCCACTTCATTCACATCATGCTCGACAAGAAAGATAGCACTGGCATGACCACTAGCAACTTCACAAAGCAATAATACGAGGCTATAGCAATGGAGTTGCATGACCGTGTTGGCAGGCTTTATAGTGAAATATATCTCTGTGGGAAGTACAATCAGATGCGAGTCTTATGGCGGTTGTATCGCGACCTTCGCGAACATCAGACAGGTGCTGGTTAGGACCCCGAGAGTGGAGCAATCATCACCTTCGAGCACCAATGGCAGACATGGACAACTATAAGTACTTTCACTATTTGATCTTTCTCGAATTCAACCTGTGTCCGCTTATCTTAACGCCTTGTTTGCCCCGATCTACATTACCTTCTACTAATGTGTTGTGCTATAGAAAAACAAGGAATACTCAAGATTCAGTCAACGAGGGGTGCCGCATTATGAAGAGTTGACCAAACTCTTCATAACAACTTCTACCATAGGAGACTTCTCTATGGATCCTATCCATGTCCCTCAAAGCTCAGTGGAGGAATAGGTCATGGAAGAGAATTTTCTTGGTGAAACTTCCTTACCAAGAGGTAGAGGGGCCGGTGGTGCTCATAGGCAAAAAGTAGGAACTAGTTCGAGGCCTATGGGGAAGAGACCCATGTCGTCGTCTGATGATGATCAGAAGGGTAAGAAAAGCAAATGTGAGATTGTGGATATATTGTTGGAGAAGTATTTATCGAAAAAGGTAAGCACGAAGCAGCCTGTGGAGGATTATGTCTTTGTTGCCGATTGCATGCAGATGTTAAACTCGATTGGGCTCACCGACTTAACTAAATTCATAAAGGCCACACAGTTCCTCCGTGACCCAGTGTCGAGGGTCATTTTCAAGCAAATGGACCCCCCCATATGTGCCTGGATTTAATTAATTTTCTGGAGTGATTGCTTCCCTTAATTCTAAATTGAACAATATGACTGCTTTGATTAATTCTACTTTATGTATTGAGTTCTTATCTTATGGAGTTTGGTAGAAATCCCATGTACGGATTTTTGAAGCTCGAATCTCTCCAATGAGTTCAATTTTCCCGTTAGGACTCCATGGTTAAGCTTTCGGTAAATGTGTATTGTTTCACATTACTCTAGTTGACATTCGGCCTGTAAAATGTATTATTATATGTTCGTAGGTAGGAGCCGTTCTGTTCACATTATGGGTGCTAATGTGCAGTTTTTTATGCGCATATCACAGTTATTTCAACAAATATTTATGGTCTTATCTAAATTTATAGTCTCTTTTGAGTTCTCTCGACGATTAAACAATCTATTCATTTCTGGATACCACAGTAATATCATACTCTTCTATGCTTGTGCAGATAGTATCTGTGGTCAGCCGTCTTCAGGATGAAGTTAATCCACGAAATTAGCTATTAAACAATGCTCCTTTGCATAGCACTTCACTTCAGAAGATTCTTTATTGTGCGAAGCTATACCAAGTGGTAAAAGTAATATTCTGCATCCTTCTTGTGTGCTGACATGCCTAGTTTGTTACTATGAAATTAGCTATGTGTGTACTTTAATTACATGAACTGTTGTCTTGCAGATCAATGATACTCTGAAAAGGCTTATTTTTATTATTGTGAAGTGTACTAGGATGAAAGTTATGAGCTTAAGGTCGGTGTGGCAATGGGACAATAATAAGTACAAGGGTCATCTTTTCCTCCTTGTATGCTGACATGCCTAGTTTGTTGGTATGATTTTCCAGGTTTAATGTTGCCTGCTGCAATTATCTTCACTTGGAATCACTGAAATAGTAAAATTGTATTTCCTAAAATATTGCAATAGATTTTTTTTTCCCAAACAGCATGGTTTCAGGTGCCTTTCGCAAAGGGATATTGCTGCAACCTCAAGTAAAGTGCTTGTAATCTTTTCCTTCTTCTTCGCTCCCTTTCATTTCTTTTGTTCCAAACAGAATGTTAGGTTTGCTTGTGCAGAAGATGTATAGCTATGAAAATGAGATTTTATAACTTTTTGTTTGCATAAGCCAAGCTGTATAGAGGTTGAGATCTTGATAAATATTTTTCTTAATGTCATAATTAATGGACATAGATTGTTGTTATAACTTAGATGAATTTGGGAAAAACATTCCCCAGTTTTTTATTGTAGCTGTGTTGGTTATTATAAGGTAAAAATCTAATTTTAATTGAATAAGCTTTACTCAGTATCTATAAAATTTGCTCTTTTTTCCTGAAACAAAACTAACTTCGATTTTGAGGAAATGCATGAAAATGAAAGAATAACATAATGATGTAATTGACAGGAATTGGTTAGTTTTAGATACTGTGTTTCCTTGCATTTGCACTTCTAATTGCTAAAAGATGGTTGGAATGAAGTGGATAAATCATTCATTTAGGTTCTTTTGTTTTAGTGTCTATTTTGAGAATAATGCTTATGGTTTGGTAAGGGAACATGGAAAAGAAAAGGAATAAGTTGCTTTTGCTTGTAACTGAACTAGAGTTCCAGTATTAGGATTTGTCAGGAACTAAATCTTATTGAACCAGTTAGCCCTGATTTGAGATTGAAGGGTATTATAAGAATCGCAAGCAACAACAAACATTTTTTATGGGGGCTCTCTAATTTCTGCTGTTGTCTACAGGGAATTGGGAACCAGTAGATCAAACCCGAATGAGATTCAAAAGGGTTTTACAAAATTATCTCCACAGAGAGAGCATCAGTATTACACCACAAGGGGTTCATCAGTTGGTTTTGATGATATTAGCAAGATGTGTAGGGATGCAAAGGAGGAGAAGGAAAGCTTGTTTGGCCAAAACTAATAATAACACTATCAAGTAAAGAGAAAGAGGAAAATTTTTATGGCTATGCAAGGGTGTAAACCACCCCTAGGCCTAAGAAAAAGGCCAAGTTGATACAGAGAGCGTTGCTGGTAGGTTTCTTATTAATTTGTGTAGGTTGATTGAGATTAATGAAATGTATTGTTGTGGGGTTGTCTTCATTTTGGCTAATTGTCTAAAAGATTTGTACTTTGTGCAGTTGGTTAGTCCAGGTGGATGGTTATCAAACCTGTGCCAAGACCATTATGAAGTGAGAGAGAAGAAGACTTCTAAGAAAGTGGCAATCAAACTTAGTAGTATTATTTTTTTCCCTTTCATTTTTTCGATTTTTCTACCATTGCTTGAGAAGTATGTGATTTCCATATGATGGTGTAGAAACCTAGAGGACTCAAGGCAATGGGATGTATGGAAAGTGACTCTAAATGATTCTTCAATTCCTTCTTACAAGTTTACAGGAGGCTCATTCATCAGAGCTGGCTGATCCACTTGACTTCAGTTGTCCTATGCTTTGTTTTCTTAAAGATTTCAATTTTCGCAAAAACTAAAGGGTATAGTCTACCATATTTGACATTTTTTGCCTTTATTAATTTGTCAAATTTTCTTCATAATTCAATTGTTTTAGTATTCCTCATACAATTGGTTAGTAGGTAGAAACAGACAAGTTCAACAACAAATTGTGACGAAAAAATTACAGCCTATAATGCTCGAAATTTGAGATTTTCTGATAATTTAATTCTGGTCATACTTCTAATGCAATAGATGAGTACAAAAATTGAAAAATTCAAAGGAAGAATTATTCAAAGATCTCAAAATTCCGTAAATACCAAAGGCAATAATCTACCAAGTTTTTTACAATTTTTTTATTTATTTCATATTATTATTTTCTAAAAATTACATGACAATTGAATAGCTTTCATAGTTCTCTCTAATTTGTATGGGAAAACATTATTTTAAAACAAGTTTAAGCACAAACGAGTCATTTTTAAATGTTTCATTTTCTCATAAAAATCCAAAAGCATAATCCACGGAATTAGACATTTTTTGGCATTATCTTTTTCAACTTTTCCTCACAACTCAATATTCACAAAGACAAAATGTCAGTCCAATGGGATTCTTGTCATACGCATACATTTATCATTCATTTAATTCATTGAATTAGTTGTTTTGCGTAGTTTGAAACTATTAACATGATCATGTGGTGGGAATTCACATGATCATAAAATGCTATAGCCTAGTGAAAAAGTAAATTAGAATGCATTGTCAGTTTCCCACCAAAAGAAAATGTAGTGGAACATAATGCAGCTATGGCCATAGAATTTGATTGAGCCTTAGTCCACCAACAATCATAATTTCAACATGTTGATGATGTGGACTAGCACCAAAAAGTAAGTGAAGGACATGTAATCTTTATCTATTTGATGAATTTGACATGTTGCTGCTAATTGCATTCGTAGATGCCTTGGGTGGCCATTTGTTTGTTAAAAGCTTCAATCAATGTGGCAAACGCAGTCACTGGCCCCTAGCCCCTATAAACAGAAATTATTTGTTTGAGATAGGGTCTATATATTGCACTTACTACATGCATGTGAACCTGTTTTTCGCATAACCAAGTTCATAATTATTGAGTTCCGGGTGGATAAAGATTAGAAAAGTTGGCCATTCATAGCCACAACCGTGGCAGCCTAGGGGAGAACCTGCCTGCAACTAGCCCATGTACATGTGCAATACAAGTTGATGTCCTATATCTATAGCGTCAAGCTTTAAACATTCAAAGAATTGCATCTGCATTTCTATTTCAAAAAATTTGTTGGGTAAGGAAGAAAATTGAAAACCAAATCTCTCCACCATCTGTAATTTGGTCTTGAATTTCTTTTATATCCAGTACGGTGAGAATATTGGTTATGAGGAAAGAATAAGAAATGTCTAGCCCTCCAAATTTAGCCTCAATCTTTCTTGCTAGCCAGGCCTCAGCAAGTACATAGAATGCATCTTCGGCAAACAATGATAGCGAGAGTGAGAAAGAGTTGATAGATTTGCTAATCGCAACGAGACTTGTAGAAAAGTTTGAGTGTGGACGTCCTGAGCGGATACCATGCCAGACTTCAGCGTTGACGGGGAGACAATAGGTTGCTGAACTTATTGCAGGTCACCATACGAGACTATTCTCCCATTGTAGAATGGATGTGGGCACATTTATGAGATTCTATCAAGTATTAAGAGATGGTGGGTATATGAGAGAGAATCCTTAGTCCCAAGTATCCATCAAGGAAGCAGTGTGCATGTTCTTAATTTTGGCTAGTCACAATTGGCGACATACAAAGTTAGCAAAAAGGTTTAAGCATTCCACGGAAACAATTAACCGTAACATTCGCCGTGCAGCAAGAGCGATCATGAGGTTCAGTATAGTTCTTATCCAACCGAGGAATCAACATATGACCCATCCAAAAATATTATATAATCCAAAATACTTTCCATGGTTTAAGGTAAAAGTTCTAATTTTCTGAACATATGTTATTGATTCGCATGTATCATAAGCCATTGTGGTCAATCATATTGCTTCTCTTCTGCATGAGTAGGATTGTGTGGGAGCACTACATGGAACAGTTGTTCCTGTATGGGCGCCGGCGAATAGATGGGAGGCATTTCGAAACTGGCACTCAAATATTTCTCAAAATGTACTCCTTGTCTGCGATCATGACATGAGATTTGTGTATGTCCGTGCAGGCTGAGAAGGTAGCGCCAATGATGCGTGAGTATTGTTGGACACTTGCACGAGAGAGGATTCCAACTTCTTAATGCCATCTCCAGGTGAAATTTAACTTGTGTATTTAGAATTTTGTGTTGGTAACCGAGAGAAACGGTATATTTTATTTGGTTATGTTCATAACATAAGTTATTGTAGGGAAGTATTACATCGTTAACTCAGCATATAGGAACATGCCAGGCTTTCTCGCTCCTTACTATGGACAACGATACTATCTTTAAGACTTTTGTGGGTGAGGAAGGAGACCGAGAGGATGAAAAGAGTTATTTAACCACCGTCACTCGTGCATCAGAAATGTTATTGAATGAGCATTTGGGGTGCTTAAAAGAAGATTTGGCCTTCTAAAAGGGCCAATGCATAATTACATGATAATTCGACAAGCATCATTTGTGATTGCTTGTTGTGCTGTTAATAATTTCATTAGAAAACAAAATCCTGATGATGAGATCTTCTTGGAGCACGAAGATGAGGAAATGATTGTGGACGATGACGAGGTATTTGAGGATAATATGGATACCCAAGAGTTTAATGCCTCCCAACCGGCTGTTACAGAATGGAATGGTTTAAGAGATGACATTACAAGGTCGATATGGCATAATTCACGACATCTGGTTTGAGTTCGGGATACGAGCAGTTATGCAGGGAACTTTTGATTTATTTATCAGCTGTACCAGCTAGAATGGTTAATAAATGTAATATTCAGTACGATTCACTTCGTATGAAATGTGTACAAAATGCGATAATATACGTATTAATATTCTGGATCTAAACACCATGTCTATTTTGATTGTGATGCCTAATTGAACTAGGTTTGGTTTTAATATTTGAAGCCCCTGCATTAAATTTAGGAAACGCAAGTAAGGTCAAAACCGACTTTTATGAAATTCACATTTCTCTATTCCCATCCTTCGCTACCGTCTCCATTTTCTAAATCCTTACAATGTTTGTCGACCCAACGCCAAAAGCCTAATACATAAACATTGGATTTTGTAAATAATAGGCATTTCTCCATTTGGTTGTTTGGTTAATGAACTAATTTTTTTTCCCCTAAAAAAACATATTGAACCATATTATTAACATATGTTTGTTACTAATAACAATGTGAACCTCATAATGAAACGCTAAAGGCAAAATCAAAATAAAAAAAATTCAAAATGTATATATTTTAACGGTGGAAATAAGTTAAAATTTATAGAATTTAATAAAGTTTTGATGTACCTGTTTTTGAAAAGTAAGAAGGAATAGAGAAAATGTGTAGGATATTAGTGGAAGATGATTGTGTACTAAGGAACTATAAGTAAATATGGCGGTTGAAAAAAGGTAATAACACAATAGATAATCATAACGAGCTGAATTTTGAAGATATAGGTGCTATGGATCCATTATTTGCAACCATATACGACCTTTCATTTTGTTCAAATGACCAGATTACATATTTCACCAATTTTTGGAAGTAATATATAAGAAGCAAACTTATTACACATATCAGATAACTTAAATCACCAAAAACAGAATTACATTGACATCAAAACTGAACAGGGATGCCATAGTTTCACACTGTCAAACACTCAATTCTAAGGTGATAAAACAGAAGGTGGATATAGGGATCCTTTTAGCCCACTCATGTCTAAGATTATGTTGCTTAGTGCTTCTATAGTTGGCCTCCCTCGTTGAGTAAGCAAAAACGACCAGTGAAGCCATTCTAGTACTGCAAGGCAAAAAAACACCCTGTACAAAGGACTGACCTCATCCATGATGGGGTAGTGAAGTACTTATCTGGTCTGCTTGCACAGTGCACAATTGCCACAGCACAGAGTTGACCACCAGTGCTATTGGTAGCATACTAACTTCAACCTGTGAAAATATTCCTGTTTATACAGAATTTATTCCATTTCCATTGTTGCATATGGTAGTCGAAAGCGAGTGGTGTGAACGAAGTGTAAAACATGTTTGCATTTTAGCATAGTTTGTAAAGAATATTGATCAATAAACCATCTCGTCATTACAACTTCGAATGTTGCTTATGTAATTGTATCAAAAGCATATTGAATTGGATATAGCATGCATGTTCGATATTAATTGACCAATGCAAAGGTAAAAAACAATAGGAATTCAAATCTCATAGTTTGTCATAGAGATGGATATTAAAAGGAGGGGAAAAATCAACAAAGGCAGATGAAGAAAAAAAATATTCATTTTATGTCTCTCATTTCTTGGTCGATTGTTAATCTCACCATCCGGCATTAGGAACTTGCCTTTAGCCAACTATGACTCAATTAGCTTCGGTGCCAGAGTTGTAATGTCCACCTCTGACCCAAGCTAAACTCGCAATCTGTCTAAGAAACTTACCACCACAGCTTGCTTGGCTGATGCATGAGACCATTAGATCAAAATCAACAATATTGTGGTTAACAGGATTATGTAAATTTGTAAGTGTAAGGCAAGTACAAATGGAGTAATCATTGCATTAAAATCGAAGTTGTTAACCAAAAAGGAACAATTTAATTTATTGTCATTGCTATAAATTTGATCATTTCCACTGTTCCCACTTAAATATGTGAGATCTTTTAAAAACTGGACACCTTTATTAGTAGTAGGATGAGGAGAAAGAAGGAGAAAATGTCAACAAATATGGTAACTACATGTGAAGCAAGAACTTGCAAATAATGCAAAATAATACTCCAAAACTATACATTGTAGAAAGTCAATGTTGGGGCATGCAACTAGTTACTGGATGAAAAAATATGAATGATTTTCTCCTTGCTTCTCTAGGATAATATGGAATTCCATAATAAGTTGTGTAAACTGAACCCCAAAAGGTAACGTCATACCGATTAATACAGATTGAGCGATGGAATCAAGATGAACAGATAAAAATTTAACGACTTTGGTTATTGTGATAAATTTGAGTAGTACCACTGAAGGTTAGAAATTGGAGACATCAAGCAACTCTTGACACAAGGGCAGTGGAGCGATGCAGGCACAATTGACCAGATGATGCACTTATGTAATGAATTCATTCCAGAATAGTTCAGAAATCAAATATGAGTAAAGATAAATTAAGATAGCATGGCACTTTCAGTGGTGTGATATTTAGAGTTCAGATTATACATTATGTCACAGAAACAGGTAGCAAATTCACGAAAATTCTTACATTGGCGAAATGTTCAATTGCGGTTTGAATTAGCGTTAGAACAGGTTGATTGTAAGTATGAGATAAGGGCAAGCAATTTTGGGGCTTCATTGTATGAGACAGCTTCCGTTATCATCTGCACAATCACAAACAAACTCAAAAACACAATTTTCATACCAACATCCAAGAAAATTCAGAAGGGTTTCACAGAAACCTGAGCATAAGGTGGATGGTTGTTGGTAACGAGAACATAAACTAGGCAAAGGGTAGGGTTAGCCACTTGGCTACACTGCTGAATCTGAGGTAAAGACGTCACAGACGACCCGGTTGCCGGAGGCTGCTGCTGCAGCGGAGTTGGTTGTGTCACCAAGGGGAGTTGGAGTTGAACCATCGGCGGTGGTGGCGGTGGTTGAGCTTGCAGCTAAGCTTGTGACTGCGACGGTGGTGGTGGAGGTGGGTGTTGCTACTGTTGGGGGTCTATCAGAAATTGCATTTATTTCGAAATTCTAAATTCCCACGAGTATAAAAAACATCAAGGATTTGTGGGTTTTTGGAGGGTCCTAAAATAAATTTAGAAAAAAAGAGTAGCTCAGGTTAGATTCGAACAAGTACAAAAACAGTGACAGTAGCAGTTGCAATAGCAGGAGTGTTTGGAGAGTTTTTGTGTATGGATAGAAATGAGTAGATGACGGGAAAAAAGGGGCAGACTTTTACGAATTCCCTTTTCCGTTGTTTTGGGTTGGGTGATTCATTGGTCCTTCCTAAATCTAGCGAAATTGGTGTGATCTAGCGGAGGGGATGAATGGTTTTTGGTCCTTTTGGTGATTGATTGGTAATTGGGTGTGTGTGGAGTTATGGAAGGGACTACCAATTTACTTAGGGCAGATGAAGATTGCACTAGGGTCAACAAGAATTGCCTTGTCCAAACGTGTTTTCTTTTGCCTGCCAGTATGAAGTTTGGAAATAGGAATTCTTGCACAAACAAATTCTTATTTAGGGACAAAAATTGTCTGTTAGAACATTATTAGTTGGTGTATATATAATAATTAGAATATATATACATATTTATCTACTTACGTGAAAGGTAAAAGTTTTTTTCGTTGTATATATCATATAGTAAATATAGTTAGGAAGGGAGAAAAATGTGGAGGGATTAAATAAATATTTAGTATTGACAACAAAAATATTTATAATAGTCTTATAAATTGTTTGTCAAATTATATAATTTTCTAATATGTTTTTATTCTCGAAATATTGTGGAGGCTAGAATGTCAACCATAATATATTGTGGAATAAAATATTATGGACAAAATATCAAATATATTGTGGAAGCTAGCATATCAACCATAATGCGAATAAAAGATTAATGTGCGTATGAATAATTATCTAGGGGATTCATTAGAATGTCAAAAAGATATCACAGTTTAGCTGGCAAATGCATAAATGACGATTCTTCACAAATTTACACAAAATGATTACCACACATGAACAGAAGTATGCTGTAAGTACATTCATAGTTGTTAGTTCCAATGCTGAGAAGATCAATCATTATATTGGACACGGAAGGACAACAGCTCTTAATTAAGTTAACACCTCAGTATGTTAATTTTTTTTTTTCTTGATTACAAGCTCAAGAAAATGAAGCACACAAATCAATTTTTAAACCCCTCTAACCTTTCTATTGTCTCTACTACTATACCTGATATCAATATCATTTTCTGGCACGATAGTCAAGTATAAAAAGGGTAATTGCCATGAGTGAGCACTAAAAAATTAGAAATAAGTTAAGCTAGAGTGGTTATGAAAATCTATGAGAGGATGTGAAAAGTGTATGAGAGGATGTCATAAATTTATAAATCCTGGTATTAATGATATAGACACGATTATGACAAAAAGGCTGAATACAATATCTATGAGATGATGTGAAAATTGAATAAGAAAAAGATAGTTAAAATGACAAAGGGATATAAGGATAAGGATAATAATAAAAAAAAAATTAAATTTGAGAGAAATGACAGTGAATATTTAGATTAATTTAATTTAATGACGTATGCAATATAAATACCACGACAGTTATTAAAAGAATTTGCAGATATTTTTTTACTATCATTATAATTAGTCCCAATAATAACTTTTGTAATCCCTACCAGTCCCCAAGAGACAAAAAAGAATCCTTTTTACGCACTAAACCAATATGCAATTCTGATTAAAAAAAAAAAATACTGCAATTCAAGTTGACTATTTGTGCCAATGACTTTGCCTTTATTAGTGATATAAGATTCTCATCTCATGTCACACGTTCACTTGAGTAACTATTAATTAACTAGATAATAGATATTGATGAATTATAATTTATAAGTAACTATATTACCAAGTTTGAGAAGGTAATATGATCTTGTTAGAGGGGAAAATAAAATCAAATTTAGCCTGCAAGTTAAATTCTTGAACCTAACAAAGATCTTGCTTTCTCTATGACTCACTGTCTTTGCACTTTTCATTTATCATGTGAAATAAATTATTTACCAAATATTAATTTCTCAAATATATTATTTACAAAAGAGTCAAATTTAATTTATTATTGATGTGAAACTGTTTATGATTTTGGTAAACTTTACTTTGACCATAATATAATATCAAACAAAACAGGTATGTCAATTATTTATTTCTTATTTTTTCCTGAAACGATATTAGATTGATAACATAGCACAATGGCCAAATATATAAAGCCGCAAGGCTTAGAGAGTTTCGTGGTGTCGCTACTGAAAACAGCGCAATAACCCACGAAAACAAAGACAAGAAGCTCTCAAGAAAGATGCCACCCGCAGAATGACAAAAGTCGCATAAGCGGCGCAAAACCTGCACAACCTAGGTCAACAAACAAAACAAAAGCCCGATTATATCGAGGCACTAATACTAAACTATTCTACTACTAACGACTAAAGCATGCGGCTCCATTGGGTACCTCGAAAGGTATGAGATGAGCAAAACTGAACGCACGTTGGTGGTCCCTAGTGCACATCCTACACCACTCGAGCCTATCCCACAAAATTGCATCCGTTGCATAGTTCAACATGCATCCCACCACTGCAGACGGCCTGTCAAACTACGACCGCATGCACAGATGAAACCGCAACCCAAGTCGTATGCATTGCCTAAAAAAAAAAAAAAATTATTCAAATTATTTATTTCTTATTAGGATTATTTTTTATATTTTCTACTAACGCACATATTATTATAGATGTTAAACTTTATCTCTCTATCACTAGGCCCCCCAACGAAAATCTTAAAATTAAAAATACCCAACACTAGTTTTTAATTTTACCTAATTTGGTGACAAGCTGATTGGAGTACAAAAGAACAAATTCAATAAACTTAAAGACCATTTGAGTAAATATTTACTGAGGGACCAAACTGAACAAGTCGGAAACTACGGGGACCAAAACTCGGTTTTCTCAAACTCAGGGCGTGTCCCTTGGGAATACCGCCGATTCTTTCACTTTTATACTGCTTATGAAGAAGACCCGGAAAAAAATTCTTGCCATTGCTAGCAGCAAAAATGGCTTCTTTTGGTTCTCTGAAGCAGAATATCTTTGACAAAGAAGCTCTGAAACGGTTCGTCTCTTTCCCTTCACTTATTGTTACTGGTACTTAAAAGATTTAAATATGTAAAATGAGGAAGTAGAAGTCGTAGGTGAAATGAAGCTGAAGAATTTGATGTTTGTTTTTTAAACGGGCAACATCAATCTTACATAAAAGGCCTCAATGTATACGATCGTCACAAGAAGTTCGTGGATGATTATGGTTAGTTTTGTTTAATTAATTTTTTTTGGCAATATACTGTAATTAACTACTTACATTGTGGTTTCATAATGTATTTGTATATCAATATACGTAATGGAAATTCAGGGAAAAGGGGGAGTTTGAATTTTTCTAAAATTTAAAATTCTAAAAGGGCTTAGTATTATGATGTATAGAATCATAATATTATGAATAACCATGTCTTGGTTTTTAATTCATCTATGTCAAAGCAGTATTTGCCTGCCTTTGTAATAATTAGTAGGTTAATATAACTTTATCATGATAGTTCCATAACTTGGTTTTACCAAAATTATTTTTTGCAACCTCATGCACAGCAATTGTTGGCTTCCTTCCTGTTGGCATTAAACTGTCATTCCATATAATTCAATGGGACGCAAGAAAACCAGCAGATAGTGAGCTCTTTATTTGTTGGCTACTATGTCCTACATCATTTGAGTGATGAACAGTCTCCTTCTTTAAAGTGGTTAAGGAGGCTACATTCTCCCAGACATTTTTTGAGAATATTTACAGAAAAAGTTCATTTGCTTTATGTGAACATTCTAGAATGTTGGTTCGTTAAAATCATTTATAAACTGTAAAAAGTTATCTTTTTGGCCTTTTATTTTGGTATTTTGGTATAATTGTAAGAGAAGGAATTGATTCTTTCCTAAAATTAACTTTCTAAGATTGGAGGATTCAAATTGAAGTGTTATAGCACATCTAACGATATGTTCTGTCTTATCTGTTTATTCAGTGTTGGGTTGCCTGATTAGACCCAAGAACCTTTTAGCAGTAGTCACAAGACTGATTTTTAAATCAGTCTCAAGATGTTGTTTGCTGCAGTTGTAATATGCATATGTAGTGGGCTTGGTAAACCCAGCCAAAAGGGCTCTTAACAAAGAAAAAGGTGTCTACGGCACTCATGAAGGACTGCCAGTGACATCCCAGAGGAAGGTGGTGTTGACATCACGTCCAGTTGGCCCTTATGGCCTGTGCCACATAATTCTTAGATTGTTTGGTGATAAAAATACATTTTGAGAATCAAGCTCTGCTATTTTCTTTTTGGCTTAGGTGTTTATAATGGACTGATGCTATGAAGCTCTTCATCTGGAGTCATTAGTCAGGTCTTTAGCTTGGATGGCTTGGGAGAATTTTGGTGGTTGGTATTCTGTGATGGTGTATACTTTTGGTTTTCTGCATTTTGATATTTAGTACGAAAATAGTTGTTTCCTGCTTTCTAAGTGTCTAGGATCGACATGAGCTTTGAGAGACTGAAGATCTGGGAGTACTATTGGTTCTCAAAATGGATTATTGTCTTTTCACAATGACTTATTATTGTTATAGCTCGTTATTTAGGCAAAATCCTCCCACATTTTGATAAGTTATGTTGGTTTGGTTAATTTAAATCTGCATTTGGGTTAATATCCTTCCCATGAGAAACCAGTTTGTTCTGATCTTCAATCAGTAAAAAGATATCCAAGCATCTTCTCTCTGGGCTGTCAATGTACTTGAACACACTCCAACCAAATTTCTGTTTCTCGTTTGCTGGAAGAAGTTGGGGCCATCGGTGCCCAGTTTATTATTATTATTATTTTTAAAAGATGAGAAGGGAGAATCAAATTGGAACTGCAATGGTTTTTATATTTGGGGGAAAGGGAGACATGAAAAGGAGAAGAGATAAATGGAACTCATATTACCATATTATACCATACCAGACCAGCTGAAATTAGCCTGGTAAAAAAGAATTTGGGTGTGCATAACTCACTATTATTAAGTGTTAAGATTATCATGCAGTGTTGCCATAATTATAGTTGGCCAAGGGTGTCAGGGTGGGCATAATCCAGTTATTTTTAATTCTCCCAATCCCATCACTTTGCCAGCCTTTTTTTTTTTTTTTGGGGAGAATTGGCTTCTTGTATTGTGGTTTGTTTTGTTTTGTTTTGTTTTGTTTTAGTCATGTTACGAGAATTTTTTTGAATCTTTGATGAAGATGTGAAGGTGGATGTGTGGTAAGACAAGGATGAATAAGATAAGAAATGAGGATATTTGACGAAAAGTTGGAGTAGCAACGGTAGAAGAAAAGATGAGAGAACATAGATTGAGATGGTTTGGGCATATTCTTCGAACACTCTTAAATGCCCTGGTAAGAACAAAAGGAAGAAAGAGAGAGGTTGACTGAAACTTACGTAGGGGAAAGTAGTAAAACAAGATTTTAGAGAGTGAGAAATAGATTGGTGTACGGTTTGTTTTAGGACAGAGTGGAGGAAAGCTATTAGTGTGGTGGAAGAGCAAAATTCCTATTTATGTATCTTAGGACGACTGACCATTTTAGCCCTAGCCCTTTGCCCTTTAGTTTTGTTATATCTTCTTTATTTATGTATCTATTTCTTCTCCTCCTTCTATTATACCTCCTTTTTATAACTATTTCTTGTTATAACTATTTCTTTTTATAACTATTTATATAAATATTTATTTATTTATTTTTATTTCTTTTTTTTTGAGTTCATCGATCATTGACCCCAACTAGTTTGGGATAAAAGTGATGTTGATGTTGATGTTGATGTTGATGTTGATGTATGTTTGATACTTCAGTTCCTCAGTATTGAACAATTATGCAGAGAACTGTACAGTTTCTCTGGGATTCTTATAGCGTTTCTATAATCTCATTTATCTGACAGTTGGCTTCTATGGTAAAGAAGGATCTATGCAGAAACAGTTGCCTGTTAAAACTGATCAGGATACTTTTAGAGAGGAATATAGGTATGCGAGTGTTCTGTCTTTTACCTGTAGCAACAGAGAATGCGAATCTCTTTATTCCTTCTCTGCCATGTCTAAGTTTTCAATATCAATCCTGTCCAAAGCACAAATTTCTGTTAGCATCTTTTTAATTTTGTCCACCTTCCTCAACATAAGAACAGTGCAGAGAGTTGACAAGAAGTATAAATTTTCAGATTGCAATAAAGACAAAATGCTTTGTCAGATTGCACGATTAAGGGTACCAGTGTTCAGCATAATGTTGTCTTCATGCCTTTCGTAACTTTACCGAAAAACGTGAAAAAACCATGCAACTAAATTAGAAACAAAAGCTTCCCTTTGTACCTTAATACAATAAGAAATAAGAAGAAAGAATTACAAATTGTACAATAATACAATTCACAATTCTTCTTACCAAAAAAAAAGGGATCGCACACAATATCGCCTCCTCAATCGCTCACATTGGCCAATTGAAAAGGTAAAAAGTTACATTAAAAGCACAAAAATACATTTTGAAATACAATTCGTACAAAATTTCAAAATTTGTAAAATAAAAGTTATATTGAAAAAGTAAAAAACTAAAAAATGTATTTTTTTGAAAAATAATTTATACACACAAAATTTTGGATGAAAGAAGAGCTGTTGTTGGATTAAATAACTATTAATGTGATTGGGAACCAAATGTAACCAAACACAAAAACATTTCAATTATTGATTCCCCAAGTTTGAACAATGGATGGATCCATTTGTGATACTGGGTCAGGGCCTTGGGACCACGAAGAATAAATAAATAAATATAGATAAAGAATTAAAGATATAAGGAAGGACGCTTGGGCTTATCTTGTGCCCTTGACTTAAAAGATTCCCAATCTCCTTATCTATGATTGGAATAATCTTTTGTTAGACTTTATATTGGACGGATGGGACTTGTTAATAAACTTAATATTGCTTAAAAAATAATTTTTCATGCACTTATTTAATATATAAAAAAAGAGCAACGCTATTTTTATTGATTTTTTATATTAAAAAGTTATAGTAATTGATGTGGTAATTATGAAAAAATAAAATTATCTCTTACTACTTTGTATTTTTCAAAGAATATAATAATTAAATTTTATATTTTCATACTTTTATATGAAAAGTTAATAACACTATTATTACTCATACAAAAAATATACTCATTTGTCCAGAAAAAAAAAATCTTCTTTTAAGTTAGTAAACCTTTTTTTTTAATTACAATGTGCAATATATATAATGCATAATTAAATTTATAAATTTATATTTTTATAATTTTTAATTTAACTTATACATTGTTATTTTTAGTAGGGGTAATATAAAAATTTTACACTAAGAATAATTATGTATTAGGAATAAAGAAAATTTTTTAAAATTAGATTTTGTTTTTGAAATGGAAAAAGTGACTAGTTATACAATTTTATATCTTTATAACAAATATTATTAACTATTATCATACTTCATATTTCATATATATTATAAAACTTAAGAAGCTATCATTATTAAAATAGTAATAACACTTTTAATAATTTTTTTATAATGACAAATTATAATAATTAATGTGAAAAAACAAAATTTAATTATTGTACTTTTAAAAAAATAAAAAATAATTTAATTATTAACTTTTATCTTTTATACTCATCTCATCATCAGTTAATATGATTTTTTACTATAAAAAATTACTTAAAAAAATAATTACTCTTAATTTCACCTCGTAACATGACAATCACTTCCCTTAAACATAAATAATGAGTAAGAAAAATTATAAATATGAGCAAAGTTTATTTAAATTAACTTGCGTGGAATCTTTTCTGTTAAACAGTTACTCCTGAATATTTTTTTCTTTACTTTTTAATTTTACTTTTTAATCAATAAATGTTTCTGAATCTAAAATTAAAAGTTACAGGGTTTCCGAAAATTATTTTTCCAAAATGCGAACTATTTAGAAGAAAAAAAAAGTAAAAAACGGTGGCCGCCTTTTCTCTGTGGATAATTCTGTCAGACCATAAATGCTTTGACCGTTGGCCGGTGTGTACATATTTATAAGGAGGATTTGTAATTTTCCCCCGGCTCTCCCTTCAATCCCTCAGAGCCACCAGAGGCCAAGCTCCTTGTTCATCCTGTGCTTATCGAAGGTCCCTTTTTGTATTTCCTGCTAGATTTATCACTCCAATTTTTGGCTCAAAAAATGACGCCCTGCGCCTCAAGAAACTTCAACTGGCACCTGGGCTTAAAAAATTTCACCTTGGTATGTTGTCCCTCCCTTTCTTCTTCCTCTGCATTTTTTTTGTGGGGGAAGAAAGTTATTGTTTCTTATTCTATCTATCGTTTTATTATTGTGCTGAAGATATGATATTTGCAATCTGCAGTCATATACTTTTATGATGTCGAAAGGTTCGTGTTTAATTTTCAATTCTTGAGACCTGATTTTAACGGCTAGTTTATGAATCCCTGTACTGTTTGTGGATAGGTGAAAATTGACAGAAACATGGTAAAGAAGAAAATTGCCTCATCTTAAGTTTGTCCACTTATGACCCTACTTTAGGGTTTGGAAAGTCTGGTCTTTGGAGCATTCATAAAATATTTGGTTTCTGAGACGAACACGTCTTCGTTTTTAATGGGAAAAATGAATTCAAGATTGAGGACGAATAGTGTAAGTGACTCAGGTTGCCTCCCCAGATGTAGAGACTGTAGGGTATTGGAATCTGACCTTCTGCAGACATTGCAACAACCTCATTTCCTTCCCTGAGTCAAAAAGAACCTCATTGAATGCTGAGATTACGCATTAAATTTCGGGTAGTCGATCCATAATCAAAAAAGTGTTTGTGATTGTTCCAGAAGAAATGAAACAAAAGATAGGTGTGTTCTATTGTCTTTGTCTGAAACTCGGCACCATGGATTTCTTTCAGTCAATACTTTTGAAAATGGGGTTCTCTCTTGGGAGTCGAGTCCTGTTATATATATATTTATAGAGAGAGAGAGAGAGAGAGAGATAGATAGGCAGCACGAATTGTGATTTTATTTTGAGGATAAGATGCTTCAACTGATTTTTCAATATGATTATACTTTTGGTAAACAATAATTCATATGAGGGAAGCACTTCTCAAGGTTTAGTAGCTTCATTAATGTTGTTGCAGGCCTATTTTTAACCTTTTTGTTTCTTAATCTATAGTATTGCTACTGCTCCCCCCGTGCCCCTCCCAAAATTCTTAACTTTGCTAGTGATTTGTTATGATCCCTTTCTACCAATTGATCTGCTTCACATGTTGTAAAATGTTGTAATGGACAAGAAACTTCTCGTTTTTGTTAACAGGCTAACAGCAAAATAAGATCAATATTGCAATCAGCAAATGTTGAGAGGCAAGATCTGGTCAGTGATGCTGTAGATGGATCCTTACCTAAAGAGCATGCATCTTCATGTGAAAGAATATCAGAAGACATGCCAAAGGAGAATTGTGTATCTGATATGTTAGTTGATTCTTTTGGAAGGCTTCACACTTATTTGAGGATCTCCTTGACTGAACGTTGCAATTTACGGTGCCAGTACTGTATGCCAGCTGAGGGGGTAGAACTTACTCCCAGTTCTAATCTTCTAAAACCGAATGAGATTGTTCATTTGGCGAATCTTTTTGTCAGTTCTGGGGTTAACAAAATTCGGTTGACTGGTGGAGAGCCTACTATCAGAAAGGATATTGAAGATATTTGCTTACAGTTGTCGCATCTAAAGGGGCTTAAGACCTTGGCTATGACCACTAATGGAATTACACTAGCCAGGAAGCTTCCAAAATTGAAAGATTGTGGACTGAATTTGCTGAACATTAGCTTAGATACTTTAGTACCAGCAAAATTTGAATTCATGACCAGGCGTAAAGGACATGAAAGGGTAATGGAGTCAATTAATGCAGCTATAGACTTGGGATACAACCCTGTCAAGGTACTTCCTTCCTAAATTTGAGCAGATATATTTTTATTTAGCACTGGATTTTTACATAGTTCTTGTTGCTTATTAAATTTTCTCTTCTAAGAACTCAAATATATCCGGGAGTATAAGGTGAATTGTGTGGACATCTACAGGTGAACTGTGTTGTAATGCGTGGATTCAATGATGATGAGATCTGTGATTTTGTAGAGTTGACACGTGAAAAGCCAATTAATGTGCGATTTATTGAGTTTATGCCTTTCGATGGAAATGTTTGGAATGTCAAGAAACTTGTGCCCTATGCTGAAATGCTGGACAGAGTGGTAAGGTAGAACTCTAGGAAGAGGTCACCTGTTCTGGTGTTTGAGTATTGTTGCTCATAACCTGAATCAACCAATGTTACTGAACAGGTTAAACAATGTACGGGGATTCAGAGGATTCAGGACCATCCAACCGAGACTGCTAAGAATTTCAAGATAGATGGCCATCAGGGGACAGTTTCCTTCATCACATCAATGACTGAGCACTTTTGTGCTGGTTGCAATAGGCTGAGACTTTT
Source organism: Gynochthodes officinalis (assembly GCA_020080225.1). NCBI lineage: Eukaryota > Viridiplantae > Streptophyta > Magnoliopsida > Gentianales > Rubiaceae > Gynochthodes > Gynochthodes officinalis. The sequence goes on from CM034616.1 coordinate 17,845,962, forward strand.
AGCTGATGGAAATTTCAAAGTATGCCTTTTTGGTCCGTCAGAGGTAAATTACTTTCTTCTATTTCATTCAGTGTGTAAGTGCATGATTAAGATAGATGCTATGATTTGCTTCTATCAGATTGAAAGAAATTGTTTTCAACTGGTTTTGCTGTTTGTGCACTATTGGTGGGATCCTGTTTATGTTGGCTGTATAATTTGCCTTTGCAAGAAAGTGCTTGTTCCTTGAATACTCTCCACCCTACCCAATTTGAACTAGAGAGCTAATGCATTTAATGTAATGTATTGTTGTGTCCTGAAACATTTTTGTTCCCCAATACTTACTGAATGAAATACAATTGGCCACCATTATGAAAATTTGGACTCAGAGCTAATTTTAAAACTTAGGTATTAACCTTTTTCTTAGTCATTTGCTTACTGATGGGTCAATTTTCAGGTCAGCTTGAGGGATCCACTTCGTTCTGGTGTCGATGATAATGAAATCAAAAAGATTGTTGGGGCTGCGGTACAATCCATTTTTTTCTGTGACATTAAACTGATAAAAAAAATTAGATGGATTACGTATTTGACTGGTTGTTATTGCTTCAGGTTAAGAGAAAGAAAGCTTCACACGCTGGCATGTTTGACATTGCAAAGACACCAAATAGACCAATGATTCACATTGGTGGCTAAGAATCAATTTGCTAGAATGTTGTATGTCTGTTCACTTAGTGTTCTTTGATATAGTCACTGATTTTGAGCATGAATTTCATTCTTGTTAAACTGTTACTCTTCTTTAGTCCATTTCCTTTCCTTCTGTTCATTTATTACAGTATCTTTTCCTACTCTGTTATTATGCCCTCAATATAGAAAGTGTCAGGACCTTTTCATATGGATTTCATGATAGATATATCTACATCATTGATCTCTCAATAGGGATTCAGCCCAGTAGTTGAGCATATGCTGAATTCAGATTTTAATCCTGCTCTATTCTTAAGGGAAATTATTCCTAATTGGTGGGAAAGAAATATTTTTCTTAGCTCTTTTGTTGCAGAGTCTTTTGAGATTCTGAGTTCAATATTTGTTGTTCTAGTGTTTGCTTGGAACATATCAAACATATTGAAAGTCTGGATTGTAATTGGTTTACAGAATAGGCATGGACCTGCTTGATATTTAGAAGCTCAATCTACTTGTTCCTGCTATGTAATAGTTGCACACTGTTACTAAATTCACAAATTTAATGTCAGGGCGCCAAAGGATACCTAAAAACTTTCTGGTTTTTCACTCCCTTTTCCATATGCTCTTCTGCTAGATACATTAATGCTGAAAATCTGAAATGAGAATGTTCTGCTCTATGGACTTGTGAAGTTTGAAAGTTTTGTAAAAACAAAAGGTTAAAAATAATGTCTTGTCACATTTTCCCTATAATGCTTGGGAGCGTTCTTTGAGAAGTTTTTGGCCTTACTGTAGACATTAAAGCCTTTTTGCCTTCGTTTTTGGAGAATAAGTCAGTAAACTTGATTGCTATATGTACTGATTTGACTTGTAGGACTGAAAGTAAGATTCTGATTGAGGGCCTTGTGGTGGCAAAGGTAATATTAATGGTGTGCCAATCTGCCTAATTTTTTCACTACATGAACCCAAGTCTACCTACTCTGTCTAAAACTTGTTACAATAGTTTATTACTTTATTGCATGTATGTAAACTGATGGCAGCACTGAAGAAGTTCATTGGGTTGGGAGTTATGTCTAAAGGTTCCTTTAAGTTGATTGTTTCCAGTAAGTGGAAATTTAAGTTCCGAATGAGACACATTGAAAAGTCACCAGCCCACAGAAGCTTTGTTCAGTAGTTGTATTAATTTTACAAGTCATCTGTATGCTATTGTGAATTCTTGTTGTTAATCAGTACTTTGAATGGGAATGTAGTTGTACAAGTTTTAAATAGAGCAAATGATTTCTTAATGATTTAAATTGTTAATAAATGGATTTTTAACCACATTTTTGTGCTTTTGGATATATTCATCTTTTATTTTAGGTTTATATGTTTTGAATGCAGCCATGAGGTAAATTTTACGTTTTGAATCTTTCTTTCTCTGCATTTCTATCTTTGGTACCTATTTTATCCAGTTGCTCTAGATGAATTTGTAGTTATTTAGCCTGACAAACATTTTTTTCCCTCTGCAGAATCTTGATGATCTAATTGGCTAATGGGATGAAGAATGTTGTCTCTCCTTCTCCATTCAGCTGCGCTTCGCTTATAGACACAAAACAGGATAGCTGTGGACAAAGAGAAGATAAAGACAGCCAAATAAATTTGACATGTATCTGTGTTCGGAATCTTAAGCAAACTGAAAGCATTGTACAAGAACTTCAGATTTGTAGTATTTCAGGTAATGTATAATACAGTAGTTCACACATTAGTCAAATTATCTTTTGTAATAGGAAAAATTTTAATAATGATGCTTCAGACTTATAAGAGAGTTTTGGGGATGGATTAATGTCTGTATGCTCTTATACTTTGAAATTGTCACAGATGGTTCATAATTCTCTGATATCTTATTCTTTTATATAAATGAGTTGGGAATGCATGAACTCTTACATTCTGAGAAAAGGAAATCACTAATCTGTTTCCAAATGCTCATCACATTGTTCCATTGTCTAATCAATGGGACGCTTTTAATTCATACATGGCAGTGTATGAAGGAACTTTTGTGTTTAGTTGCAATTTATATTTTAACCATATGTTTGGCTGCATAGTTTGCAGATCTCATACATGACTTTTGTTTCACATCATTTGAGCTCATGTAAGTAACTTCCTGGAGTGGGAACTACTAGGAATTGAAATGACTTTCTTCCCCTTTTCACACTTTTGAAAGAAGTTCTTTTGTTGCAAGTTCTATCTTATGTCATTCATCTTTCCCCGGGTTCCCTCCTAGGAGGAGGTCATCAGATTGTGTTGCCAAGTTACATATTCCTTGTGAAACTTGTTGTCTCTTCCCAAGTATTGCTTATTTTTCAAGAAATATTTCAAGTATTCTGCCTCCGACTTATTTTCTACTTTTGGGTGGGATTGCACTAGTTCAGTCCTCCAACATTTGTGAAAGTTTACATCCATAATACTCATGTTTGCTTGTAGTCTGCCAAAGATGTAAATTTCAGGACACGTTTCATAGACTCTGTCTGTATGAGCTAAAGTTTGATTCAGTGTGAGACAATTTTCATCAATGAAAATTAGCAAATAATAGTTGAATTATAGAACACACATGGAAATCCCAGGCCAAAACGTTATATCTGTCACGACACGCATAGTCCCTTGTGCAAAGTGACTCTTGAAATGATTCACATTCGTGTGTCCAAAGTCATTCATTTTGCAATATTTTAGTTTTGGGCATTTGTAGATTTACTTCTTGACGCTCCTGTATCGTTTTCTCCATCTTATTTTTTAGTCCGCCTGGTAACATGTGGATCTGTAAAGCGCCAGTCTTGATGAACTGTGGGTAGACTTTGACCATCACTTTCCAATGAAATTGGTTCTGTCAAGCCATGCTGTTTAGAAGTCAATTTAGTGCAAAAATGTAAAAAACTTCCTGCATTTATGAAGTTTGAAAAAGAGTCGGACCATGTATGGAGTTTAAAAAAGGGTAGACCATTAAATCATGGAGTTTAAAAAGGGTCGGACCATGTATGGAGTTTGAAAAAGGATCCGACCATTAAATTATAATGATTTAAAAGTGAATATTTTTTTTTCCAAATCCATTTATTGATGTCATATTATTTAATTAAATGTATTTTTTTATTACATACTGCATGTCTATTTATGTTAGCACCAATAGCTTTAGTATGTCTTTGCAAATACAAAGCAATTTTGGAACTAGTTAACAGCTATTGGGCTTATCTCAAGAGTTGTCTAACAAAGGAGAGGTTTAAATCTCCTCCTTGATATTCTCGCCCTCTCTTGGCCTCATTCTCTTTTGGTTAAAAAGAGGAGTCTTTTTCTTACACACTGCAATGAAATAGTGATGACATTGTAATAGGAAATTTTAATTATAATGATGAGTGAAGAAAAGTTATCTAACAAGCATTCCTAATGCTAGCTTGACCCGATCTCGTTCTCAGTTAGATTTAAACATTTAAAAAAAATTTGAAAGCGGTGACCCTTTCATCAAAAAATGAGGGGATACCTACTCAACACATCAAATAAATCATTTTAAAACTACTATATATTTCATCAGTACCTGCTTTAGTAGGCATGCATGTTGCTAAAACTGCAACTTGCATAATTCAAGATCGAAAAGTCATGCTTGCAAGCTGCAACTTGCAACATTGTTTTCTAAAACTGCAACTTGGGCATTAACAAAATCACTATCAGACTTGGGAAATGGCAGAAGTCAATCTATTTCCTCACTTTGTTTGCATGTAAATGTTGATATGCAACCAACTACTCAAGAGTCTCTTGAACTAGAAAAGAAAAAGGTAGAAATTCAGCCGGAAGTCGTTTTAGATTTTCTTGCCTCAACATTTTGGGGATTGACTAACTTCTAATACTCATTTCCTTGGAGTTAACGTGTGCTCCGTTTCTTTACATTTTTCACAATTACTTGTCTATCTGCGTTATCATATTTGTTCCCAGTTACCTACTTCTCTCTTTCTTTCACGCAGAGCACGCGATCCATAGATGTTCATCACAACCATATATCTTAGTATGTTAAGCAATAGATGTCATGATTAGCCTTGGTGCTAATTAATTTGACAAAGCTATTTGTTTTCTTTCTTGTGAGGTTTGAGGTTGTGGTAAGACTCAAGAATACTAATTGGTTAGCCTGATCGAGTACTGACATGAAAAGTTTTCCTTTTCATATATCTATCAAACAGGCATTTTATCTCTTGTTGGATATAAGCATTTTCATTCGAGGCATTATGTAGTAACAGAAAGTTTTAAATATTAAACCCAAGTGAAACTTGGAATTGGCCTTCATTAGTTTGATGATGAACTTTAGCACTAGCCTGAAATAATTAAATTGATAACTCACGGAGAACTTCATTCTGAATAAATGGATGCTACGGTTTTACTGATAAATTCCCTTCTGCATATGTTAAAATGATGCCAAAGTTTGAAATGAACGTCCTTTATGAGGACAATAGAAACATGGTGGAAATTGTGGGAGGATTCACTAAGTTATCAAAACACAAATTACAAACAAGGCAACTAACGAACAGAATAGCAGAAGAATCATACAACTACCTAAATATGTAACAGTTCTTGTTATGTAAAACTATCGCATTTAATATTTCAGTTGACACTAAAGCCAATTGTTTTACAAATTTCCGATCAAACATAACCATGATAGAATCATCTGATCTATTTTAAGTACATGTTTTTCCCTCCATTGTCATCTAAGTGAATATAGAGAGAACTTTCCCCTCTCCCCTCCCCTGAAGTAGAGAAAAACTTCCATTCACAACCGACAAAGTAAAACCATATCGGGGAAGAAAAAAAAAATGCAAAAGGGGTCTTCGAAAGTTCATTAATTCTGCAAATCGAACATACTATGAAATATATGAACCAGATAATGCAGTCATTAGATCTGGTTAGCAAAGTGGCATTTCACTAAACATCATGTTTTTGAATTGTGATTGAGAGGACCGGGAAGGTAGCCGATGGAATTCACTTAAATCTTGAACGAAATTTATACCTATGTCCCCAGAACCACCAAACGTTCCATGTGAACCATCTGATCCTTCATACAAACATTGCGTCTCCTCCTTTATTCTCCGTTTACCCTGCAAGACGTGACATCCTTGATGATCCTGTGGATGAGTATTTTTCCACAACTTGGGGCAATTGGTACTGCTGATGATACCTTTGGCTGCAACTGTACATGCTTTCTTCGTCCTCGTTTTTACTTCATCTGACTTTCCTGTGAGTCTTTGCACAAGATCGCGAAAATTTTCAACATCCGCCTTAATAACCTTTGGTGCTGTTAAGTGGATTATTCGTATCTTCGGCTTCAACTTGGATATTGCATGAGAATCCCTGTGCATGGCCAGATGCTTAGAGTGTGCAGGGAAGCCTGTTGAGAATGCATCACTTGATTGTGCTGAGATCTTATCCATTTTTCCTTAAGATAACTGCAGAAGAAAGAAAGGGAGGGATAGCGGGAGAGAAAAACAGGAGGACAATGTAAGTCTGTATATTTAGGAAGAAGAAATTGGAGACTTTTACTTTAATTTATACGTGGATGGATGATAGAGCAACTAGAAATTTTAAATGGCCTCTTGGAGAACCAAAAAGTCAAATGTTGGACAAGATAATAAGTTTAAATTTCTTTTGCTTGTAGCCTTGTACTACTCATCTACTATTACCATGCCATCTGTTTCTTCCGTACGTACTTCGTACAGATCCACGTTTTGGAGCGTTGTATTGTAGTTCATCATGATCTCATTTCTCGAGTTGTTTAATCTTCAATAATGTACAACCGCATTGACATTTTTCGATTGTTTCCAAAGTCAACCCCTTTAACGCGATTATGCGAGGTACCATATCCATCTTCATCTTGTTTTGTTTTTTGGGGGCACTTAACCTTTGTTTTCTTTTTGTGTATATCTATTGAACAAGTACATGATATATTATAGTCTAGCAAAAATAATACTCCTTCCGTTCTAAAAACATATTTTACTTTGGTTTAAATATAATTTTTTATTAATAATTAAATATAATACATCTAATGCACAAATTAAATATATAATTTTTTATTTTTTATTTTAACATTTTATTTGTAAGTATATAAAATTATTATTAGTAATGATATTTTAATAATTTAGTTTGAAAGTAAACTCTTTTTTTGAAACTGGACGTTTTTTTTGGGACGGAAAAAGTATATAATTTAGGAGATATCCTATCTAAATATTGGGGTAAAAAAATAAAAATTTATACACTCTTTCCACTAAAATAAAAATTATTTTTTTTTGTGTAAGATTCTTGTAATACATTTACTAATAATGACAATGTATAAATTAAATTAAAAAATAAGGATAAAAATAAAAAATTATACATTTATTGTTGCATTAAATATGTTATATATTATAAGTTTAAAAAGTTATATTAAATTAAAAATAGATTATTTTTTTGAAGCGGAGAGAGTGACCAACTTGTTGCAAAACCTTCTAATGTTATTTGCAAATCCAAAAGAAGGTTGGCATATTGTTAACGGAAGCAATATAAAAAAAAATAATGATTATTTAAGTACGAAGGTCTCTTTAACATTTTAAATTATTATAGCCCCACAAAATAAAAAAAATTAAGATTATTTAATTATGAAGGTTTCTTTTTTAAAAAATTGCTCTGTTTTAAATTATTATTACCAAACATAACTATAAACACTTGTTGGGGGATTCAATTCCTTGACCTTCAAAGGTCTTAATTGTATATAAGCATTTTCTTTTTCACATTTGCATCTTAATTGTATATAAGCATTTTCTTTTTCACATTTGCATAATAGCGCTCACCCGCTACACATAATTTTTGCTTCTCAAAGAGGACAATTCCTTAATTAAAGGCAATATGTAACCTCATATTTCATTTGTTAATTAATTCTTGCATACTAATTGCTCATAATTAAAAGATAGACTTTATTTTTTTATTTATTGGGGAAAAAAGAGGGACAAAAGAGAGAGTTTTGACTTTAGTGACTTGAAGAGCTCTTGCATACTTTTTAATTTCAAGATTAGACTTTTACATTCATTAATTTCTGAGCTAAAAATAAACTATACAAAATTACTTTTGAAACTTCCTTTTCAAATGGCCTTTTAATATGAATTCCACTCTGTTGGAAAAACAACGCGAAAACAAATACAACTATTAACAATTTAAAAATATAATAATTTAATAAAAAAATAAACTAAACACAAAACATGAATCATACATAGATTTAAAAACAAACACAATTAAAAAACATAATGATTTAAGAAAAAATAAACCAAACACAAAACATGAGTAATACATGGATTTAACGTGGTTTAGTTTAATTTTCAAATCTACGTCTATTAAGCAAACCAATTCTTTATTATAAGAGAAAAATACATATAACAATCTCCCTTGTATCCTAACCCAAAAACCCTGAACTACCTCTCTACCCTTAAGAACTAAATCTCTTAATATTCCTCATATTTTTGTACAAGACCAATTTAACAACAAACATTACCTAATTTCTAATCAAATAATAATACTAATAGAAAACAATTTGATCTCTCCTCTAAATTAGTATTAGATTTGGAAACTATCATAAAAAATACAATTCTACAAAAAAAGAAGAAGGTAATTCCCTTTTTCCTAAAAGAAAATATGCTAATTTCCTAACAAACACTACCTTGACAATTTTTCTTTTGTCAATCGCAACCAACCAACTATTTGTCTTTGTCCTACCAAGTATCATGGTGTCTAACTATACACTAGAATCAAACAATCCAATTGATTCAACTGGCAAATAAACATGTGTAGTTTACCGAGTTCAATCTCCAATTGACACGCAAGAAAGTTCTCAACTCCTCATTCTTCCGTTTGTAGGATTTTTCTTTTCATTGCAATTTGTAATTAGGAATATTGAATTCCTTGATATAGTGCACTTCCATTGAGAAATCCAAATGGTACATAGTTATCATATTTCTCCCCTCCTTGGACTGTTTGCCATTTGTGATTTTCACAACTTCACCAATAAAAATCTGTAGTTTTGAAGTCTAATGAGCATTACAAAATTAGATTTTTTTTTTCACGTCTTTAGGACATACACCACCCAAAAAAACCACAATCCAAAATACTGTGAGGGACTAATATACATATATTGAATATTGTGAGAAAATCTGTATATATATATATATAATCTTGTACTTAGTAGAACACCTACAGACATTATTCCTTTATTGTGAGAATGTGTGCTGTTCTTTTTTCCTAAACCCTATGTTGTTGTCCTTTCTCATATCTGCAAACATAGCGATTTGACTACAGCCATCTGTCATTTCCACTTTCCCCATGGTTCAACTTTTCTTCCATTTTCGCTGTTCAACAAGAATTTTTTGGTTTTTTTTCCCACAAATCTTCTTGTTTAAGTCATGCCCTTTTTCCAATCTTTGATTTCTACCTTTTGTTTGCCTAGTTTTTTTCCAATTTGTCTCGGCCGAATGTTGCTCTAACTTCATTTTTCTTTCTGTTTTGGGGCGTTGGGTGTCTCGGCTTGCCAACATGCTGATTCTAGTCGTCTTCGTTTATTTTCCCACTAAGTGGCTGAGCCTACCCGCTATCGTTGACAGTGGGCGTGAGGAAGGGAGCCCCAAGTTTATAACTTTTGCTAATAAATTTGTTAACTACATCTGCTATTCTTTTGTGGTATTATCTAACTAGATCTTCTTCTTCTTCTTCTTCTTCTTTTTGCTGTTTTGTGGCATTAAGGCAATCGATTTGCAGATTTGTACTCATTTTCTTGTTTGGTTTTGCTAGTTGGTCTGTGGGTTTTCTAACTTGTGACCGATCAGCCCTGTTGACCAGCAGTGAGGATGGGGCTAAGGAAAGAAAGCTAATGTTTTTTCCTTTCTTGAAATGTGAATATGTTTTTACAACATGGTTTTTCTAGAAAATGTCATGACAAGATTCGTTATACGTTTTTGCCATTGGGTCATTCATTCAGACTTCCGACCAGTGACCGTTCAATCCACTTGACTGCCTTTGACACTTGGTTTGAATAAAGGAAGCTAGAGTTTTTTATTTTCCTCTAATGTCCATAATTTTTTAAAATTGTTTTCTCTAGGAAACGTCCTAACCAGATCTTTTGCAGGTATTCCCATATCTTATGTCAGTGAGAGTTGTAGCCGCATGGGTTGTTTCAACGGCAAGAAATTAGTTGTCCAGCCGATTGGGCTGAATCAGGACAGGAAATTTATTGCTCTTTTTTTTAGATTTTTTTGGTATGTCTTTCATGTTGTGTTATATGTGCATTGATTTTGTTCTTCACTCTGGTGTATACAATATTTCCCTTTTATTAACATTATTTTCCTTTTTATGATATGTTATGTTTACAATGTTATTATTATTTTTTTGGTACATGCATTAATGTTTTGATTGAGATGTGTTGATCTTCTCCATGAAAGATTTTATGACTGCTCTCGGAAATTTTTTTAATTGCTCGATGGGATGGTTGCTGTCAGATCTTCTGTTTCACTGTTACCTATTACTTGTCTATGGGTATTGTGCAATGTGTAAATATTTGTTTTCTATTGTCTTTCAATGCAAAATGTTGTCAACTCAAGACTAATTTTCATCTTTTATGCCGGTTTCTTTCTAATCGCTCTGATATGTCAGTTTTTATGGAAAAAAGAGCCATCGAGTGTCCATTTTTATTGCTTTTTATTTCTACCATTACTCTTGCTTTTTGTTTAACCGTGCATTTAGGGTTTGCCTTAGCCTTGTTCATTGTGTTTAGGTGTGGTTTCCATTCTCTTTTCTCTTAATCTTTTTGTCATACTTTTCTTTTGTGCATTTGTATTACTCTTTTGCCTTTGGTTGGATAAATGAGCTTGCCTTTTTTTTCCCTTCCTGGTATTAATGTTGCTGGTTGTTTAATGCATTAAATGATTTCTACGCTCACTCTTGATTTCTGCTTGATCGTGCATTTAGGATTTATGTTAGTTTTATTGTTTTTCTTTTAGGTTTGTTTTGCATGGTTCTTTCATGTTATCTTTTTGTTATGTTTTTACGATTGTGCACCTTTGTTGCACTTATTCTTTTGGTTTATTTGATGGGCCTTCCATCTATTTCTTTTTTTGTATTAACACTATGGTTCTTTTTGTACCCTAAGTTAAGATGAAAACAACATTGCCTACGTGATTTTGCCTTTTTTGAAAATGAACCTCGCTTTGGTTACTCCTCCTGTGTTGCATTGTGGCCTGTTGCTTTGTTTTAGCTTCCTCCTATTGCGTGCTGACTTTTGTGGTCATTTTCCCTTGAATCATGTTGCCTACTTTTACAGAATGGATCTCCTTTGCTTCCTCTTTCCTCTGTTCACTAACTATCTTTTTTTTTTTTGTGGAATGCCTTTGAGTCATTTGTTCATATTGGTCCACAAATTAGTTTTGTGTCTTGCAACTGTATGGCCTTGCCAAATTTATTTCCTGTTGGTTCTATGTGTTTTCAAATCAAAGAATAAACGGCAACCATAAGTGAACGAACATTGTCATAATAACTATGAAGAGGGGTCTTGTTTGTGTTAGTTTGGTTCTTCACTTGATATGGATAGCTTTTTGTATGTAATCATGTCGCAAGGTTATGTTGAAAATTACTTACAATTGCTAATGAGATTGTTTGGTTGGCCATTTATAGTTGCCTTCCAATATTTTGTGGACTTCTATAATGGATTCCATTTTAAAATATGTTTTGTTTTTTAGAAACTATTTTCCATGCTATTTTTATACTTTCTTTTCATACCTCTTATATATATTTCCTAAAGGCAAAAAAATATGTACCGTAAAAGTACATTATGTACGTGTGTGTAAAGGGTTTTATATATAAAAAATCTTTCATGCTGTGTTTGGAAAACCATCATCTCTTCCTTCATCTTTGTGTGTAAAAACAAATGATCTCTTCCATTTGAAAAAACAAATGGAGGTTTGTTTTCAGATATTTTCTCTTCCTAACTTTTGTTCTATTTATATAAAAATGGAAACTAAAAAAATGAAGGGATAGTGTATCTAAACCGTTTTATATCTATAAAATCCTTTCATTGCTTTTTCTGATTATGGACATGTATTGCACTTATCCCTTTGGTTTATTAGATACCTCCTTTGTTTTCTTTCATATTAACACTATGGGTTATTTTTTGTGCACTAAGTTAAAATGAAAACAACATTGCCTACATGATTTTGCCTTTTTTGAAAATGGCTCTTGCTTTGGTTGCTGCTCCTATGTTGCTTTGTGGCCTCTTGCTTTGTTCTAGCTTGCTCCTATTGTGTGCTAACTTTTGTGGTCATTTTTGCTAGCATCATGTTGCTTATTTTTACAAAGGTGGTCTCATTTGCTTCCTCTTGCTTTTGTTCTGTTACTATCTTTCTTTTTGTGGAATGTCTATCAGTCATTTGTTAGTGTTGGTTCCTTAACTGGTTTTGTGTCTTGAAATTATATGGCCTTGCCAAATTTATTTCCTATTAGACCCGTCTGTTTTCAAATTAAAAAATAATTGGCAGCCATATTTTTATTTTTGTGGAATGTCTTTCAATCATTTGTTAGTGTTGGTTCCCTAACTGGTCTTGTATCTTGCAATTATATGGCCTTACCAAATTTATTTCCTGTTGGACCCATCTATTTTCAAATTAAAAAATAAATGGTAGCCATATCTTTTTTTTTTGTTCATGGAATGTCTTTCAGTCATTTGTTAGTGTTAGTCCCCTAACTAGCTTTGTGTATTGCAATTATATGACCTTGCCAAATTTATTCCCCATTGGACCCGTTTATATTCAAATTAAAAAATAAACAGTAGCCATAAGTTAATGAACGATGCCACAGTAACTGGGAAGAGAGGTTTTGTGTTGGTTTGGTTCTTCAGTTGATGTGAATAGCTTTTTGTGTGTTATCGTGTCACAAAGTTATAATGACAATTACTTGCAATTGGTAATGAGATTGGTTGATCGGCCATTTATAGTTGCCTTCTGTGATTCTACTGGCTTCAATAATAGATTTCATGTTAAAATATGTTTTCTAATCTTTTACGGATTGTTTTTCATGCAATTTTTATACTTTCTTGTCATACCTTTTATTTCTTAAAGGAAAAAATGCTGAGTAAAAATACAATCTCTATGTGCGTCTAAAGGGTTTTTTATATAAAAATCCTTTCATGCTACATTTGGAAAACCATCACCTCTTCCTTTGTCTTTTTATGTAAAAACAAATGATTTCTTCCTTTTGGAAAAAACAAATGGAGGCTTGTTTTCAGGTGTTTCTCTTGTAACTTTTGTTATATTTAGATAAAAATGGAAAATAAAAGAAAACAAATGGATAGTGTGTCTAAAATGTTTTATATATAATATACTTTCATGCTACATTTGAAAGGTCAATATACAATGCCAACTCCATCCAACTAGCACTTTTTTTTTTCCTTTTTGTATCCGAAAAATACCATCCCTTCATTTTGTTTTGAAAAAAAAAATCTTTTCAAATTTTTAGCTTCCCGTAACTTTTGTTTCATAAAGCTATGAACGTAAAATTAAGACACGATGTGTGTATGGGTTTCAAGTGTTTTATATATGGAATACTTTCACACTATGGTTGGTAGATCAAATTTGCAGTGTGACATTCACCAAATCAATATGTTTCTTTTTCCCTTTTGTATGTAAACAAAATATGGATTTTTGTACTTTTTTGTAGAAGAAAAAATGTTTTTTTCTTATTAAATGTGTAATTCAAAATTTGTGGTTCTATTAATTTGAGTAATATAATGATGTATGGATTGACATTAGAAATAGTGAAAAATTACTTTCCCAAATGCTGCCTTTTAATTCATAATAGGATTGCTAATTTTGAAAAAAAAAAGAAAAAGGCAGTTTCTGATTTTTCTTTCTTGAAAAAAAGTTTGTAGAAACTTCAATGCTATTGTCTATATTAATAATAATAATGTCTGTTTTACATTAGAAATAATGATAAAATTAATTTCTCTAACATTGGCTTTTAATTTAATTTCTGACTAGATTAGTGAGTCTGCTATTGATGCCATTAATGCTTTTACTACTCCTGCGGGTGTTGTGCATAGCCCTAAGTCTATTTTACATGGCAAAATGAATCTATAGATTTGTTTTATAGGTCAACAATAGGTTACACGTCCTTGTATTCTAGCATGGACAGGAAAATGTTATAGTTTTGAATGTATGCTTGCATGAAAAAAAGTTGGTAATGCATGATAAACCATGGTGTGTTTTCATCAAATGAATATTTTAGAAATTTAGTTTGAGAGTGAATTATTTTTTTTTGAAACGGAAGTATAAAATCACGTAGGATGTAAATAAAAGAAAGTAGAATTCAATGATCGATTGGAGGAAATGGTTGGATTTATTTATTTGTTTCTAGGGGAAGGTTGGATTCTGATGAAGGTAAGAAATAAGCAAGTGGCTTAATGGGCCATTATAAGCTTAAATGAGGTGAATATCCTTCAAGATTCAGAAATTGGGCTAAGATGATAGCTGCAAGTCAATGTCATGAGCTAATTGATTTTCACATGGAAAGTATAGAATTTTTATGAAGGGTTTATATGATTTTGATTTCTTTCACCTTACAAACTAGTTTTTGTGGTGGGTTCTCCCAAAAATCATGACAAGTGGTATCATAGCTAGACCATTGAAGTATGAGATTTTCATGTCGGATATTATTTAGTTCACATGAAAAGTATGGGATTTTCATGTGCGCAGACATGCAGAGCATGGTAGATTGTCATTGACAACTTGGTTTCCACGCGGAAAGTATAGGATTTCTATAAGGGGTTTAAAGTATGGGATTTTCGTGTGAGTAAGCATACGGAGCATGGTGGATTATTTCAAACTTAGGCTAAGATGATGTAATTCTGTTCATTTTGAGAATTTATTACCCAATTCAAAAAATAATTCAAAATCTTGACGAAAATTTAAGTTATGTTTAACAAGAATTGTATCACTATGATTCCCCTTACTAAGTCAAGTCTATTTATAGCACACTACCATAAGGGAATGGTAGCTTTTTAAGTCTGCTGTCAAATCTCAATACTCAACCATGGCTGTGTTTAACAAGAATTGTAGTCTTTGATAGGTACGAATTTTTGGAACCTCCACACCTTGCACTTGGGCTCTCCCTTGTGCAGGCGAACGCCAATGCGATTTAGGTTCGATTTGCACCTAAATCACATTGTAGTCTTTTTTTTTCCTTCCCTATTTATTAGGGCTTTTTTCCTCCACGTTAAAGGCTTTTTGTTACTAGTTTGGTTGCAAGGCTATTCAACGTATGCAATAGTAGTTTGGTTGCTGAGCTATTCAACATATGTGGTCGAGTCATGCAAGGCATAGAGCAAGCGTTAAGGACGAGGCTCGGGAACCGGGTTCCTGTTCAGTGGTATTTAGTTTTCATGAATTTTTGTGATTTTCTAGTAGAGGTCAATTAATTAGTTTGTATAGGTGTCTAGATTGCTATTAATGTCCTGGTTAATGTGTACTAATCACATCAATTTTTTGCGCTATCTTATTTTCTCTTGTTAGTTGTGCACTATCCTTCATGGTCCAGTTATACGCTGTACATCCATGAAGATCATTTAGCATTTTTGGCTAAGTCTTATAAATCTTTTGTCATTGACAATCAATAAAAATCTAGCGTTTTAGATAAATAAAAAAAAACAAGAATTGTATCACTATGAGACAGAGAAAGAGAGACTGAAGAATATCAAATGACATCCGTTACTCACTTACGGAAAAACCAACTGGCTTAAGTCCAGTTGGGCTAAATCAAAGCTTGTTGGGGCCAAGAGGGCAAGGGTTCAAATCCCCAGTTTGTCATCCCCTCCCCCATCGATCACCCTCTCTCTTGGTGATAGTTAGGGACCTCATGTAATAGAATAGGTCCTCATGTAATAGTATAGGATTGATGTAATAACACAAGATTGTTTCAAAAAAAAAAAAACTTACGGAAAGAGATCTAATAGTGGGACCATTTGAAGAAAGAGTAGTAGGCCCAATTATATCAAGCTGATTGCATTGCACAAGAGCGAGGATTTAAGTGAACGTGAACTAGACTATAGCGGAGCATGTAAACAAGCAAGCTACACACCTTCTTCGACTCAAAGCCAAGTCTTGGCAAAGACCTCGAGATGACAAGAACTAAGTGAAGTCTATTTATAACACTCTACCATGAGGGAATGGTAGCTTTTTAAGTCTGCTGTCAAATCTTAATACTCAACCATGGCTATGGAAACTACCAATCTGGAGTATGGTATGTGATAGATTGGTAAAATGAATAAAGATTGAAAACAATACAAATAATGAAAACATTCGGTTGGATTCACGTTAACACTAACAAAGAAAAGTAAAGAGAGTGGATGCATATCGTGATGAAGTACAATGGATAAAATATTTACTAAATCTTACATTTTTTTTCCTTTTAAGATAACTAGGGAAGAGGCGTTCCAAATTTTTACTTTGATGAAATTCAGTCCCTTTGTATGGACCAAAAGGTATTTTTCTATTCATTCACTTCTTAATTCTCTTAAGCACTACATCAACACATTTTGAATCTCAAATACTGTTGGAGTTGGAACATAGATTAGATGCAAGATAAGAAAATTGAGGAAATTTCGGAGAAAGCATGAGTTCAAGGGGCTAATTAAACAACCATTTGCTACTTGCATAATAGTGACAATTGTGTACAATGGATGACACGCAGTCTGCCAATATAAATAATTTTGGCTAACTGCAACAAAATTAATTGTCTTATACGAAAGCACCCTTCCACAAGTTGGGTAAGTAAAGCTAGCAAAATGATTGGCAGTTTCATCGGTGATGATCAACCTCAGCTTTTCGAAATACGTTAAAATCCAATAAGAACTACGTAGCTATTTTGGATCCAATCCTTTTCTTATATTACATGCCAAACCAAACTAAAGACAAGCAGCCCACAAAAATGGGTACTTTAAAAGCAGCCCACTGACCCGATATAATGTTTCTTTCCAAAATTAAAAACAACAGGAAGTTTGTGGCAACTATTTGTGGAAGGCTACAATTTAAGGATAGATGGAGGATTGTGGGGCCGAATGGGAAGAGTGGAGGTTTGTTGGTATGTAGGTCAGAGATTTAACAATTGCCAAGATTATCTTTACAAGTTTTTGCTTCTAACTAGAATGTAGAATAGATAGGAAGGCTAGCAATTTTTGGGTAGTCTTTGTTTATACTAGTATAGAACCAAGTGTAAGGGCATAGCAATGGTGGTATTTGGAACGACAAAAACAAGCTTGGGAAGAGAGTTAGTTTCTTGGGGGTGATTTTAACGATTTCAGTAGCCAAAAGAAAAAAGGGAGGAGGCAGAATTCGAACTGAAGCTAGTTTTGCAACTTTTAAAGACATTATAAGAAAGATAGAAATGGGGGATCTTGGTTTTGTAGGAAGAAGTTTCACTTGGGCCAACAATAGAGAATGCGACGGTTTTGTAGAGGAGAGGCCGAATAGGTTTGTTTGGGCTCCTAGTTGGATATTGGCAAACCCAAGAACTCAAGTATTCCATATTGAAAGACAAGCCTCAGACCACTCACTTTTACTCATGGACACGGCTCCAAAAAGGCAACAAAGGAAAAAGTGGTTTATTTTTTATAAAAGATGAATTAGAGAGGATGAGGCCAAGGATATCATTAAACGAGCATGGGGAAAGCCACAAATAGGCATTCTGTTGTATCAAGTTTGTTCAAAGATTAAGCAATGTCTGCTGGACCTTTTACAATAGAGCCAGCATAATGAATTTAATTCTGCTAAGCAAATTTCATAGATCAAAAGACAAATGGAAGAAATACAAGCTCAAGGGGGTGGGAGGAATTGGAATGAATGGAGTATGTTGAAAGCGGATCTGCATAGAGCTTATTAGGAGGAGGAAAAATATTGGAGTTAGAAGTCTAGAATCCATTAGCTTCAAGAACCAAAGATTGACACGGCTAAGGTATCCCGGTGTCCATGGTTATTAAACTCTCGATTTTACTTGTACGTTTTTACGATTTTACGTGTCAAAACCAAGTGTCCAAGTCAAAACATAGGTAAAATCTTAAATGGGGTGAAATCTTACGATTTCACATTCTGGAACTTAGAATCTTATGAATTTACGATCCGATTTTACGATCCAATTGCTCCAAAAGAAGATGAATGACTTGGTTTTTGTGATGTACAATTTGAAGTTGAAAGATAGAAAAGTTCAAAATTTTAAAGAAAGCTTTGATGATGTAGCATCTGATGATGAGTGAATAACTGAGAACCTTAATGATGATGATGATCCAATTGAAATTAATCTTTTGCATGTTCTTAATAGTGCAGGTGCTCTTGGTGAAGACAATTTGAAAGACAATTTGGCTTTAGATGATAGTGGAAGTGGTGCAACACTTAATGAACCTATAGATCTTTCTAGGTGTGATTGATAATATTCTCTAAATGAAATTTGTGTACTTTTATAAGTTTAAACAGGTCTACAATTTATAAATTTAAGATATATTATATATAATATATATAATTATATATAATATATTTATTAAAATATTTTTCATAATTTGTAGAATCTTACGATTTTACGATTCGATTTTTTGGACCCTCCACCGATTTTACATAAAAACTCGATTTTAACAACCTTGCCGGTGTCCATCACTCAAGCTATGAACCAAAGATTGACACGGCCAGTGGAGGACGAGGAAATTAAGAATGTACTATTTAAAATGCATCCCAATAAGGCTCCTGACCCTGACGGTATGACCCCTCTTTTTTTCCCAGTCTTATTGGAAGATAGTTAAAGTGGATAATTGTAATATTGTTAGAAATTTTTTCTCTCACGGGAAAATGCTTAAACAATTGTATCATACCTTGATTACCCTCATTCCAAAAATTAGGAACCCCACATCAATTACGCACTATAGGCTTATTGGTTTGTGCAATGTAGTGTACAAAATTATATCTAAAGTTGTGGTTGAAAGATTAAAAAGCTTTCTCAAAATGCATTAGTCCAAACCAAGCAGCTTTTATCCTGAGAAGGCAGATTTTGGATAATATGGTTGTAGCTCATGAATGCATCCATACTTTATACTCTAAGACAAAAGGACATAAATGGTACATGGCATTAAAGTTTGAAATGGCTAATGCATATGATCGGGTAGAATGGAATTTCTTGTGTGCCATACTTAGGAAAATGGGGGTTTTCTATATTTTCATCAACTGGATTAGGCAATGCATTACCTCTTCCATGTTTTCTATCAATATCAGTAAGGAACAATGTGAGTATAACTAGCCTACGAGGGGGATCAGGTAGGGAGACTCACTTTCACCTTACTTGTTCTTAATAATCTTTGAAGCTTTTGCGAACATGATTACGCAAGCTAGCAATCAAGGTGACTATCGAGGGCTGAAAGTGGGTAGGACGGGACCCTTAATCTCACCTATTATTTGCAGATGATTCTTTGTTATTGTGTGAAGTAGATATAGACCAAGCAAGGAAGATTAAGGCAATGATGAACAAGAATAACAAGTTTTCGAGGCAATTGGTTAACTTTGGCAAGTCCTCAATTTTCTTTAGCGGGAACATGTCCCAGGAGAACAAAATAGTGATATGCGAAATTTTAGATGGGGTCCAAGAAAAGAAGAATGCAAAATATTTAGGTATTCCAATGCATATAAGTAGATCTAAAAGGGAGGTTTTTTCCTATGTAGTGGAGAAAGTGCATAAGCAAATAAAATGGTGGATGAATATATATCTTAGCCTGGCAGGGAAAGAAGTATTAACAAAAGCAGTGATTAATGCTCTCCCAACATACGTTATAGCCTACTTCAAACTTCCTAACAATGTATATCAATATATGGTTAGAAACACAACAGCCTTTTGGTGAGGCGAACAAGCGGATAGGAAGCCAAAAACCCTTTGGAAAACATGGAAGGATTTAACTACTCCCAAGGTAGAGACGGGGCTTGGCTTCAAGAACATCCAATTGTTTAATAATGCTTTGATCGCTAAGCAATTGTGGCGGCTCATTACACAACCCAACCTTCTTCGAGTAAGGTTTTGGAGGCCAAGTACTTCCCGAAAGGGGGTTTATTGATAGCTTCTCAAACAGGTAACTCCTCTTAACTGTGGACGAGTTGGCTAGAGTAAGATACATTTTACAGAAAGGGGCAATCTTTCAAGTGGGTGATGGCAAATCCATTAGAATATGGGAGCATCCATAGATTCTAGGCAGTCAAGAAAGGAAAATTACACGAGCACCATCTTCTTAGGCACAAATTACACAAGCACCATCTTCTCAGGCACAACTTACGTGGGTCAGTTAGGTCAAGCACCAAGAAAGGAAAGAATGGAATAAGGAATTAGTTGCGGAAGTTTTTACTAGCATTGAGATAGAAATCTTCTTTTTTATCCTGATTAATCAGTGCGAGGAAAGAGACAAGCTCATTTGGTAACCAAACAAGAATGGATGTTACACTGTTAAGTCAGCATATCAGGAGCTAGTAAGGGAACAGTTGAGAAATCCAGATGATGCAGAAAGTAGCACATCTAGGGGCACAATGAGAGGTATTTGGAGAAACACATAGAGGCTGGGCATCAAAAGGAAATTTAAGCATTTTCTCTGCTGATGTTGGCATGAAATTCTACCCACTAATGATCAAATCAGAAAGCAAGGCATTCAAGAGGGTCCCATATGCAATATGTGTGGGAAGCAAAATGAAACACTAGAGCATGTCTTACTACAATGTCGAAGAGTAAAGCTAGTATGGAAAATTGCTCCGGTGCAGTGGGAGGCTTTGACTTCACAATAGCATACTTTCACAGCGTGGTGGAGGCACATATGCATAGGGATCAAGGGAAGTAATTGGTAGGATCAGACTCAACTGACAGTCTATATACTTTGGATGCTGTAAAAGTTTAAAAATATCTAGATATTTCAAAAAGAGTGGCGGGAGAAGAAGTTAGTGGTCGACCTCATAATGTTTCAGTGGATAAAGGTTACTAATCATGGATGAGGCCATTTCTATGAAGGAGGGAGCAATGGCACATGACCTATAGTGGACAAGGTAACTTTTTTTTCTAATTAAAAAGGTTATATTATCTACTATAGTGGGGGATAGGTGCTCGCTAATTTTAGAACTTTTGATTAATCAGTTAGAATCGTTTTTTTTTTTTTTGGGATTTATGCTCATATGGAGCACTAAAAAGGTCATTGCCATTTGGCAATATTGTATATACTAATTTTTTGAACATAAATACAACTATCAGTTACAGTAAAAAAAAAAAAAGGCAATGAAACTTGGGTAGATATGGTTTTTTATTTTAAAATATATTTTTACGCTTTTCAAAATATTTTTACATTTTTTAATATATCTTTTATCTCACGATCACTATTTCGAAAAATGTAAAAATATGTTTTGAAATATAATCTGTACACATAGTCTTTCCAAGCAACATATTTTAGAGCCAACTTGGCTAGTTAAATTGGTCATCACCAAGGCTCTCTTTCGGTTATTATTGGTGAACCAAGCAACATAATCTAAATGTTGTTATATATTATAATTGAAAAAATTAAGAAATTTTAAATTATATTTTGATTAAAAGATCAAAAAGAGTTGTCACTATCATTCATATAAAATAAGAAGAAGAATATGACAGATATACATGTCAAATAAATCATATTTAAAATATATTTGTGATTTATTATTATATTAATTTTTTCATAGATATTTTTATTCTATTCAAACATAGGTAAATATCTAAAATTCTCATATTAAATTCCTTCCTCAGAAAAGTATTCATTTTTCTCAAAATTAAATTCCTATAAATCATATTCCCATATGACTTTACTTTCCTGCTAACCAAATGAATCATCTAATTTTACTTTCATGCCAACCAAACGAGCTCTTAAGCTATGTTTAACAAGAATTGTATCACTATGAAGTCTCTTATTAAGTCAAGTCTGTTTATAACACCCTACCATGGGAAATGGTAGCTTTTAAAGTATGCTATCAACTTTCAATGCTCGATAGAGATGGCAATATTTTCATAGTCCCAATGGGTATTCAATAGAATGGGAGTTATTGGACTTCCCATACTCATTAAAAATATCCATTGGGAATAATTGAGAGGGTTATGGGATATCCATGGGTCCCATTGTGAATAGTTAAATGGGTAATTATTAGGTAATATTAGGTAATTATTGGTTAATGTTTAATAATCAATTATTAATGATAATTTAATTATTTTTTAAATTTTTAAATATATTTATATATATGATTAATAAATAATTTTTACCTTTTTATTTTAAAATTATGGCATTTACCGGTGGCCGGATCACCTCTTGACTGCTGGCTGACTACTGCTATCTGTCGTCAATCTATTGGCAGTAGCTGTACCACTACCGGCTATTATTTAATTCCCAATGGGAAATTTTAATGGGATATCAATGGAGATTGGGAAAAATCTCATTTCTTTCCAATTCCAAAATTTAATGGGAATCATATTTTCCATTCTCAATAATTCTTTAATCATTTAAATCCCACCCAAATTCTTCCCATTTCCTCCCAATTGCCACCTTTAGTGCTCGGATGTGGAAACTACCAAACTAAAATATAGTATTTCATAGAGTAGTAAAATATGTAAAAATTGAAAATAATATTAAGAGTAAATAGTATATTTGATCCCCTAAAAACAAGACTTTAACTTTTTCAATCCCACACATTTAAAAGCAACCTTTTTAGTCCATCAAAATTTAAAAATTCTTATTTTGGTCATTTCTCTGTTATCTTAGACAGAATTCCTCTACGAAGTGCGCATTAGTCTTGCGCGACATTTTATAGGCAAAAGAGTCCTACCACGTATCAATACAAAAAAAAACCCCAAAAATATCTCACCAAAAGTAGCAAATTCCTAATTACACTATTAAAACCCTAATTACCGTTCCAATCCCTAATTCCTCTTTAATCCCTAAATCGTTTAAAAGCCCTAATCGAAGCCAAGGCTGAGAAATCCACAATTGATTGAATACCCAGTTCCTTCTGCTTCATTGATTTTAAGTCACATTACGTCCATTTGAAATTTTTCTTCCTCTTTCGTTTCATCAATGGCTGTGAGACCATAGTGACGAATTCCCAAATACGGTATATGCTTGCATAATGATTGAAATGTATTGTTTAATGCTATTGAATGTTTGGGAAAATGAATGTTGGATACATGCAGAACACTTATATATGAATTGATACCTTAAAACTATGTTCATTGTGCTTTGTGTTGTGGTCCACAGTTTGTCTGTTGTTGTGATTGTTAGTTATAAATTTGGGACTAATCGTTGTCTTGTTTTGGGAACTTGTGAGTACTCCATAAAATAATGCAGTGTAGTTCAGGTTTATCTTTATTGTACAATTTTAGTGTGTTCAATTTGGATTTTAGTGTGCTTGGTGTTATGGTCCTGTAGAAACAACTAGCCATACTCAACAGTTAATCATGTGCATCATCTTTAACTTTACATGGTAATTGACACAAAAAAAAAACTTAGTAAACTACACTGTTGGCCTACCATGTTGGTTTAAAAAATCCTCCATTAGCTATAGTGTACTAACATGGATAGGAAAAAATGTTGGCCAAAAAAGAGCAATTTCTCATAGTTTTGCTTTATTGTGAGACAAAAAATAGTTTTGCTTTATTGTGAGACAAAAAAAAAAATCCTCATAGTTTTGCTTTCTTGTAGGACAAAAAAAAAACCATTCCTCATAGTTTTGGCCATTAGCTATACTAAAATAATTAGTGACTATTGCTTGAACTTGCATTTGTTTACTTTTATGAATAATCAAATGCAATAATAAAGTAAGTTGACTTTATGAGTTGAATTGTACTGAATTGTACTAGTTTTAAATATTGAGGGGTTCTCATTTGAATGTGCTAATTTTTCACCATATATGAGTTGAATTGTACTAAATGGTACTATTTTTGTTAATGAATGTGATGGATTTGACTTGCAGGACCTTACATTGACTTGTTTTGGGTGAAAATTCATTACAATGGAGAATTGATTATTTCGCTGCACAAACAGTATGTCGATGGATTAGTTAGCATAGTGGACTATTGAAGAGTAGAAAGGTGGTCGATGCGTGTGTTGGATCATTGGTCAACAAATTAGAGTTATTAGGAAGACAGAACATTCTACTTCTTGAGACCCAGGTAGACAACGGAAAATGAACTCATATATATTTTTTGTGAAGCGACAACGGTAGAGATGGCTGCACCTGCACTAGTTGTCAAATAAAGGTTTGTTGAGCTATTCATAGTTGAGATGAAGAATAACTTAGTGACTGGCAGCCAAGCTCATAAACCAAGTGGTAAACCCAATGAGAGTATGCACAACATTGGATCCGAAACTCTGATCGTGAAAAGATCACCCAAGATTAAGATGACCGTAAGGAAGAGGATGCAAACTCCAATTAAACCTGCACCAATTGCATAGAGAGTTGAGATAGAAAGGTCACCAAGGATTAAGATGACCGCAAGAAAAAAAACGCAAACTCCTATTAAACCCATACCAATTGCAAGGAAGAAAAAATCTACTCTCAATAAATCCGTACCATTCTCTGAACGAGAGAGGCCAGTCGGTCAAAGGCTTGATTTTGGGGATGAGAATATATCATCAACAAGCCAAAAAGAAAATGAAATTCACCATGGACAAACTGGTCGAGTAAGAAGTGATAGTCCTCTAACTCCTGAAGCTGGACTTGGTCAAACTGACAAGGAAGATCCACATGACCACGTGCAACTCGAGAGAATTGATAGAAATGATGAGGGATAGGAACCTACATCTGCAAGAGTTCAAACTGATGAAGAAGGAGAATTTACACCTTCGAGAGTTTACAATGATGAAGAGCAAGTGACTTTTAATCCAAAAGAACAAAATGAGGAAGAAGAACCTGCTAACGGTGCAGGCAATGTAGATGGTAGTAACCAGGAGAAAACTAATGGTCCTAATGAAAAGGCTCATAATCACAGTGAGAATGAGGGTTTCAACGACAATGAATATGACCCCAAGGATGATTGTGATCTTGATGCATTATTTGTGGAGAGAGAGCAAGAATGGGACAAAGTTTTCCGAACATGTAGGGACGAGATGCAGGATGAGGGTTTAGAGAGGAACATGGATGAACTCGAGAATTACTCGGACGATGAATGCAACTCCGATAAATTGCTTAGTCAAACAAGTTCAGGAGAGGAAAATGAGAGCAGGGATAAGAGGGAATCCACTCTCAGGTTTAACATTCATATAGATATGGGAGACCCGTAGTTCAAATTACAGATGATTTTCACTGACAATGAGAAGTTCAAATTTACATGCAGGAATCATGGAGTCAAACATGGAAGGTTAATTCATTTCAAGAAGAATGATAAAAGGCATTGTAAGGACGCATGCAAAGGAACAAACTATGGATGGATGATCTCAACAGCTTGCCTGCCAAACAACATGGATAGCAAATCAAGAGTCTGAATACCAAGTATAAGTTTGGAACAACTTTCAACCATGGGTATGCAGATTTGAAATTCTTAAGTCAAAAGTACAAGAAGGATATTTGAATTATGCGACATATTAGAATTGCTGAGATAGTGTAGAAAGTCAATGTGGACTTGAACATCAACATATCAAGAAGTAAGGCATACATGACCAAGAAGAGAGTCGCAGAGATGATCCAGGAAGACTATAAAGAACAATACAATCGGTTACACGACTACCGGGATAAGATAAATAGGGAAAATCTTGGCTATAATATCTTCTTGCACGCTACAGAAAACGAGAATGAAGATTATGTTTCCAGAGGATATATGTGTGCTTTGCCGCATACAAGACAGGGTTTTTGGCAGACTATAAATCATTAGTTGGGCTAGATGGATGCCACTTGAGGGGTTCTCACAAAGGCATTTTGTTAATAGCTATAGGATTGAACCCTAATGATCAGATATTCTTCATAACATATGCCATGGTGAAGATTGAGAACAAGATAACATGTAAGTGATTTCTCTGAGAGTTGAAGGCCGACTACAAATCTCCAACCCGACTAATTGAACCTTCATTACAAAAAAGCAAAAAGTACGTACAATCTACTCGTCATTTGACATATATCTTTTGTAACATCTCATATGCATTTGCATCCATGTGATAGGGTTTAATGAATGCACTTGAGTAACAATTTTATGTTTTTTACAAGGGTTAACCAATGCGATAGGAGACTTGCTAGACTTGCTATCGAATGCTGACCATCGACTATGTGTATGGCACATGTACAACAATTTTAAAAAAAACATCATGAACTTGTGCTTAAAGATATGATATGGGCTGCAGCTAAGACATCATATATGAGTAAGTTTGCACATAAAATAGAAGCTCTTAAGAATTTGGATAGAGATGCCTTCATATGGATGCAATAGCACACATCTCTCAAGTATTGGTGTAGAGCATACTTCAGCTTGAAACTCAAGTGTGATGTACTAGTGAACAACATCCATGAATGTTTGAATATGGTGCTTCTAGATGCGAGGGAAAAGCCAATTATCAAATTATTGAAGGGCATCCGATTTTACTTGATGGTGAGACTATAAAAAAAGAGAGAGACTACTTCAAGGATGCATGAATATTTGGGGCCAAAAATCCAAAAAAAAAAAGCTAGAGAAGATGAAAAATAAATCATGAGAGTATATAGCAGCTAGAGATGGGGAATTGATGTTCAAAATTAGGTATATGTATAGCGATCAATTCCCAGTAGATCTACAATCCTGAACATGCAGCTATAGGAGATAGAAATTAACTAGCATTCTTTGTCCATATGCAGTGAGTACCATACGTAGGATCAGGGAGGAACCAGAAAACTTTGTGCATGATTTCTACTCAAGGAAGTCATATTTAAAAGTATATGAGTATATGATTTTCCCAATCATTGGAAAAGACATGTGGAAGAAGGTTAACAAGTCTAGAGTTCTACCTCCAGAGCAAATAAAACTCCTTTGCAGACTAAAGAAGATGAGGAGGAACGATCAATATGAGTCTCCTGTTAGAAGAAATAGCTCTTCAAAAGTTCAAAAAATGTCCAAACTAGGAAACCTCACTTATAAATACAAAATTTGCCAAACCATTAGTCACAACAATCAGAGGTGTCTTAAAAAATCTTGTGCAAGTGCTCAGTAGAGGACTAAAAATACTGTCAACTCACCCACCCACAACACTGATAGAGAGTTGTATGATGACAGTGATGCTTCAACAAATAGACATGTCTTCTCCGATAATTTGCAGCATATTGGCACTTTTAGTGAAATGGCCGAGCTAGTTATGCATGATACGATATCACTCAATGGTTCCAGTACATCTCAGCATCCTCCAATCGGCAGTCAAGAAATAATAGTTTCTACTAGCAATCCAAAGTCAGTTAAGCCATTTAACCCTTTTTCTATGCCATATTTTAATCTCAGCAGCCATGTAGTATGCTTTGGTCTGACATCAATTGCATTTAATTTCTATTTTCTTAGGTGAGAAGTTCAAAAAGTTCCAGGTGCATTTTGTGTGGGCAATACAGCCATAATAGAGCCAAATGTACAAGCATAGTGGCATCATTGTTTCGAAGAAACGAATTTGCACATTTACGTGCTCTTGTGAGTGTTCAACTTGTTTTGCACTCTACCGAGTTAGTAACATTTTTGTGCAAATTTTTCCTCTTAGTGTGATGTTCACTTATGGTTTTCTACTGCAAGGTTCCAATAGCAAGCGTGCTGATTTAAACAAATCTGGGAATGAAGCAAATGATGGTTAAATTTGTTATGACTATGATGATGTAAATGTTGTAGGCTTACTTTAGTTTTTTGGTATTGAATGACTACTGCTACGAACTGGTTATTATTTTTTGCACCATGCAGCTTATGTTTTGCTATTCGTAGCTAACATTAGGGTATTAAGACAACTATAATTAAGGTTGTATAGTTTTGGTTGGTTAATGTCACAATTGTGTATATGGGGATTATTATTTGTGTTGTTAAGAAAATTTTGATGCTATATTTAGTGTTTCTAGGTTTAAGAAAATTTGGTGCAATTTTGTGCAATGTTTGTGTATGAACATTGATCATTGCATTGCTAGAAAACTCTCTGATTGACCAACTACAATAGCAAAAAATAGTTAAACAATTGCTGCAATTTTGGTGCAATTTTGAATGCACCAAAATCATGTAACAAATATACATGCACAAACACAAATATGTGTACTAACCTTAACCCATACAATTAACAAAATACAATAACTTAAGTCCTAATACATCATCAAACTAGAAGCAAACATCCTACTACATCATCCAGCTGAAAGAGCAAAGGGGTTGAACAAAACCTCACAGAAACAAAAGAAAAATAAAAGCAAATTACAA
Source organism: Gynochthodes officinalis (assembly GCA_020080225.1). Taxonomy (NCBI): domain Eukaryota; kingdom Viridiplantae; phylum Streptophyta; class Magnoliopsida; order Gentianales; family Rubiaceae; genus Gynochthodes; species Gynochthodes officinalis. Next base: position 17,874,081 of record CM034616.1, read on the forward strand.
AACCAACCATTCTTCATATTTCAACGGCTTAACCTAGCACTCATACCACCAAAATAGTTACCATCCTCTCCATGAAATTCTAGCAATATGGCGCAATGCCAGAACCAAGCTCATCATCAGTCCAATTTTCATCCATTTATGTTGTTTGCCTTTCTTTGCTTTTTTTGCCTCCAGCTTCCTAATGGTTTTCAGCAACCCATTAATAATTTTAATCAATCTTTCACATCGATCAAACTTCTCATCGAACCATCTAAAAAATCCATAGCCACGCTTTTCCTATACCAAATTTAATCACATTATCCAGATGTTTTTCGAGTTAACTCAAAGTAATAACAATGGCAATAGACATTTACCCTAAATTCTCCACATCCGTAGAATCTTCTCCTTGAATTTGTTAGTGTCCAAGATGTTCGCAACACTAGAAGCTTGCCACAGTTGCAACATATCGACTGATCCATCTCCAACATGGGTGATTGCTTTCTTTGTTAAAAGGAAGGGACTACAGTGATGGAGAGTTCCATTGGAGTATAGTGCTCAATGAATTAAAATACTGGCCTCGCTTTGAAATAGTATGCCTCACAGTATAGTGACTATGGTCTTGGCTTTGATTATGGTTTTTAAACGATTTAGGGACTAAATAAGAATTAGGGATTGGAAAGGTAATTAGGGTTTTAGTAGTGTAATTAGGGATTTGATACTTTTGGCGGGATTTTTTTTAGGGTTTTTTTGTAATGATATGTAGTATGACTCTTTTGCCCTTCATTAAAATGTCGCGCAGCGCGAACATGCACTTTGTAGACGGATTCTGTCTAAAATAACAGAGAAAGAACCAAATAAGAATTTTTTTTGATTTCGAGGGACTAAACAAGTCGTTTTTAAATTTATGAGAATGAAAAAGTTAAAGTTCTATATTTAGGGGACCAAATATACAATTTACTCTAATATTAATAACAAAAACATTCTGTTGAGTGGACCATGGTACCAAGAAAGAAAGACAAGAGAGCGAATGCATATCATGGTGAAGTACAATGGATAAAATATTTACTAAATCTTACATTTTTTTGTTATTCCCTTTTGAGATATCTAGGGAAGGGGCGTTCCAAAATTGTACTTTCATGAAGTTCAGTCCCTCCGTATGAACCAAAAGGTATTTTGCCATTCATGCACTCCCTAATTCTCTTAAGCATTACAGCTACACATTCTGAATCTCAAATACTTTTGGAGTTGGAACGCAGATTACTGTTAGTTAATATCACAAAGATGCAAGATAAGATAATAGAGGAAATTTCGGAGAAAGCATGAGTTCAAGGGAATAATTAAACAATTTGCAACTTGCATAATAGTGATAATTATGTACTATGGATGACACGCAGTCTGCCAATACATACAATTTTGGCTAAATGCAACCAAATTGATTGTCTACTCCAAGCGACAATTATATATGCAGCATTTTAACTTGTGTAAGAATGCACCCTCCAACAAGTTAGTTAGGTAAAACTAGCCAAATAATTGGCGGCCTCATCAGTGATGATCAATCTTAGCCTTGTGATACACGTTAAAATCCAAAAAGAAATAAGTCGCTAATTTGGGTCCCAATCCTTTTCTCATATTACCTGACAAACCAAACTAAAGAAAAAGCAGCCCAGAAAAAGGGGTACTTTATTGAGGTAATAAAACTTGGGTGTGTATGATTTTACTATTTAAAATGTATTTTTTTTTACTTTTAAAAATATTTTTTATTTAATAATTATTATTTTAAAAAACACAAACATATGTTTAAAAACGCAATTTATACAGAGTCTTTCCAAGCAACACAATTTAGAACCAACTTGGCTAGTTGAATTGGTCATCACCAAGGTTCTCTTTTGGTTATTATTGGTGAAATTACTATCAATATAAATTTCAACAACAATATAGAAGATGAAACCTTGTTAGTTTGGTGATCAATTCTACTTGAACTTAACTAATATTTTCTAAAATAGACAAGTGTATAGAGTTTCTCAATCCCAAAAAAAAAAATAATAATAATAAATACAAAGTGCGAAAGAACGAGAAAATTAACCAAAATTATCTTCCGAAATCTAAAGCAATTTGTATTATTAATAAGAGAATAATTGAATACCAATATTTACAGAGAAGGAAAATCAATCACTTTTCAAAGGAATAAAGCAATACATAAGCACACCAAAAATTCATAAGAAGTAAATCACTAAAAGAATCTAGCCATATAATTAATCCTAGTAGGCTGGCAATCAATCAAAGCCCTTCTGGGTTGACTTCTCTCTGGTTAAAGATCTTCCATAATCCACGGTGGGAGACAACTCCCCTCCGGCGGGCATATCGGCGAGGGCCGCCGCCATCCGGCGGATGCTGATGGAACGAGCTGACTTGAAGCTAAAAGACCTTTGTGTCTTGGAGAACACCGAGGAAGACTGAGACAAAATGAGGTATACAAGAGCTTGAACAAGAACAAACAATCCCACTTTGAACAAGATGTCTCCCAAGTTATTTCCCAAGTTGTTCAATACTTCCATGCCTAATTATTGTGCGAGAAAGTTACGGAAGATGTTGAAAAATGATTCTGATCAAATGGATTGAGAGGTGAGAAATTGAGATTGAGGAGGTAAGGTAATGTCTCATGCAAGGTCCCCCTTTTATATGCGTGATCCGTAGGGAAAGGAAAATTCTGAAAGCAAGGCATGGACTTTGGATAAGGCGGCCGACCTCCTTGACTAGGGGGGCTGACTGGGTAAGATGGAAGTTTCTTTGTTTTCATTAAAAAATAAGAATTATTGCAAAGTTGACACACGTGATTATGAAATTAATTAGCAAAATTTTGGGTGTTATATATATATCTTCTTTGGTGCATAAGCGATTACTTCATGACCTTTGATTTAATGTTTGTAATGACTTTTAGTTTATTAAATTAACATATTTTTTCGTAGAGTGATCTTGATTAATATAATTTTTAGTCTTTTGGGATTTTTAAGTTTCTCTATCAGGAAGTTTCCAATGAAATTTGTAATATTAATTTACTTATTATTATTATTTTTTGAGTATCGATTATTTAGGAAAGAGGAATGTCGATGGAATTCACAACGTTTGCACAACAATTTAGGGTGCATATTAATTGTATTTTAAAATATATTTTTTATTTTTTAAAATAATAATTGCAAAATAAAAAATATATTAAAAAATATAAAAATATTTTTTAAAAATACAAAATATATTTTAAAATGCAATCTAAACATAAACTTAATTTGTTTACCTTAATTTCATCCTCTATTTGCATTTGTAAGTATGATTTCAGCTGCCATATTTAGAAAAAGTAAAAGGGTAAACGAATTTAAATATTAAGTAATGTAAAATTATTAGTACTATCTATAGCAAAAAAAAAAAAAGAGAAAACACCCAAAATCGTCATCCATATTTCAGCAAATAATCTTTTTCATCCTCCACTTTTAAAACGGGAACAAATAGTCCTTCAAATTTCATAAATTGGAACTTTTGGTACTATTTGTGAAATAAATGGGAACTTTTAGTCCTTCAAATTTCATAAATGGGAATGTTTAGTCCTGAAATTTTCCTTCAAATTTTGGTCTTTAAAATTTGAAAGACTATTTGTTCCCGTTTTAAAAGTGAAAGATGAAAAAGATTATTCGGTGAAATGTAAAGGACGATTTTGAATATTTCCTCAAAAAAAAAAAAAGTTTTGGATCTTCTCAAATATTATGCCTACGGGCTACGTGTTTGTATCATTTTGACTTGACGGTATTGAAATCTTCTCAAATATTATGCCTAAGGGCTACGTGTTTGTATCACTTTGACTTGACGGTATTGAAATCGAATCGAGGCTTGTGGACATGGTCCATGGAGATGGTCCATAGGCAACACGTTAAGAAACCTTCAAATTGATGGTGACTACCATTATTGCCCATGTGATGCACTTTAAAACTTTAAAACGTGTTGTTTACATTAAAGACTTTCAAACCAAGCAATTAAAAATATCACTTCTGAAAAACACAAAATCAGAGTGGTCAATAATTGCAAAAAATATGAAAAGCTTAGGCTTCGTTTGGATTATTTTTATTTAAAAAAAGTTATATTAAAATGTGTGAAAATTTTAGTGAATATTTTTTTAATAGAAAAAGTATTTTAGAGAGAAAAATAAAAGAAATTTTTTTAAAAAATTATATAAGAGGAATTTGAGTAGAAAAATTTTAATTTTAAATTTTAAAATAAAAATATGTTTGAGGTGTTTGTTTTTATTTAAAAATTTACTTATTTGTAAATAAATAATGCTTGTCTAAACAGACCCTTAATTTTCGCCCTTCTCAATAAATTAGTTTTCTTGCTGTTTGTGGTTTTTAGGCTTCTTCCTTTTATTGTTTCTACATAATTCTAAATATTTGTCATTAATTACTCTTTTCATATAAAAAAATTTACTTTTAATTTAATACAATTTTTTTCTAAATTATAAAATACAACAAATTTAATATATAATTAAATATATAATTTTTTATTTTTATATTTAACTTTTAATTTAAATTATACATTATCATTATTAATAAGAATAATACAAAAATTTTACACAAAAAGTAGATACTTGTTTTAGAAATAAAGAAATTTTTTTAAATCCAACCCTTTTTTGAGACTAAGAAAGTAATAAGTATAACCCATACATGAATTATATTTTAATTCTCAATAATAAGCATTATAGAATTATTAATTTCCTATATGTGAAATGGGCAGCCCGAGCTCAAAATGTCTGTAGAACAAGCAACAAATTTTCAACAAATTTTCTTGTGTTTCGTCTATATAGAAAGTGACAACCCCATCCCCAAAAAAAGGTGTTATTTCGTGCACGCAATGGCTGAGATCTGAAACTGAAATTCTTAAATTCTGCCATGTATTACTGCTTTGGTTTTCGTGGCATAACTTTCTTGATATAGGACACATGTTTGGCACGGTGTTTCTTTCTTGAACAGGGAGGAATAAAGAGAATCATAGTACTATTTTTTGTGAGATTGCCAAACATATTTCTGATGAGAAGTTGGGTTAAAATTCTAAGAATTATTTCATTGTGAAACTAGCTATAAATTGAAACTTAGCTATGTTTGGATTATGGTTTATTTGAAAATTTTTGCATTGAAATATGTAAAAATTTTGGTGAAATTTTTTTTGTAAGAAAAAAGTATTTTAAATGGAGAATAAATTTTTTATTTGAGGAAAAATATTTTAAATTATGTGAGAAGAATATGACAGGTAAATTTTGAATTTTAAACTTTTAAATAAAAAATATATTTAGATATTTTATTTATTTTGTGAAAAAAAAATTACTTTTTGTATTTAGAATATAATCCAAACACACTAGAATCTAATATGATTAGGTGACTGACGGTCTTGGTTTCGTCCTTCTTTTCTTTAAGAAGGGGAAACACCAAATGTGTAAGGCAAATATTTTGGTTTCGGTTGTAAATTCGAAATTTAAAATGTATTTATCAAATTTGAATGTATTTTTTTTCTTTTTTTACTTCCTTCCTTAAAAAAAAAAAGTTTATTTTTAAAGATTTTTTTTAGTCTAAAAAAATTCCACTTCTTAAAAAAATAATTCACTTCTGAAATAAATTTTTATATTATTTTTATTAGTATATTCGGTTCATATTTAAAGGGTAAGGATAAAAAATTAAAATTATATATTTAATAATATATTAAATATGTTATATTTGATAATAAAAATATTATATCCTTATTCAAATAAACTTTTTTTAAGAATAAAGAAATATTATTTTACTTCTTTGTAATAGGGGTTGGGAATGAGGATTGATTCTTCCAAAGGAAATTCTGTAACCATTGCCCATTGGCCCCCTCTCGCCTCTTTCCCTTTTATTGTGGGTATGATTAGTATTTTAAAATATTTTTATTTTATAATTATTATTTTTATAAATATAAAATATATTTTAAAATACAATCTATACATGTTCTTAATTTTTCAACTTTCTTTTCTCACATAATTTATTTATGAAATTGCAATGTAGGAATCTCATCCCACAAACAAAGTTTGCATTATAATACATTAATTTAAAAAAAAAAAAAGAGAGAGAGAGCAGATTATGTGTTTAAGCATTCACCTTTGGTTTTTTAATCTTTTAAAATGATTTTTATATTTTTAAGATAATTATTGTGAAATAAATTGTCACAAAACCCTTTTTTAACAAAAAAAATTAAAGTATAAAAATATATTTTAAAAATCAATCGATAGTTCTATACATATCTTTTGTCTTTTTTAAAAAGTTATCATGTTTTGGCTCCATATGCCGTGTCTTAAAACAAAAGAATAAACCCAAGCTAAACCACTGGCAAAAGCTACCCAAACTTCACATTTAAGAAACAGGGAACGATGGAGGCACACCAAGTTAACAATCTATGACCCATCCACCGCTGCTAAAGCCTTAAATATTTGCCTATTGCTGCACGAAAAGGAAAAAGGCAAGAAAGAAGCAGCCAAACCGACACAATTTCTTCTGTCGTTGGATTTAATAATTCCTATTTATCTATCAAGTTGTGATGTCAAAGTGTCAATTTACGCTTAGAACGCACCAAAAAACGGAAACAATTCCTTCATAGATATCTGCACCATAAATTGACATACCTGCGTGTCCAAGTTGTGTATCATTTCATGCTTGGGGGAAATGCCAAGTGATACTAAAACTCATAAAGAATTGCAACTCTTGGAGCTTTATCAATAAAACCTGTTTCATCTTGTTAATTTCAAACAAGTTTTTAAAACTTGATAGAAGAACAGGAGGGAAGGCATTGCTTTTACACTTGATCATTGGTGTTAGAGAATCCTCACTGTCCAATGATGTTATATCCTTGAAAATTTCGTCAGATTTACGTATGCTATCCGTGAGTAGAACAAACCATCATGCATTCAAAATATCACAACCCATACTCGTATTAGAGTGTTTAACGGGTTGAGATCTCGCATTGCAGTATTCAATTACATGCATTTTTAAAGCGCACCCCGTCTAGCGAACACGCTCATCAACAACCAATCTCACTCTCACATATTATCGTGCAAAATTAGTCCCTGACACTAAGGAACTTTGATCAGAATACCACCATATTTATAGTGATACCTGTTATTATAACTGGGGAAGTCGCCTCCTACAAGGATTAATAATAATCTGATCGGAGAGATGATGATAGCTTGGCTTTCCATCTGCGGTTGTAGAGTACTTATGGTATAGCTGAATCTCTGCATGCGGTTTGAAGTTCATAGATGCATAGCATCAATAATGTAGGCGTGCAATAATGCACATCATCTGCAAAGAGAATCCCAAAGACATTGAAGGGATGGATGGTCCATTGTGCCCAAAGGAACATGCAGAAATCTTAAAAGGGAACAGGTCAACGCAACTCAGCCTGCTCTGGCCGCAGAAAATTAAATTCAACCCAGAGAAATAAAAACTAGAAAGAGGCTAATAAGTAATGACCAAAGGAATATTTTAGTATTGGTAAAATACGTCGCCTGAGAGATTCGAACTCTCGCGGGGAAACCCCATGTACTTAGCAGGCACACGCCTTAACCACTCGGCCAAAGCGACGACGGTGAAAGGGTTGTAATGAAATCAAATATATTGGCAATTTTGAGCACTGATTTTCCCTCTCAAATCGAGAATAAAATACCACAAAATAATCATTTGCTCAGAAACAAATCCTTCCAGATTTATTCAATAATTTTCCCAAGCTCACACCAAAGCAACATGTCCATATCGCCACCGACCCCACCCACCACCGCCACCGCCGGCCCCGCCACCAGTAGCCCCCCCAATTCCTACACCGTCCGCCCCCAGACTTACTGGTGCCATGAATGTGATATGAGTGTTCTCCTCCTCTCTCCTTTCGCACCCACCACCCCCCCCACCTTTCCTCCCATTTGCCCTCAGTGCCGCCATGACTTTCTTGAACTGATGGACTCTCTCTCCCCATCTGCCGATTCCACCACCTCTGCCCCAATAACCTACCGAGCCTTGTCCCCAGTGGATCCCGACAATCCCTTTCCCTTCCCCTCCGTTCCCTCCGACGACACCTTCCTTCTTGACAGCCCATATTTCCAACGCCTCGTCAACAACCTCATGACGACCACCGCCGCCAACAACAACATCAACAACAACAACCCCATCAACCCTCCTCAATACAATTCCCCAGCTTCTAAATCAGCTATAGAATCCCTTCACAACATCACTGTGGACTCTGCATTCCTTCAAAAAGATCCCACCATTGTTTGCCCTGTTTGTAAGGATCAATTTTCTATTGACTCTGAGGCAAAAGTGTTGCCTTGTAAGCATACTTATCATGCAGACTGCATTATGCCGTGGCTCGAGATCAATAATTCCTGCCCGGTTTGTAGATATAGATTGCCAATTGAGGATGATGCCAAACATGAGGTTCAGGGTGGGGAGGCTTTTATTGGGGCGGCCAGATTGGATGAATTGTTGGACGATGAGCAAGATTTATTTGGATTCAGGAGTATTTTGAGGAATGTAGTGAGGAGGCAGCAACAGAATAGTACCGATAATGAGGAGCATGATAGAAATATAGAAAATTGGAATAGGAGGGTTGAATGGGATAATGAGGTTTTGCTTTCGCCTACACAGATTGGGGAGGCTGAAAGTGGTGGCAGTGGTAGGAGAGGGGATCATGTGGAGAGGGCTAATAGTGTGGAGGCGGTTAGAGGTTGGCGAAGATGGCCGGTGGAGGGTGGTGCCAGTGGGAGTGGAAGTGGAGATGGGGATATTGGTGCTGGTGTGAGCAGTGGAAGAGGGATGGGTGAAGGGGACCCTGTGAGGTCTTGAGACTGAGGAAGTTTTAGGATTGTGCCATTCAACAGAGAAATAAAAGGTTAAATGATTCTTTCCTTCGGTTCTTTCTGAAATGAAATTCGTTAGCTTGTGCTTGGAATTTGTTATAATGTTGAATCCTGGAATTCTTTGCTCTTGTCGAACATTTGTTTGTTTTGCAGCATTGCCTGCTTATTAAGTGACTTTGGAAGTTTTATGCTTGTGAAATAGCCGACCATTTTTAACTGGTGGATATAATATTATTGAGCCTGAGGGAGTATTTTGAATTAGCCAGTTTTGCATTTAATGGGTTACATCGAAGTGCTTACATGTCTGAAGGTTTTATTCTCTAATTTGATCGATGTTGTCTCTTGAATAGAGGAACCCTGTAATGTATAAAGTTGCATGATAGTATCTTTGATAAAGTTATCCACCTTTTACAATTTCAGTTTCCTAACATTTTGATGAACCACCTAATATTGAAAGGTATGTAGATACTATCCATGATTGTGCATTAGGGTTGTTACACTGATTCAGAACCTGTACATAGAATATTGGACAAGATTGTATTAGAAGCTGCAATTGTGTCAAAGTTATCCACTCTTTACAGTTTCAGTTTCCTTATATCTTAGTGAACCACTTGTTCTTGCTAATTAAGTAGATCTTGTTCATGATAGTGCATTAGGGTTATTATTCCGATTTAAAATCTCTACTTGGAAATATTGAACGAGACTGTATTGTAAGCTGCAGTTGTGGCTTACCTACGATAAAAGCCACTATAGCCCCTGCTATGTGAAAATGGGTACTATCTCACTATACATGATTGTAGCATGACTTGTTTTCATTGAGCACTATATCCATTTCCCTGATTTAGTTAGTCATTGGGTTTTCAAATTTTAGCCCTTTTGTTTTTTGAATTGTTTGTTAATTGGTGACATTGAGACTTCTTTTGAGCAAATAATATGTTTGTCGTTTTATTTTTTGGGTGATTTCAATGATAACACCAAGCCCCTGTCTTCACTTGCTGAAAAGGAAACACTTAGGGCTGTTCTGAGGGCTTATCCATCCTCACACCACCAGCAAGCAAGTGATGTCCCAGTTTAGGGCTCCAATAATTCATATAGTGAAGATATGATCCTTCATTGGGCAACTATGAGTCTAGAGCTGAATGTTGCTTGTATTGGAATGATTCCATTGTTGTCTGACTTTTGTTATGTTGTTAGAAGTTGTAAGTTAAAGTAAATTACTATTGCTTGCTTTTCCTGTTGTGCTTGGAACTTTGGTGGCTTAATAAATGCAATACGTAATTACAAATTTTAGTTTGTTGCTTTGGTTAGTTTCTTATTGATTGCTCATTGGTAATCGGTAATAATTATATTAGGAAGATTGTGTCTCACGAGTTATTCTAAATGCAAAATTTATATTCATTCCATGGTATTCTGATACTCATTCCATGGATCAACACATCAAGTTAATCTACAGACTTTGTTTAAGCCATGCATGAATCTTTGGTATCGATGACCCCATCCCCTACTTTCCCAACTAAAATGTACTTGTCTTTCATCTCAGGCCAATGGTTTATTATAATTTGAATCAATTGCATAGCATCTGTAGCAAAGGAAGAGGTTGAGAGGGAATACATTTCTGGTTATTATCAGAGTGATATGTTATTGTGGGATTCTGTATTGTCAGTAATTGGGGACCATCCTCTTTAAGTTCTAGGCCTTTGACACGTCTTTTGCACATGCTTTCAATGATGCTTTGGTAATTTGATGTGGCCTTCATAATTAATCTGCAGACTTTCCTTAAGCCATGCATGAACCTTATGGTGCTTGGCAACTTAGTTCCATGTGTATGCCTTTCTTTTTCATCTCTATGTAAACTACTCTACGTGGATGATCAAAATAAAAAATATATATATATTGAAGTTTCATTTTTGTAAATTATATATTGCATTGGGGATAGATGATACAAAGAGTATAGATGCAAGCATATCTTGCTTCCTTTGGACAGGCCTCCCCAGATTTATGTTGTCAACTAGCGTTGAACTGTTGGCACTGATTCCTAGCCTAGACTTAGGCACAGATGTATGGTTCGAACTAAAGAATAATAGTATGCTGAGGCTCTGGTTCCGAAACTCATGGTGTCTTCCATTCTTATTTCTGAGATAGTCACTGCTTGAGTTCTGCATGTTTGTAGGTCTTTAGTCGTTACTAGTTTGTAATATTCTTTATAGTTGTCATTTAATATGAACACTTTCATGTACATTCTACCACCAGAGCCTGCTGATTTGACCAAATTGTCTGTCACACCCATGCATGCATGAATGTCTGTGCTGTTTGTATCTTTCATGTTTTGGTGTATTCCTTCAATCCGCATCAAAGCTTTTCCTTTTATATCTTTTTGATTCTCATTGCAGGTGGTATGTATAGAGTCATTAGACACCCATATGAAGGTACAAAAACACATGCATTGCTTGCCAAATTTACAGCAGTGCTGGGCGATAATGATCTGCGTCTATATGATAAAAGTGTAAAAAGCAACCCCCTTTCCTTTCCCTTCTTCTTTTTCCCTCCTGCTATAGTGTTGGCAGAAGCAAGCGTGTTACTTGAAAAGAACTTGTCTGTACTGGTTAGTCTTTGAAATTTCGTTTTTTGCTTTTAAACAAGATAAAACAGGATTTAGCATTACGGGTTGGAGAATTATGACGACTCAACTAAAAGCATTAGAAATTTCAACTCTTACATAGCTATGGTGTTGTTTTGATATTTTCGCATGTTACATCTACATTATCTACATTGTAGTATTTTTGCATGACTTGGGATAAATAACTTGGACCATGATGGTGAACGTTAGTGCACGTTATTACAAAATTCTTGCATTTTGCAGCTTGTAAGGTTCGTGTTGCTTGTGCATTTGGATTTAAAACAGGATAATGATCTTAAGTAATCCGCAGGGGTACTTCAGTTCTGCCCGTGGTTTTACCTTTTTCGTGCACCAATGGGCAATGGTAAAAGACACGACACTGCGGATATGGTTGATTATTTCTTGGGCATCTTGTTTTTTTCCTTGGCCGTTTAATTATAGGGTGTTGATAATTTCTTTGGGCAATTTTGATGGTTTAACTTGACCGTTATCTTGATTTCAAGACACGGCATGTATGTGGACATGGAGTAACTTTGTTATGGGAGTACAGAACAGAAGGGGAATGCCAAGCTTAATCTCCAAAAATTACCAACAAAACTGAAATTGCTGATATATAATTATCGGATCACTTTCTGACAAAACTATCGAAATTGTTTCCCAGCTACCCTTCTATTTTGTATGTTACATGAGACCTGGAAGGGAAAAATGAAATGTCAAAGGATATGGTAAATAAACGAAAGAAATTGTTTTGTTCATTCTCCCAGGAATTAACGACGGAATCAGTCAGTAAGTAGGATGAAAAAATTATAATCCCCCAAACAGGATTCGGAAGAGCTAACGTAAATCTGACAAAATAGTAATTACAACCAAGAAATAACACTCCTCGGAAAAAAAAATCTCTTTTTTATCAAATATTACTTCATATGTCTCAAAAAAAATGAGTTTATTTTTCATTCAATATAATTTTTTTAAATTATAAGATATAATAATTTTAATGCATAATTAAATAGATAATTTTATATTTTCATTATTACTTTTTTTATTTATATTATACATTATTATTATTATTATTATTATTAGTAAGAATGATACAAGATTTTTGTATCAAAAGTGGATTTTTTTTAAAAACAAAATTTAAAAAAAAAATTGACTCTTTTTTTTGGACTGAGCAAATATTATTTTTAGTTATAAATATTTAATGTACTAATAAATGTGGAGTTTATAAATTTTACTTTTTATTTTCTAATTTTATGTCGATATTGTCATTATTGAGATGGAGGAATAAATACTTGACTAGTTTTTTGAACAGCTAAAACTAACAAATCTAATAAAGTAGCAATTACAGCTAAGAAGTAGGGAAATTTACAAAAATAGCGTCGTTGACTGTTGACTTTACAAAAATACCACCCTCGTTTTTTTCTTTTGTGTTATAGCACTTCCAGCCTAAAAAAATCTACAATATCCCTCTATTGTATTATAGAAACCAACGCTTGAGAAACCATAGCATTCATTACCAACGCTATAGAAACCAACGCTTGAGAAACCACACAGTAAGATCGAAAGGGCAGGGGCATCTCTTTACTTTAGCATTCATCCTAGCTAGGGAATCGAAGGAAGAGTAAGCAAAAGGCTATTGTTAAGAGAACAACTGCGACGGAGAAGAAGAAGGAAGCACATCATAACGAGGTCGTACTATTTTGTCGATAAATTTATCATTTTATTCTTCATACGTAGTGTGTGTTGATATTGTATGTACGCATCTGAAATGGGTTGACTGAATTTCGTCGAGAAATTGGTCGGGCGGTGGTCGATGATACGTCCAGCCCTAAATCTAGCATTACTCGACCTCTTAAAAAGTCGAGTTTAAGATCGATTCTTTAGTCGAGTCAATGATTCGCCAACGGTCCAGCCCTTAATTTTTTTAGCAATTTCGTTGTTTGGTCGAGCTATTAGTCGAGTAAAGGGTCGAGCCAATTTATTAAATTTATGTTTTTAAAACTTTATGTTTTTGGTCGAGCTATTAGTCGAGTAAATGGTCGAGCCAGTTTATTAAATTTATGTTTTCAAAACTTTATGTTTTTGGTCTAGCTATTAGTCGAGTAAAGGGTCGAGTCACCCATTCCATTCATCTACTTCGAATCTTCATCAAAAAATACATATCACCCGTTTCAATGGCAAGCCCAAAAGGAGGACCATCATCTTCGAGCAAGAAAGTGCAGGCTCACGAGGTCAGTCAAAATTTCAATACAAATTGTCATTTTAATCTTACAAATTCGTACAGTGCTGTCGAGCAAATTATCAAGCATGAATCAAGCATGTTCCTTGTATTTTCTTTCATGTATTGCAGGAGAAATGGGAGATTGTAGCTCTGAATATGCATGAACGAGTGAATGCTCTTGAACATGGCGTCAAACGTATTCAGAAGCACGTCAAACGTGTTCAGAAGCTGGCGGCCAAATTTGATGCTCGTGCTGAGAAGCTGAAGGCCAAAATTCAGCATTTAGAACATTCCATAGGAAATGTTTCTGAAAACGTAGGAACGACTTCTGAAGAGGACGAATGTAGCGCAGTTGAAGACAATTGACAAAAAACTAATGTCAATTTGTATTAGGAAGCACTTTTATTTTAAGGAACATTTTAAGAAATTGTCATTTTTTCTTTTGTTTGTGGAACATTTTGTTGTTATTCAAGATAATTTATCATTGGAACATTTTGTTTTTATTTGGTCGAGTTGGTAATCGAGTAAGTAGTCGCGTAGGAAACAGAAACTTTGATACTTTTGCTTCAATAAATTATAGTCGAGTTTAAGGTCGATCAGGAGGTCGAGTTTTTATTTGGTCGAGTTGATAATCGATTAAGTAGTCGAGTAGGAAACAGAAACTTTGATACTTTTGCTTCAATAAATTATGGTCGAGTTTAAGGTCGATCACATAGTCGAGCTAGAGACAGAAAAAAAGTCATAAATTAAAAAATATTGAAAAGGCTTGTGTCTTCTGCTTGACACTTTTTGTAGCGCTGACAGAGTACTCGACTCTAATATTGACTAAATACTCGACCTAACTACGTTCGCAACCAGCTGCTCGACTGGATGCTGGACCTTGTGCTCGACTATTTCCTTTGTACGATTCACTTACCCAGTTCAAAAAGGTAATAAATCAAACTAACCTGCAATATGATGAGTAGTCTTGAACTGAGCAATCGACCAAACAGTCTTTACAACGTTGAAGTGAAGAGTGGGGAAGAACAGATGTGCTAGAGTCTGTGTTATATAATACAACAGAGGGGTATTGTAGACTTTTTTAGGCTGGAATTGTTATAACACACAAAAAAAAGGAGGGTAGTATTTTTGTAAAGTCAACGGTCAACTATGTTATTTTTGTAAATTTCCCGAAGAAGTAAGAATGACACGATACTTGACTAGGACTTCATGACTTTTTCCTAAACGTCAAAATTAAAATACTCCTTTCCTCTAAAAAAAAGTTCAATTGTTTTTTTAAAAAAATTTATTCGAACAAAGAGTTGACTTTTAGAATAAATTTTGGAATTATTCTTACTAATAATTTATAATTCAAATTAAAAAATAAGAATAAAAATATGGGGTCTATTTGGACAGAGTATTCTCATTTGCATTTAGAAAAAGTTGTATTAGAATGTGTGAAAATTTTAGTGGATATTTTTTTATAGAAAAAAGTATTTTGGAGAGAAAAAATAAGAGAGAAATTTTTTAAAAATTATATGAAAGGAATTTGAGTGAGAAAATTTAAATTTTAAATTTTAAAATAAAAATGTATTTGGATAATTTGTTTTTGTTTGAGAATTTACTTATTTGCAAATAGAAACCCTTAGTCCAAATAGGCCCTAAAATTATATACTTCATCAATTCCAAAACAAGAATCTACTTTAAAATTTTATTTTTTGTCTAAGAAAAAAATTAAATTTGAAACCAAAATTTTAAAATATAATTTACTAATAATAATCATGTATAGTCAAAATTAGGAAGTAAAGATAAAAAATATAAAATTATATATTTTAGTAGTACATTAAATGAATTGTATCTAATAATTAATAAAAATTATACTTTAACTAAAGTGAATAGAGTATTTAATTTCTAACCTCCAACGTGTCATTATTTACTTTATAGAGACTTTATTTCACTACCAAATTAAGAAGGTTCGGGACTTCGTATCTAAAATTTTATACTAGTTATGAAATTTAATCTTAAACTATCATAACAAAAAAATATATATATTCCTTTCAAATTAAAAAACTATTAGTTTTAAAAAAAGAATTCAGTTTTACACCTATTGAATATATATTTTTTATTTTTATTGAAAAACTATTAATGAAAAAAAATCAAAAAATCCTTTGAGATAAAAAAAAAATCTACTAATTACTAAAACCAGCTAAATCATTTACTCCTTAAGTCCTAAAAAAAAATAATTTTAACTTGGTACAATTTTTTAAAATTATAAATTTTAACATATTTAATACATAATTAAATATATACTTCTTTTATTTTATTTTATTATATTTTTATTTTTATTTTAGATTATATATTATCATAAAATATTTATACTAATAATAAAACTTTTTTTTTATGAAAGAAATTTTTGAAATTATTATTATTATTTTTTTTGGAACAAACTTAATATATTCATTCTTATGGTGCAACATTGTGCCAAAAGAAGGGTACCGATTTAGGTGCCGCCTAGTTAGGAGGAATGAGAGGGAGAGAATGAAAATAAAAGTATTCCATGCGCTTGGTTGGTTGGGAGGAATGAATGATGTGTAGTAAATTTTAATTACCCCATATAGGGGTACTCTTATAGCCCTCAAATTAAAAAAAAAAATTAATTAAAAGCTATTAAATTAAAAAAAAATAAAAATTCTTTCCCCTTCTCATAAATAATAATGATTTTAATTAATAATTAATTAGTTTAATATTATAATAATTAATTAACTAATATTAATTAATTAATTAATATAAATTAATTTATAATTTATAATTAATAATTAATATAAATTAATTTAATTAATCATTAATTTACCTAATATTATAATTAATAATTAATTAATCTCATTCATTAATATTAAATAGTATAATTAATGTATAATTAATATTAATTAATTTATAATTAATTAATAATATTAATTAATTATTACTTAAAATTAATTAAATTAATAATATTTTTATAAATAATTAATTAATTTAATATTATAATGAAAAATTAACTAATTAACTGATACTAATTATTACAATTAATTTATAATTATAATCATTTCTCAACACAAATCAACTAACATAATTATAATAAAAAAAATACTATCATTGCTATCATTTCTATTACATTTTTACAAATCAGCATCTTCAGTTTTTCCAAAAAAAAAAAAGAAAGAATAATATAATTTACTTCTTTCGAGGTTTTGAGAAATATCAAATCGAACCTTATAGTTTGACAAAATATCATGTGGCCTCCTAAATGAGAAAAGGAATAACATTAACCCCCTGCTCTTAGGTTAACTAACTGAGATCACCTGCAACAGTAAAAAAAATTTCTTATGGACTAATATAACCTCAAGGACAAGGAGTGTGAAACAGTAAATATGCATATATAACCGTGAAGAAAGCAGCAGGGAGATAATCATTTACTCAGATCCTCCCCGTGAAGAAAGCAGCAGGGAGCTCACTCCTCCCCACAACCGTTTGAAGGTCAGCTTTCCTCCTCCCAGCAGCTTCCCTGCCGGCAGCACCTTCCTCTGCGGCTTCTGCATCTGTCAACCGAAGTTGCAGCCGCTGTCTTCAGCCACCATATGAGCAGCCACAATTTTGGGGAGAGATGAATGACCAAATAAACCCGGAATAATCTCATTCCAGATCAGGCAAGCGGCTTCAGCCTTCTGAATCTTCAGATTCGACAAGATTTAGTTTGGACGTCGTTGTTTCTTGCTGTCACCAATCAGCCACCACAACTCCGACCTCTCAATTCAAAAGCTAGGCCTACTTCTGCTGAACTGAGGTATTATTTCGATGTATTTCGCTGAACTGAGCACTCTTGGGTGTGTGTTTTGCTGAATGATTGGGCCTGTGTTTTGGTTTGGATTCCCGGCTTTCTTGGGTGTTGGTTTGCTGAACTGGGTCTGTGTTTTGGTTTGCTGAATTGGGAGTATACACACAAGCTGTTTGACAAAATGTCCCAAAGAAAAATTTGGGACTCCTGTGGTCTGAACCATGGCCGATGCACTGCCAATTTAGCTGGATATGACTTTTGTATTAGAGTTAGGACGTGTAAATTCTTACAGCGTGATGGTGTGAAATGAAATGGTTGTGAATGTATTTCTGCGTCTTTCCTGCACTTTGTTTTTTAATCTCAAAGACTTGGAGGGCGTTTTTGTCTTTTTGCTTGTTCGGTTACGTAATTTGTGTTGACTCAAGGGGTGGCAATTTTGGGTTCGCGGGTTACAAATTACTTTTTAAATGGGTTAAATAGGTCGACCTGTCAACCCGTCAGGTCAACTCGAACTCAATCCGTTTATTTTTCGAGTTAATTATATTCGACTTGATTTCAACTCGAATTTGTTAATTTTGTATTTTTGTGTCGTGTTAGGTTATTGTGTCGTGTCGGCCATTGCCGCCTGTTAGTCTAGGGCGCATGATATTTTGTCAAATTAGGGGTTCGATTTGATATTTCTCAAAACTTCAAGGGGGTTAAATTATATTATCCCAAAAAAGAAACAAAACCACGATTTAGGGTTTTTTGGGGCTGGGTCCTGCCGTCTATATAGCCGCCACATCTTAATGAATGCAGTGAGAGATCTTCTCGGCTATCAGTCACCTGCCTTATGCACCAAACCTGCCAGCAGTAACGCGTCGTATTTATGCTTAGTTTTTAACTTTTGCTTCCCTTCTGCAATGGTTTTCTCTCTTATGGCGATTTAAGGTTTTGTTGTGTGAAATTGTTAGTAAAATTTGAGCGTAATTTCTCATCGCGATTAAGTTTGGATTACACAAAAGAATGTCCATGGTTTTTACTGTGTGTAACTGTGTAGTTGATGATGGAAAATGGTGTTATAGTTTTGGAAGAGAAAGGCAACAAATTAGAGTCGCTGGTACGCTGTCGTTTCATAGCGTTTCCAGTGCTGTACGTTGCCGATAGCAAGATGGGTCTGAGATTCTGGCATGAGAATTTGATACCAGTGGGCTTATGCATTCAGATGTCTCAACATAGTACAGGTGTTAATTTATTTTTTTTTGAAAATATTTCCATCTTTTTAGGCTGCATTACGGATTTGGGTCTTGAAATTCGTTACTGGGTTCTGTCTATCTCAATTGTTTTGTGATTAAATTGGAATTAAATGTGAACAGATTCGTGTTGTTGTTAATTACTTTGGAAAATGAGCAAAATTGCGTAAAATGTCATGTTTAATTTACACATATACTTCTAGAGGGAAATGGTTTGTTATATTGGAATGAAAAAGGCAACAAATTATAGTTGCCGATTCGTTGCTCAGCTGTAAGTTGCGGATGGTAATATGGATAGGATATGGTGTCATGTGGATGATTTCATTTCAGGTGTATGCATATGCATGTCACTAACATAATAAGATTTTACTTTGGCATTTGGAGCTTTTGAATATCCCCGTGTGTGTAAGGTTTGTGTTTAGTATCAACTAATTCAATAGTGATTTTATTGCTCTCGTGCATTGATAAAAGAAAATACCTTAGTTGCTATCAAAGGTTTCTTTATCCTTCCAGTGTGCATATCTACCCATGAACAAATGAAGGAATTTTTATGTGCACAAATTTTATGCTCAATATATCTTCTAGGGACAACTTGTTATATTTGGGATTGTAAAGGCAACAAATTAGAGTCGCTGTTACACTTTCTTTATGGTGCTCTCAGTGCTGTACGTTGCCAATAACAAGATGGGTCTGAAATTCTGGTATGGGCCCTTCATTTTACCTACTGGGCTTATGCATTCAGATGTCTCTACATAATAAGTTTTAGATTCTGTTTTGCCATCCTTTAGGTTAATAAAATGTTTACATTTTGGCTATTGCAACTTTTCTCTATTGTGGCTTGGCTGTATTCAGTTCAATTTACTGATTATTTCATTGGATGACTCTTTATTGAAAGAATTCACTGGCCATGCATTACCTGCATAGTCGATATTAAGATTCCAGTTTCCACTCATTCACAACTATTTAAAACTTATCTTTAGAATTTGAGAATATACATGTAGTGGCTGAGGATTTTGTACTTGATGAAACATTTATTGGTTATCTTTATGCTTTTTTAACACACCCAAATAACGATTCCTTTTGTACAAAAATGAAGATGAGGTGTAGAATTCGATGGCTGTCATCGAGCAGACTCTTAGTCTATAGTAGAGGGAAGTCTTATCTCTCAGTCCCCTTAGTTTTCAGTATACATGTGCTATCCTAGCAGGAGTCCCCAGTGTGAACTCCCTATGTAAGATTTTCCCCTGGAGTGGATGTTTATCTAGTATTGTTGTGCTAGAGATTCCTTTCTAAAGGCATTTACTTTGGGAATACTTGCATTGTTGAATCACTGACATTGGATACTTGTTTGTATCCAATATGCAGTAAATGCAAGTCTGAGAGGTATTGTAAGTTTTGTAGGATAAATTTTGTAGTTTTGCATATTGTTTGGGTACACAACTCCTCATCAAGGATAACACATGGAGAGACTTGATATTTAGATTGTTTAGACATGATAAGTTTGATCACTGAGGGACTTTCGTTATAAGTGGTTAATCTCCCATGATAATTACCTTTGTTCCACGAAATAACTTTGAAACTATATCTATGTGAATGCTCTTAATCTTTTGTTTGCGAGTTGACTATTAAATTCGTAAATTATGCTTGTGCTGGAAGTTGAGTTTTTTGAACGGTTTTTTAGTTTATTTCATCTTTTATGTGGTTGGTCTCTCAGTGGACGTGAAATGCTTGGATGTTCATGGGTCCAGAGATAGCTCGCCTAACACATTGTATCCATGTGACTTTCGACTAATTTGGATATTCCTGATTGATTTCCGGTGGCATATTTCTTGCTCTGTCAGAGTTAACCGGCCAGCACACTAGTCCTACTACTATAACAAACTTGTGTATGCCTGATTGATTTTAACTTGTCTTCAGCTCGAATATAACGCTAGCAGATAACAGTTCACATTCTTTGATGGTGGTGTTGATTAAAAGTTCCACTTCCATAAGAAGGTCCTTTATCTTTTGCAGGGCTCAATTTACTTGTATGCCGAGCAATAATGTGAAGAACATATTGTGGACTATAAGATTCTCTTTTTGCTTGAAGCGTACCATCTAGTAGTATTATGAATAATTTCGGTCCAAAATGTCCGTTTAATATGTATAAATATGTATCTGTTCTTGGGCAAGAAACAACTCTTGGATTAGCTGAATACCGAATAATGTTTACTTTAATCAGTCGTAGGTAGCAAGTGCCTGTGAGCATGCATGTTTTCGAAAGGTAATGGCAAGAGAAAAGGTTAAGGATCATTGTCATTACTCGTCATAAAATATGGTGATCAGGTAGGTAGGCAATCCATCCCATTCTCTGCTTCAGCGTTGTTTTTATTTCCCCCACATAATGGAGGAAGAAGAGAAAAAATCAAAGTAACTTATATTCTGGATATCATAGAAATTTAGGTGCATTACTGATCAAAGATACGGTATTGGTAGCTACAAAATTGTCGTAAATTCAGTTCACAATACCAAACTTCCCAACAAAATACAAGCCAATTGCAGGAAATTTTATTTGAACTCAATATATCTTGGCTACTAAATCAAGCGGAGGAAAGCTTTGAAGCCTCAAGATCGGCAGCCTTCTTGAGGAGGCTGTCATCATCATCTTCAAGGGCCATCTGAATCGGGCATGAACCGAGCCCATCAGCTATGGCTAACATGATCTTCTTCATTTCATCCCTGAACTCTTGAAGCTCCACGGTCCCATTATGATCGCCGTCGAACTTGTCAAATATGGAGTCGTAGAGCTTCGTCAGCTCCTCAGGCGGCGTAGCCACGTCGATTCCGAAGTGGGTTTCGAGGAGGCGGAAAGACTCGAAGGCCTTCCTTAGCTCCGACCTGGACAGAACGCCGTCGTGGTTGAGGTCCAAGGCGGCGAAGTTCTCGTCTGCTCTTCTGTTGAACTCGGCCTCGTTGCTGACAAAATCACGAACTGTTGAACCATCAATTATCACCACTCCCATCTCTTTCTATCTTAAAAGATCTATCTCTGTTTGTGTGTGTGTGGGGAGTTGCGGAGGGGTTGGTGAATATATAGGGTTGGGGCACCAAAAGAAAACGAGTGAAGAACATTGAAAGACAATCGGGTGAGCGGCTGAAAAGGGCACACATGGATTTGGGAATCAGGTATTTCTTCGGTTTTGGACCGACGTTTTGGGCACGTGGATTTGGTGCTTTGATAGTGGAGAAGGAACCTGTGAGTAAATAAATGGTCGTCGGTTAACTCAAAGGTTGAGTTCGACTTTCACTTAATTACATTTATAATAAATTTTAAAAATTCAAACAAAAAAAAAAAGCAAGAAAAGTGGAAGAGATATTATATTTTGTATTTTTACTATTTTATCAAAATTGTCATGTTTGATATTTTTTTTTCTTGTTCGAATTAATTGTTTTTTTAGAATAGTCAATTTACGTTTTTTTGAATAGAATTTTATTTTTATCTAGCATGTGGTCCATTATTTATTTTTCACAATTATTAATATTGAATAAAAGATAGCTCAGTATTGAAGATATAAAAAGAAAGTGAAAAATTTCTTACTAATAGTATTTATTGTACAGAAATTACGTGTTATCTTCAAAACGACAAATAATGTGGAGTGGAATGAATAATTAGTAAGATGTTCTCATTTTTTAGTGGACCTTGAAATGTTTTTTTAGCTCGATCAGTGCTCTTTGCTTTTGTGGTAATTTGCTCGATTCGCTCTTTTTTGGTAAGTTTTTTTTTTTTTTTTAAATTTGGACATATTATAATTTTTTTAATCACTTAAAAGTTAATATTTCATTATAAAATTTAGGGCAAAAAATATTATAGGTGATTAAAATTTTTAATCGTATACTTTTGATTATTCAACTATTTCTTTTGACCCAATTATCCATTTAACTACTCCTGTTTAAAAAAAAAAAATTTACTTTGAAAATTTTTTCTTGTCAAAAAAAATATTCACTTTTAAATTAAAATTTAAAAATATTTTATCTAATAATAATTATGTATACTCAAAATTAAAAAGTAAAAATAAAAATATAAAATTATATATTTAGTGATGTATTAAATGAGTTGTATCTAATAACTAATAAAATATTAAAACTTAAACAAAGTGGACTTATTTTTTTAGACGAATGGAGTGATAAAACTACTTAGTTGTGGTACTTTTGTTAATTTAAGTCATTAAATATAAACGGAACTTGTGCATGTGCAATTCTCATGACGATTATGTGGGTAAATTGGTCAAATTACTCAAAAGTGTGTTTGGAATTCAAATTGCAAATTAGGGTCAAGTCAATTTAGCCTTCAAAAGGAGTAGTCCGAAATGGAGTCATCAACAAGGTTAAGGGTATGTTTGGAGTGTGATGTATTTCAGAAAAGTTGTATTAGAATATGTGAAAATTTTGGTAAGTATTTTTTTATAAAAAAAGTATTTTAGAGGGAAAAATGAGAAAGAAAATTTTTTAAAATTATGTGAGAGGAATTTGAGTAAAAAAATTTAAAATTTAAAATTTAAAATAAAAATGTGTTTGGAGTGTGATGTTTGTATTTGAGAAAATGGCTTACTTTTTGTATTTACAAATAGAAATCAATTGTCCAAACATACCCTAAGAATCTTACATTTACTTAGAGAGGGGTGGCGGTAACACGCTCTTCCATGCTCGTAGGTTGACTCCTCTATGCATCTCGACTAGGGCCTCACAAAGGTGCATTTCCCTTATGCATCCAGCCGTTTCACTAATGTGAATAGGTTATGCAAAAGGTTCGTTGGTTATATACTCTTATGTGCGTTCCTTATTTGAACCTTTTGATATGTATTGTCCCCTAACAGATCAGATTCACCAGACGATAAACTAAATTCCGCATTGTTGCTGTCATCAAACTTATTCCACCAGGGAATTCGTGGAATTTCTGTTCTAAGGCCATTGAATTAGAAACACCCAAAACACCAGGCTTTCGCCCTAGGTTGTCCATCATTATCCACACTCATAGCTATCTCACAACTATATTATTCACAACTAATAACACTCATTCCTTCACTAACAACTTAAACTATATTATTCACCACTAATAACACTCATTCCTTCACTAACAACTTCAACTGTGACATCGGCAACTCTGATAATGAAAAAATTAACCTACATTGTTGTCTCACACACAAATACAAAAAATATCCGGTCTTATTCCCAAATGTTTGTACATCATCATCCCATACCAAATCCATTATCACTAACAAAACACCCAAAATTTCCTTCATAACAACAACAACCACACCACTCGAATTTAACTTTATAAACACTAACTTTTTACTCATAGCGACCACAAAGAAACTACTTTTACCACTATCACGATGGAGATGATATTGAGGATAACTTGTTAAGAGCTGGGAGATGGGAGTTGATGTATATCGTATTTTGGCCTACAGCCTAATAACTCTTATCATTATATCAAACCTGATTAACTAAACTCATATGATAAGTAGGAAAAGGGAATGAATGAATTTTGGGAACCATACAATCCTACAAGAGGTGTGATAAAATTGCTAATTGTTATAACGTGCTTCGATCTTGAAGGTAAGATACATCAAAATTGAGTTAGAGAAAAAAGGAGGAACCCTAATTTTGGCAATTATGTTATTCATCCTAAAACTAAGTACCTCACTTAAGCATTGGAGCTTTCACTAAACTACTTTGAGATCTATTTTGCAGATGTTCACGACTTGAAATGTTTGTAGCATTGCGGGTTGTGTTTACTAGATCGAGTTGCTAATTACGCATTCATCAATTGATGCCGTCTGTAGGGAACTTTTTTTAATTTGTTGCTTGAAAGGTATATCCGCAACTTATTTTCTGGTATAAAAAATGATGGATACTCATTCTTATGGTCACAAGCAAATTGACAGCACAAGCCAGAGAAAAAAGAGGCATAACCATTCGGGCTCTGCTGGCGGGGGTAATTCGCGTTTGGAGGACAGACCAGAGAGATCTGAACGACTTTTTGGCCACAAAAGTGAATGTTCACGCCATACTACTTCAAATCATGATGACTGGCAAATGTATCGCTAGTACGACGATGATGAGAGGGCTTTTTTGCAGCAGAACTGGGGGCTATTTGAAGAGTTCCAAAGAGCAAGGCATAATAAAACGACATTTAGAAAACGATCAAGAGCAGGACTATCTCGGTCATGCACGCCAAAGAAGATACGACGACTGAAAAGAGGTTTTTGCCTCTTATGCTGATGATAACTATCAAGATAGCCATTCTGGAGTTAGAGCCCAAGATGATGTGAAGAGACCCCATATTAATGAATTTCCTAAAATTAGTAAAAGTGTGGTAAATAACATCCAAAACTTGCTAGGGTCTAATGATGAGAAAGATGCCCCATCTTTCTTCACGTCTCATATTATTCAGTATCCTACGCTTACAGGTTTCAAGTTGCTTTATGGGATCCTAACCTATGATAGTAACTTGAATCCCCTAAACTTTTTGTCGCATTTCAAGTACGCCGTAAAATTCAAAAACGCTCCAATGGAGGTGATGTGCAAGGCATTCCTTATTTATCTTAGTGGCAAAGCCCGTATGTGGATAGATGACCTCCCTCGAGGTAGCGTCTCAACCTTCAAGTAGCTAGTGCAACTCTTCCACACTCATTTCTTCCAAAGGAAGTAGTTTCACAATACTACTATCGATTTGATGAACTTTAAATAAGGGGAAGATGAATCCCTGAGGTCGTATGTAGAAAGGTTCAATGATGAGAGTTTACAAGTGGCAGATCGCACAAATCAATTGGTAATCTTGACCTTTATGAATGGTCTAGACTCCGAATCGTTCTACACCAAGTTGGCTTGAGACACATCCACTTATACGCAAATTTTATGGCAAATAGTAAAAAGTTACACGAAAGAAGAAAAGGCGAATAGAAAGAAAAGAAAGAATGAGAAAAAGCACCACAATGATATTAAAAGAAAATGTGGCCAAAAGAGTGCTTTTAACAAATTGAATTATAACCAGCGGCCGTTTCGAACCTTGAATTTAGGACAAGAACCTCACCCCACTCATCAAAAGTTGCATCGAAATCGTATCTATATATAAGGATCTTCATAGACCTCCTGTGCCATTAACTGTAGCACCACTTGTGGTGCATTTTCCAGAATGATCATGAGCACAAAACTAAAGATTGAAAGGATTTAAAGAAAAGAATCGAGAATTGCATTCAAAATGGGATGTTAGGGTAATACATTCAGATGTGACAACAACGTTTTGATGGGGCCCAACCTCAATCAAGAGGCCAGTGTGGCAAATGTTTTTTTATGAGGCCCAACCTCGATCAGGAGGCCAGGGAGGTGGCTATCACACTAGTGGATAATGTCAATGTGGATGAGATGCACCTGGAAATCGGATGGATTAGCGACCGAGATGGGATTCCCCGATGAATTAGCAATAATAGCAATAACAAGGCAATCACTCACAACCACAACCACAACTACCTCTGCACCTTCTTCATGATAACCGCAATGTCACAAGTGTCATCCACACTATATTTGAGAGATATCTAGAGAGACAATCTCAATATGCCACAAAGGCCAACGCAAGGAGAATTTTACCTCAGGAACTGGTCCACAAGGGCTTTAAACCATCCAATATCATCACCTTTTTTGAAGATGATGTAGTCTCAAATATTAGCCCTCACAATGACACCTTGGTGATTAAAGCCATCATTTTCAACAAAGAGGTGCATAGGGTGGATGTACATGATAGTAGCACAGTGAATGTCTTGTACGTTGACTGCTTCAGTAAATTGAGAATTGATTTTAGCACTGTGAGACCCTTAACTATGCCTTTAGTGATGTTTGCTCATGAGGTGGTGCATCCAATGGAAATAATCATGCTAGTTGTAACTGTGGGGGATTATTCCCGAAGTAAAATAATAATGACGGATTTCTATGTGGTAGATGTGCTTTCCCTTTTCAATGCCATCATTGGGAGATCTTGGATAAATAAGGCTAAAGCTATGTTATCGCCCTACCACTTGGTCATGAAGTTCACTACAGAGCAAAGGTAGCATTAAAAGGTAAAGAAACTGTGATGAAAGGAGTCCATGCCATTCAAATTCTAAGCGACCTATCCAGACAAGGTGATTAAAGTTGAGGCATCGCTGCCCGCTGAAGTGAAGCATGAAGTCATTAGCCTTTTGCAGTAATATAAAGAGATCTTCGCTTGGAGTCTAGAAGACATGCTTGGGATCTCATCCTCTCTCATAATTCACAAGCTAAACATATACGTTAGAGTTAGATCCATGATGTTAGAGTTAGATCTCATCCATGATGTTAAAGTTAGATCTCATCCTCTCTCATAATTCAAGTTTTTTTCACTTTCTCATCCACGATATTAGAGTTAGATCTCGGCGGGAAAAAAATGACCTTGACATAGCAAGAATAAAACAAAATTAAGTTTTCATTAACATATAGGTTGTCTTTACAAAATGAAAAAAAAAAAGAGAGAAAAAGAATACAAAATACAACAAAAGCCTAGGGGTTAGCCTCTTTGCACTCTTTCTCTATACGAGATGAGACCTCAATTTTAGGCATTTGCTCTCTCATCTTCTCACCTTCAGGAGTCCAAAGGTTCATGTCTTCATCCACCGAGCATTTTCGCTACTCTTCTAATGTCATAGGAGAGTCCCGAAATGCCAAATGATCCAAGAGTGAAAAGGATTGGTCAAACCCCTTCATAGTCTTGACATAAGCTTGATTGGCCGTGGTCTTGACCTCAAGGTCATACCTAAGTAGCTCTTTTAACTTTAGATCAAAAAATTTCTACTGGATCTCTACAATTGCATTGTGTCTCCCAATATCTCTAGCTATTTAGGAGAAGTGCACTACGACATTGTCGAAATCATGTGTGTGAAAACCTTTCTTCACTAGCAACCGAGTGAACTCCCCTTAATTGATCTCTTTTAACCTCTGGACCTCCATTTGGCAAGCTTTCAACTGTTGGCGCAATAATAGGTTTTCAGCCTCTACCATTTTCTGCCCCTCCAATGCTTTTGCATGAGAATGGCAAGATACCACCTCAAACTCCTGCAACTAAGAGATCTTGGCTTTCTGTTTAGTAGCCCCTTCCTCTAGACGATTAGCTTTGTGAACATACTCCGTCTATAGAAGCATGGCCTATCAAATCCACATATACCAACACTGCGTTAGACCTATTTGCTGTAAATATATAGAAGTAAGGCACACAAATGTTTTCCATACTTAACCTGAGGAATCATAGCAGCCATGTTGTTGTTCAAGTCTGAGATAAGCATGTCTTCCATCTTATTTTGTTATTTTTCCATGCCCTGGACCATTAACCCAGGAGAATACTCTCCTAGAGCACTAAAATAGAAGGTTGCTTCCTAGGTGCTCATCTTTTTAGCCTTCTGATTGGTTTTTTCTTTGGTACCAGCCACCTTAATCTTTTTGTCCTTAATAGCTACCTCTACTTCGGTGCTTCTTTTTTTAGCCTTCTTCTTGGGGGATTTAGTGACTGATGGCCTTGCTAATGAGGAAGCTTCCTTTTCGATCTCTATGCTCTGCGTACCTTTCTGAGAAGTGCTCCCTTTCTTTGACATTGCCAAAATTCACCACTGCAAAATGAAATCTCAATCAGTCTTGAATGTCAACAAGCTGCAAATAAATCATTACAAGGCATAGCAGTTCTACCCTTTGTCTTTTTTTTTTTGGACGGACCTCAAGGTCTGGGGCCTAGAAATCTACTACTATCGGACTCAAGCTGTTCTCACCAGCTCCTCTTAAGTATATTTTCCAATCCTTTCTTCTCAGAGCTTAATGTATTCTTGACCTTGGGGGTTGTGCTTCTTCCGATTCCTATAAATATCATTAGCATCCTCATAGAACCATTCTGTTTCTACCTCATAAGGTTCTGATTTCACAAAGGAAAACCTTATCTTCTAATTATGGTGATTTGTGGGCTTTACTATTTTGATTTCGAACCTCAAGAAGAAGGAAAAATAACCCATTAAATTCATTGACTTCTTCATACAATAAAAATACATAAATAAGTTGACCGAACTCACAATCTGGCTATCTCCACATAAAACCTCAAATTTAATTATAGTTCTAACCGAATTGGGTGCCAGTTGGGTCAAAACTATCCTATAATACCTTAGGATCTCGGTCATCAACCTACAAAAGGGAAACCTCAACTCTGTTTTTAATTGTTCTTTGTACACTATATAGTATTTTATTGGTGGTCAACAAGCCCTCTAGTCTGATCTCGCAGCTTTAGACTCATACTCTTTAAAAATATAGTACATTTTCCTAAGTTTTCTAACCTTGGCTTCTCCTAGGATTGAGGTTAGAGCCTCCTTGGCACAAAATCCTCCTCGTTATCCCCTAAAAAACTTGTCGTCATCAATGAGTTCAACCTACTCTTACCTGGCAATAGTTCGTCTTTTAGACTCTCCACTACTCTTTTTTGTTTTTTTTTTCAGCCCTTCTAGCACTAGACTATCCAATCTCTTGAATAACACTATCTCCTTGATTGGACGAGCCCATTAAACTATATTCTCTTTCCTCGCTAGCTAAGGAAGTAGATATATCCCACCTTGAAAACCCCCTAGACAAAGAATTAGAAAGTGACATACTTGTGTTTGTGTTTTGCCAAAAATGAAAACCTTGCTGAACTAAAAGCTTTGCCAGAGAACAATACTTAGTCAGAGACAAAAGTGGGGCTACAACACTACTCGCTGGGCAGAAAAAGCTTGCAAGAGATGTGGTGACGAAAGGTTCCTTCAGCACTAAAGAGCCAAAAAAATGGTTTGTACAAAGTGTAACTGCACAATGACGATTTGCTTCCTTTTATAGAGGACTTTTATTCTCCCGCTTGTCTTTTCAAATTGGCATCAATTGGCATTCTTGCATTGGTAGTTGAGTAGCTTCACTCGTATTTAATGCGAAGTGGGACTCTTGGGTGGCGGATATGATACACTTCATTATAGCGCCTAAGCCCTATCTTCTTACACCCAAAACCCTATCAAATGTGAGAACTCGACCTGACTAATCACGCCAAAGTCTGGGGGGCTTGTGATGTATATTGAATTTCGGCCTAAAATCCAATAGCTCTTGTTATGTATATCAGACATCAATTAATGACCTAGTGATGTATGAACTCGGGCCACCCCAAAACCACATCAGCAATGTGGGAACTCGGACCACATTAACAATGTTGGAACTTGAGTCACATATGCAATGTGGGAACTCAGGTCACATCAGCAATGTGGGAACTCGACAGCTTATGCTTATTTATAAGCAGCTAACAGCATGCCACATTTGAAGAAAACTGTTACAACGTGGCTAATCGTTACAATTATATGCATTTCACGAGGCTAAAATTACTAATTGAATGGGGTATAGCAGTTAAAAAGCTAAAAATATTTAGGATTAAAAAAGATTTTTATTGAAAAAAAAGAGAGATAAAGAAAATCATTTACCTATATATGGAACTATAAATGTGTTTAACTCAACATGATATCACTTAATCACCGACCAATTGTGAGGAGAAACCAAAAGTGGACGTTACAATAGCTATAATTTCCCCAAAAGGGACGACTATGCATCAATTTTGGTGATGAATGATCATGTATGTCCTAGCCCTATTTCTCTTTCAATATATTTATTCACTAATTAATTTTTTTTCCCCTTGAGCTATAAACTAACCGGCTAAAGATCGTCAAAAGATATATGATATCTGAGTTGTAAAGTATATGTTCGTACATATTCGTACCATTAACTGGAATTGATTGCCCAAGCTTTCAATTGTATATTTGTATTGTTCCTACTAACAAGGTACTTTCTTTGTAAAATTGCTTATAGTTGTTTTCCATTTCCAAGTCCATACTCTCTTTAAATTTAAACTAAGGGCTGGTTTGGTTTGGTTTGGTTTTCTGTTAATGTTGAAATTGGTTTAAAATTAGAGGATTTTTTTTATATTTAGTTAAGTTTTAAAATTTTTTAAAAATTTATTCATAATATTTATTTTATAATATATTCTAATTATATAAATAAATTATAAATTCCAAAATAAAAGTTATTAAAAATGTTTTTAATTTTAAACTAATTACAATTCTAACAAGTAACTAAACACACCCTAAAAAATGCAAAGAAAATTACTCTTTCAATTGAACATAATTCATCAATATATCCATCCAAAATTTTCTTGAATTTTTATCTTACCAACGTACATTCCCATAACCTTCAATAGAATACATGCAAATCTTGCATCTTGAATTTAAGAGAAACTCGTAGCAATTGATTTAACTTCTTGTTACTTTAACAGCTACAAAGGTATTTGCCTTGCTATTCCATTCAATAAATTACTTCAATAGAAATTAAAAAGGGTAAATGATTCCAATAATCTCTCATGTTAAGGCTAAGTCGCGATTTGGTTCTTAGGGTTAAAAAAGTTGCAATTGAGTCCCTCAAATCTATAATTGGCCCAATTTCGTCCTAATTTGGTGACGCAGCGATTCTGGCATGGGCAATTTCGTCCTATTTTATTTTTTCATTTTTTTATATTTTATTTGCTATTTTGTGTCTCCTTTGCATCTGCCTTATATTTTTTTTTAGGATGAAATTTTTAGAACGAAATTTTACAAGGTATTAGGACTAAATTATTATTATGTTTTTTGTATTTTATTTATTGCTTTGTGTCGCCTTTGCATCTGCCTTGTAATTTTTTTTTAGGATGAGATTTTGCAAGATATTAGGACTATATTTTGTAAGATATTAGGACTAAGTTATTTATTTTTTCATTTTTTTGTATTTTTTTTATTGACTTGTGCCTCCTTTGCATCTGCATTTTTCTTGGTTTTTTGTCGTTTTGCTCATTAAATCCGTTAAATATAACGGAAGTTATTTTCAAGGGGTACTGGTAGTTTTGGCAAACTACATGGTGTGATTGGTAATAAACATAAACCACAGAGGGGTATTGGTAATTAACCCAAAAAAGAAACGAAATTAGATAAATTCAGATTTGGCAATTGGGGAATGGAAAGGCAATTTCAAATTTATAGTTTCAAATATCGTTCTAATAGCTTGTAAAATTTTGTCCTAAAAATTTCATCCTAAAAAAAATACGAGGCAGATGCAAAGGAGACACAAAACAACAAATAAAATACAAAATAAAATGAAAAAATAAAATAGGACGAAATTGCCTCTATCAGAATCGCTGTGTCACTAAGTTATGACGAAATTGCGCCAATTATAGACTTGAGGGACTCTATTGTGACTTTTTTAACTGTAAAGACTAAATCGCGACTTAACCTTAACATGAGGGACTATTGGAGTCATTTACCCAATTAAAAAAGAAAGAGAAACTTCAATAATCTCTTTATACTAAATTTTGCTAGTTATAGAAATATCTTTTACTAATTATTTGACTGTTGGCGGGTTTCTTTATATGTGTTGTCCAGAAAGAGGAGGACTCAATGATTATTCGTTCGCCGAAACCAAAAGTAAAAATTTTGGTAGATAGAGATAGCGTAAAAACTTCGTTTGAGGAATGGGTTAAACCAAATCATTTCTCAAGAACAATAGCGAAAGAGCATGATACTATAACACATAATGATACCATTTCTTTATCATTGTTATAATCATTGAACTGATTATTGTAGCTAATAATCATGACCATATTCAAGCCTTGTCA
Source organism: Gynochthodes officinalis (assembly GCA_020080225.1). NCBI lineage: Eukaryota > Viridiplantae > Streptophyta > Magnoliopsida > Gentianales > Rubiaceae > Gynochthodes > Gynochthodes officinalis. The sequence continues at coordinate 17,906,542 of CM034616.1, forward strand.
ATTAAAGTTCCCAAATAGTAATACATAATTAATGGTCAAAAACCATCCAACCAACTAAATTTACACCAAATTTACACCATATAGTCTAAGGTATTATTCCATGACCATCCAACCGACCAAATTTACACCATATAGCCTAAGGAATTATACCCATGGAATTATTCGCCAAAATTAAGACCTCATTTCTTCCCGAATCAAGATTTGGTCAAAGATTTAAGTCTCACGAGAAGGTTCACCTTCCTTTCCCAAGAATAATTTGACCCCTCTTTATTCTTATTCCCTCCATATTGCTCCGGTGAACCCTCCCGATTCTCCGGCAACTCCGGCGTTCTCAACACGTCATCGTCTTCTTCAATGTCAGCACCCGAAATCTTTGCTTGCATGGCGGCGACCACGGCTTTGACAGCCACGTCGGCATCCCTCCGATTGCTCAGCAAGATTTCAGCAATCTGAGCTGGCGTGAGGGCCCCACCTGCCCTTATGCTGCTCTCCACGTCTTCAAAGCACACGTGTGAGTCCAAACCCAAGTAGCTCTTCACCAATGCTTTGAAGGCATGTATCCCGCACGCGCCGAGGCTAACATGTACGTCCATCCGCCCACATCTGACCAGCGCCGGGTCAACGTTGTCCATATGATTTGTGGTGAACACAAAAATCCTCTCTTCACCACAGCATGACCATAGGCCATCGGAGAAATTCAAGAGCCCTGACAAAGTCACCCGCCCGTTATTTTCATCTCCATTGCCGCCGACAATGATATTGTGATGTCCATTTCGATTTATGTTGCCATTTTTGGGCATGAATATTTCTTGGGTTGCCTTCGTAAGCCGGTCACCAGTGAGGTCAACTGAGCAATCTATGTCCTCAATGACGATTAGGGAACGATTCGTAGCTTGAATTAGCAAAGCCCTCAGCTCAGAATTGTTTGAGACTTTGCTAAGTTCAAGATCATAAACATCGTAGCACAATAAATTCGCCATTGCAGCAATGAGGCTAGACTTGCCTGACCCTGGAGGACCGCATAACAAGTACCCTCGTTTCCATGCACGTCCAATTCTATTATAGAACTCTTTTCCTTCAGAAAATGATTTTAGGTCATCCACGAGATGGTTTTTCAGTTCTGGCTCGAGGGCTAGCTTCTCAAACGTGGAGGGATGTCGAAAGGGCACCGAGGACCAGCCAGATTCGAACGAGCCGTGTCCGTTGTTGGTAAAGAGTCTGCGCTCTCTTGATACCCTTTCAAACTCAACAGCTCGAGTAGTGACGTGCACGAGGTAAGGGGAAAGGATGGCCATGAGATGGCGCTTGGGAAGCGTGAGAGTGAAGCTACGTTTTTCTACGATGCAATCTTGGATGGTCTCAACGTGGTGAGTCCATGAAAGGAGGTGGCCCTGGAAACGATCATGGATGGTGTGATTTGGAGCAAGAGTGACGGCAATGTTGTCGGAAGATCTCGATCTTGAAAGGGTTAGACGGCTGCAAGTGGAAGATGAATTAATTGAATTGAGGTAGAGGTTTACATGGCGGTAGAGGTCATTGACATCAACCCCACAATAGCCATTGAACTCCGGGATTTCGAAGTAGGAATAAGGACTGAAGAAGTCTTGGAGGTATTCACAGAATGAGTGAAACAACGACAGAATTTGAGTGGGAAGAATGTTTTGGAGGAAAGTGAGGATGCCTAGGAATGACCATAGTTGTGATAAAATCTCCATTTCATGTTGCTTTTTTGGATTGAATTGTTAGTTTGTCTTGGTATGGAATGAAGGGTTTTTATACATACAAAGAAAGAAGACCACGGAGAGTGAGGTGGCCAGTTGTGCATCATTTTTAGTCAGGACTGTGATGGCAGAATGGATTAGGATAGAAGATGAAGCCAAAGTCCAAGAGCCAAAGTTATTGTTTAATTAGGGCTGAAAAAAAATAATCAGTAAAGATAAAGCAAAAGAAAGCAGAAAGGCTATGTTTTTGCTTTTCTTCCATCATTCATTTTCTCTCTGACTGAAGCTGAACTGGAGTCACACTATGCTCATTGTGAATTGACTATTTATTTCTTAGTGAACAAATTAAATTAAAAAAGGCCCCCAAAAAATGATGATTATCCGTATTGTTCTGCTTAGTAAAACAAGGTATGGATAAAGTTGTTGCATGTGTGTTCAAATCTATTTTGTACTTTTAATTGTGGTGAAGTTTGGATAATTAAAATTTGAAGGCCGAATTTTAGATTCATGCATTTTAGTTGGTGTTGTTAAATCCGGAATAAAGTATGGAGTGGTTAAATTAAAAAGTTAGGATCAACTAGTTGAATCAATCAAAGTAAAAAAACTGGATGGTATAAATATAAATTAATTATAAAAATATTAATACTTGATAGAAATATATGATAAATCACTTATTTAATTTTCTAGTATAGTTAAATTTAAATTTAATATAAGTTATATGAAATTCTAAATATATAACTAAATAATTATGCAAACAAATAGTATAAAAAATATTTTACATGAGCGAAGTATTAAAAATTATAAGAATTTTTTTTTATAAATGTTTGAGATATTCAACTGTAAAGAATTGAAGAATTTATAGGTGAAAATTTTAAAATATTTATATAAAAAAAAGTAAAAAAAGGGGTTTTATAAAAATTAAGAGTTAAAGTATAATTTTTAAAAATTAAAGATTTTTTTGGGTGAAAAGAGGGAAACGACCCAGTCAAATTCCGATTAACTCTGATTCTAATTTGATTTGATCGTTTTTTTTTTAAAGGTAAGTTTTGTTCAAAACTCATATTAAACTCGTGATGGATTTTCGACCGATTCCCGATCAAATCAATCGGACTAATCAATCCCAATCCAATCCACTCCACGTTTTTCAACATTGATTTTAATTTGTCTTATTCCTCATTTTGATGACATATATATACACAGGCAAGCAATTAATTTTACACCCATCCTACCCTTACTTTTTTTTTCTCAAAAAACGATAGTATATTAATATGGTGACACTAATGGCCAATAAACATAATCACAAAGGCTAATTTAAATTTCATGAAATTGGTATCTAACCGAACCCACAAAAACAAAGGAGTCCACAAAGGGGCAAAAGCCTTCTTAGCATGGAGAAAATATATAGAATGATTGGGGTGGTCATGGTATGTATTCACGATGAATTAAGAAACAGGTTTTGAGTAGGTCACAACTTCTAAACCAATTGTGATGCAAACACATGTTAAGCAATCGTTAATTGTTCTGAAACTTTAAGCATCGAAAATAGGTTTCTGGGTATCTTTATCATTCTTAAGTGTCTTTGCTGGAACTCCTTTTCTTCTTATTCCCTTTGATTGAAGCTATTTTTTATGACTCAAAGTTTGGCATCCCAACCACCATTATCCAACGTCTTCTTTTACAAATAGTAGTGTAGATCGATGTACTTTCCACAGCATACAAATGCAACACAAGTGGAAAGACATGCATTTTACTAAGTAAAATTAATTTAAGCATTTCTCGAACTAGTTATGCTATGATAATATTAATTAACTCTCAATTTCTAAATTAATCAATTCGATTCGAGCATTGAAACAACTGAGATAAAAGCATTCTTCTTCTTCTTTTTTTGGTTAATTAAAAAAATCTCAAACTCCATATTTTTTAAATAAATACTAATTATTGAACCTTACAATACTCTAACGCATTTCAAAACCCGTGTCTATAAATTATATTTTAAAATGTATTTTTATATTTTTTAAAATAATAATTATAAATTAAAATATATATTAAAAAAATATAAAAATATATTTTGAAAGTGAATATATTTTGTTTGAGTGACTCGTGTAATTCGACTAACGTTAGCTAGTGTTGGGTGATGGTGATGGTGATGGTGATGGAGAAAATGGGATAACATCTGCCGCACTAAGACAGTGCAAATTGCAAGAGTTGGTACTTTTTACTAAAATTTCTTTCATCGGACACTTTAATTTTGTTTCCCATCCTTACCGACAGGGTGCGACTTCACTGCCAGATGTTCTTTGTCCTCATTATAATTTTACTCATCAATGGATCATCACGAGATAATGAACCATCACCTCACTTCATCACTCCAATCATGTTTAAGATGACCCTAGTGCTATTACATTCGAAATGGATAAATGTTCCACTACTAAATATTATATATGTTGTGAAATAGAAAAGATATTTCAAAAAAATCAGAAATCCTTCATGGGTGTTTGACTATTTTGAAAAACACTTTTTTAAATTTTATCAATTAATTGGTCTAATAAGTTATCTTTACCTTTCTAATTAATATTATGAGCTCTTTGCCTCAAAAGGTGAGCACTAATAATATAAAATATAATGTTCTATTCGTCCAAATTTTGTAACCACTCCACTTAACTTTTTTAATGAATGAATGTTAAAAATAACTTCTACTCACTATTTTTTTGATGTGTATAAGCATCATGTTTGAATCAAATTCATTTAAAATTTTCACTCTAAATATCAATACCCTTACAATATTAAACAACCCACAATATAATCTGTTTGTTCTATTTCCTTTCTCTCTCTTATTCTTTTCTACGAGTTATGGAAAGAGGCAACTAAATATTAACTTTATCATTTCTTTTTCCATGCTTACGTGACTTGCCAGCCCTTTTACAAAAGTTGCATTTTTATATATAGATAACCTTAGGAAAATCAAATCTTTTGCGAGTGAATTTTATCTTTATTCGCTTGGAAAGCAATATTTCTTCGATCATCAATTAGCACTATAGACGGTGATCTAGCTAACTGTCTTGCATGAATTGGCTTCCCAGAAAAATCTACTGTAAACTTTTGCTCCTTTTTAGCCCTTTATTCATCTTATTAAACGAGTGATTGAAATTTGAAACATCCCTACGAGACGATAGCCGAAGTTTTTATGTTGACATGAATCTATATAAAAAGCAACAAGCCGATGGTGATGGCTGCGAGAAAAAAGACCACAGATCAGCTTATGCGGAAAACAAATTTGTCCATGAGCATAAGAATAAAGCCAAAGAAACTTCGCTTCAGATGTTAAAAAAGAAAAAGAAATCTCAATTCCTTCGATTGTCTAGTACCTTTTATTCTTTATTGTATATGTTAGCGACAGTATTTTGCCTACTTTTAACTTATCTTTTCTAGTGGATCGATATTTTTTTTTGTCGTAAAAAAAGTTTTTTTTTTCAAAAATTATTTTACCTTAAGAAAGAGTTCACGTTAGGATAAATTCCTAAACTTATCCTTATTAAGGATAATGATGTATGTAAAAGTGCGTGACTATAGAATTCAAAAATAATATGAAAATTAAATTGAAAAAGATGGCTCTAAACTCCAAAACAATACATTAAAGTCATAAACAAATAACAAAGTCAATATATGACTTGTCTAAAAATTAGAGGCTTATTTTTTCTGTTTCTCACACACAATATAATGGACAACATGTCCTATTTATAAGAATTACCAAAAACCCAAACCTAACAAGATTTCCTATCTAATGTAAATCTAACTTAGAATATGATTTAATCACTAAAACCAAATCTAACTATGAATCACTACCCAAAACCTAAACTCATTTGGAAATTTAGTTTAATTATTCTACATTGCCTCTCTTAAGCTAAATTTTCATAATTCATCATGCTAAGCATTTTCTTTAATTTTACAAATGTTTCCATCTTCAATGCCTTTGTGAAAATGTCTATCACTTGATTTTTAATTTTGCAATAATCAATGACGATCTCCTTTTCTTGAACTAACTCACGAATGTAATGAAATTTTATGTCAATGTGTTTACTTCACCCATGGAATATTAGATTCTTTGTTAACTCAATAACCGACTTAATATCACAAAAAATCTCTATAAGACCCTCCTGCTTGTGTTGTAAAACACTAAGCATCCTTCTTAACCATAAAGCTTGAGTAGCACTATTTACTACCACCATGTATTCAACTTTAGCAGTGGACAATAAAGCTTGAGTAGCACTATTCACTGCCGCAATGTATTCAGCTTCAACAGTGGACAAAGCTATCACTGGTTGTTTTTTGGATGACTATGAAAACACACCAGGTCAAAAGAAAAATGCATATCTAGAAGTGCTCTTCCTTTCAATCATGTCACTGGCCCAGTCACTATCTGCATATCTAATAAGTCTGCTAACATCATGGTATGAATAAAAGATACCCTCAAATTGAATACCTCATATATACCTCAAAATCCTCTTTGTCACTTGTAAATGAGATTGTCGTGGACATTCCATAACCCAACTAATTAACCCAACACCAAAAGTAATGTCAGGCCTTGTTGAAGTCAAGTATCTAAGACTCCCAACCAATCTTCTAAAATAGGTTGAGTCAACTAGCTCACAAGTACCTTCCTTTGTCAACTAACTTCAATCTTTCCTCTACTAGAGTCATTATTGGCTTGGCTTGATCCATCTTGAATTTTTTCAAAATATCATTGGCATATTTCTTCTGTGAGATAAATATAACATCTTCTCTTTGATCAACTTCAATTCCAAGAAAATAAGACATTAATCCCAAATTTGTCATCTCAAAATATCTAATCATTGCTTTCGTAAATTCAGAAATTAAATTTAAGATTACTGCTTGTAAAAATCAGATCATCCACGTATAAGCACATAGTAAGAATATCTCTACCAAGATTGAACTTGATGTATAGAGTATGGTCATACAGACATCTTTGAAAACCATTCACCAAGAAGTATGTGTCAATTCTTGTATACCAAACTCTAGGAGCTTGCTTCAAGCCATATAATACCTTCTTCAATTTGTAAACTTTATTTTCTTGAAATTTCTTGACATAACCTTCAGGCTTCTCAACATACACTTATTCTTCAAGAATACCATTCAAAAATGCAAATTTCACATCCATCTGATAAATTTTCCAACAATGTTTTGCAGCAAGTGAGATAATCATCCTTAGTGTGTCAAGTCTTCCAACCGGTGCAAAAATTCCAAAATAATCAATTCCTACTTTTTGTTTGTATCCTTTAACTACCAATCTTGCTTTATAGCAGTCTATTTATCTAGTTGACTTGTATTTGGTTTTGTACACCCATTTAACTGAAATTGGCTTATTCTCCACTGGAAGTGTAGTCAATTCCCATATTTTATTCTTCTTAATGGCATGAATTTCTTCATTCATTGTTTGTATCCATCGATCATCTTTGACTGCTTCTTCAAAGTTAACCGAATCACAATCGGCAAATAAAGCGAAATTCACAATATCTTCATCAGATATATCATTATCTTTACCAACAACATAGTCTTGAAATCTAGCTGGCATATGCCTCTGTTATTGTGGGCAACCAGTCATTTCAACTTGAGTTGATTGGGACACATATGAAGAAGATTGTGTAACTTGCTTTTCTTGCTGTCTATCCAAACTTCCTTTTTCAAAATTTAAAGGAATTGACGAACGCCTAACAATTGTTTCAGGCTCTTTTGAAGACCAATCCCAAGCTGCTTGCTCATCAAACATGACATCTCTACTGATGATCACCTTTTCTGTCTCTAAATTATATAACTTATAACCTTTTGTTTCATGACTATATACAAGAAATTGCACCGTGTAGGACATCGGTTTTGTACATAAACGGCACAAGTAACAGCTTCTGCCCAAAATTCCTTTGACATTTTCTTAGCATGCATCATTGACCTGACCATATCCATGATTGTTCTATTCTTTCTTTCTGCGACTCTATTTTGCTGAAGAGTGCATCTGGCTGTCAACTGATGTTTGATACCATGATTTTTCAAATAATTATCACACACAGTAAATTGTATACCTCGATCTGTCCTCAAAACTTTGATGTAATACCCACTCTGCTTTTCCACATAAATTTTGAAACTTTTGAAAACATCACAAGAATCAGATTTGTTCTTCAAGAAATAAACCTATGTTTTTCTACTAAAATCATCAATGAAGGTAATAAAGTACCTAGTACGTCCATTTGAAGCAGATTCAACTGAATACAAATCTGAATGCACCATTGTAATAGTCCGTTAGCTCTCCAAACTTTTCCTTTTGGAAATAAATCTCAGTGCTTGTTGCCTAGGATACAAGATTCACACTTCTTATCTCCAAAGTTGATAGAAAGCAATCCATAAACTTTCGTCTTTCTTGCAAGAAATTTCAAACTATCAAAATTCAAGTGTCCATACCACAAATGCCACAACCATGTATCATCAAATGTCATAGAACTAAAGGAAGATGAATCATTACACGTGATGGTAATGGGAAAAAGAAAACTTTGAGTCATATTAACCTTGGCAATTTGATCCAATTTGTCATTACAAATAGTGCACATGCCTTACTTGAAATATAGATCATATCCTTTCTCAGAAAGCTATCCTAAACTCAACAAATTATGACATAAGCTAGACACATAGAAAACATCTTATATATAATTAGAAGACCCATCTTTTAGATTAATGGCAATCATCTCCTTTCGGATAGCAGGTACCTTTGCATTATTCTCAAACGTCAAATATATTTTAAATGATTCATCAAGTTCAGTAAATATTTCTTTACGACCAGTCATGTGATTACTACAAGTAGAGTTTAAATACCATTCTTCCTTCTTGTTATTTTCTGAAGTAGAATTTAAAAATATCAATGTCTCGTGTTTATCTTGAAATTTATCTTCTGCCATTTTAGCATGCACTTCTTTGTTGTCATTATTTTTTAACTGACACTCCCTTTTATAATGACCAAATTTTTCACAATTATAACACTAGATTTTTTATTTGTGTTACCTTTGAAAATTCTTCTCTTTATCATTGGTCATATCATCACTAGTTTCTTTTTGTTGGTAGGTTGGGTTACCTTTTCTATGAGTAGAAGAAAAATTTACAAGTCGTTTGGTTACAGGGAATGGGAGGGAAATGGAAAGGTTTGAACAAAAAATGAGTGTTTGTTTTGGGAGGATGGGCTTATCAAAACCCCTTCCAATGGTTTTAATCAAAACCCAGGCCCCCCCTCCTTTTCTCCAAACCCACGGTGCTGGGTTTTGTTCTTCTATGGGCCTCAATTTTGAAGTGGCGCGCGCCCATTGTCATGGGGGTTGCAAACCCCCCATGGTTTGCAACCCCCATTTTACCTTTTTTTTTAATTTTTTTTTTAAAAACAAATTTCACTAATTTATAGAAAATATTTTTCTCTACAAATTGACATGCACTTTGACTATTTTTTGAACAAGATATAATTTGTTAAATATCATATAATGTAAAATACTATTTTTATTATAATTTTAATATAAAATTTATTCCATTTCATTACAAAATAATACCAAACAACATAATTATTATCATTCCATTCTATTCCAAACCTTTCCATTCCACAAATCCATTCCATTCCTAAACCCACCATTTATACCAAGCGCCCCCTTATTTTGTTTCTACCTCTGTAATTACCTCTGCCTCCACGTCCACTATTTTGATAACCTTGACCTTTTTGACCTGTGTCCCCACTTTTGGAAGTTTCTCTTTTGGGTTTATTCACCACTTCTTTCACTACTTCTTCTACTTGTTCAATTGGTTGTTGAGAAAGTGACATCCATAGATAATCAATTCACCTTCCAAATCATCAAACTGCAATGTGTTCAAATCTTTAGTTGTTTTAAGAACTATCTTCTTTGTGTGAAATTTGAAGATAACGAATGTAAGACTTTGGAGACCACTTGTTCTTCTTCCAACTCTTTACCATTAATTCTCATCTCACCCACAATACCTTTAATTCTATCCATGAAATCTTGCACTTTTTCAGTGGGTTTTATATAAGCCAATTCATATTTCCTTCTCAACTCTTGCAATTTGACTTTTGTAACATTTTTGTTACCACGATTCGTATTTAACAAAATTCTCCATGCCTCCTTTGTTGTTTTTCCATGCAAAAATTTATTAAGTACCTTGGCTTGGATTTTGGTTTGCATATAAAACTCAGCCCGTTGATCGCGCCTCCGATTCATCTCTAATTCTTGAGTTTGTTATTTTGTTAATTCTTGACCCTCTTATGGTTCTACAAATCCAGGGTCAATAACATGCCATTTTCCAATGACTTTGAAAAAAATTTCCATCAATTCACGCCAAGCTTCAAAATCATTCTTGCCATCAAAGACAAATATTGGGCAATTAGAAATAAATTGTGTGGATGCCATCTTTCACTCTCTCTAAGATCCCTTACACAAGCTCGGATACCTAATGTAGAACCCAAAAATAATATGAAAATTAAATTGAAAAAGATGGCTCTAAACTCCAAAACAATACATTAAATTTTCAAAAGTCATAAACAAAGAACAAATTCAATATATGATTTGTCTAAAAATTGGAGGCTTATTTTTTCTCTTTCTCACACACACAATATAATGGACAACATGTCCTATTTATAAAAATTACCAAAATCCAAATCTAACAAGATTTCCTACCCAATGTAAATCCAACTTAGAATAGAATTTAATCACAAAAACCAAATGTAAATATGAATCACTACCCAAAATCTAAATCCATTTGGAAACTTAGTTTAATTATTCTATAGTGACCCAAAATAAAATAAAATAAAATAAAGATTGGAAAAGTATACACTTAAGTATATTGACTACATAACTAATAAAAAAGTTATATATATTCGAAAGTGGGCTCCTTTTTAGGACAAATGGATCAATTTTTGCTACTTCTTTGGCTTATTTTCATTCATTAATTGTATTTATTATATATATATATATATATATATATATATATATATATATATATATATATATATATATAAACAATGTCTATTTAACCTCCTTTTGATACATGTGCAAATTTGATTATTGTAATCAAGCCACATGTGGAGTTTTTGTTCTTCATTTTTATTTACCCTACAATACAAAATTTTAATTTAAATATATGCTTGATTGACATCGATTAATTGTTTTGAGTAAATCTAAATATATCCTAATTACTTTCAAATTAAGTTCAAATGTAACTTATAATCTTCATTATTTTATCTGAATTCAAGTGAAAGTTCTAATTCTTATCACTTTATTTATGTTTATCACAACCAAGTCCACCTCCTCTAAGATTGCCTTGAATTTTTTTTTTCATAATTTTATCTTTTTTTTTTATTAATTTATCCCTTATAATTTTATCCTTAAGTGGAAATAAAAAGTTAATAAAATTATGTGGACAGAGGCAAATACAAAGTTGAAGTACCAATATTTTCTTAAAAATTAAAAAATTATGAAAATTTATAAAAATACAATCACCTTTAGGATTTTTAACAAACTCCTAATACACATAGAATTCTTACAAATTAAGTGACTAATATTTTATTTATTAGTTTAAAATTAGCAAAATTAAGAATTAATTTTCTATCTAAAGTTTTTTTATGGTTATGATTGTTTATTTCTTTTTAGATTTTTCAATTGGCATGGTTAAGTAAATTTTATATCCAAATTTTCACTTTTTATTGATATAGTTGAAAAGTTAAAAATTGAATCATTCATCAACCAGTTATTATCACAATTTATCATTAATCAAGTAATTAATTTAAGTAGTTAATCACCTCATCTTAATTTAAGCATATTACCTTAAATTTTCTCTTAAAATTATTGAAGTTATCTTCCAAATAAAATAATGATAATTAAAAATTTTCATGTCATTCTTATCATTATCTTATAATATCTATTATAATTATTATGATTATTTGGAATTTAATTTTTCACCTTCTTATTAATATAAAATACACTATTCTTATTATTTCACCTCACCTTTATTTTTTCTCTCACCATTTGAGTTTCAAAGTCAAGTTTATGGAAAGAAAAATTCATAATACCAAGAATTTGTTAGTCGTGTGTGTAAGTTGTTTTACTAATGAATTTTACTTTTATTGTACAAAAATAATGATAATTATTTAAAAAAAATTTTTTCTAATGATGAATGTAAGGGTGAAGGTGGAGTTTGTGTATACTAGAAGGGTGAAGTTTTTAGACCATAGAATTTTATAATTCTTTTTTTATAATTTTTTATTCTTTATATTTTTTTTATTAGTGGATTACAAATTAACAAAATTATACATAAATGGCTTCTTCATGAAAAATTTCTTTGTAGAGAATTTGTTGCTTTATTGTATATGAAATTTTTTATTTTATTTTCATAATTACATTTCAATATAATTATATATTTATTTATTTTCAGCAATATTCAGTCTTATATTTATTTTATTTGTTGTGAATGATAAAATGATATTTTCTTTTTTTGAATGTATCAATTATTCTAAAAAAGAATTTATTTTGCTGTTAATTATTATTTTTATTGATGTTGAGATTTATTTTTATTTTTAAATAAGAATTTATTATTTAATTTAATAATATTTTTTTGCATGCAATAATAATAATTCTATTACATGCATATAAATATTCTTTAGTATTTATTATTAAAATTATTTTTTTCTTTTATTTAAAAATAAAATAAATAACTATATTATTGAAATAATAATCTCCCGTTCATTTAAACTGGTCAAACACTAGTTAAGAAAGAAAGTACATATATTTTTAGTAACTTTTATAGTAAAAAACTATAGTGATAGATGTTGTAAAAAAAAATTATTTATCACATTCCTTAAAAAATGTAAAATAATAAAAAATAATTATGTCTTTTTAAATATGTCATATCAGTCATTGTAACTTTTATTATAAAAAGCCACTAAAAGTATAGTCATTCTAAGAAAAATGTTTGTAATTTTTCATTTTCTTTTTTGGACAATAACAACAACACAACTCATTACTAATGATCTTTTACTATTCATTCCATTTATTCATTCTTATTAATTTTAATTAGCTATATGTAACTTTTTTTTTATTTTTTTCCCTCTTCAATAACTCGTGTTTACAATAAACAACCCCCCCCCCCCCCCCCCTCTCCCCACCAACTCCACACCTCTAAAGCCCTCTCCCCGCATGAGCTACAGCTAAAAGAATGAGAGTCTTCTTCACCAAGAAAATAGTGGTGGATGCCAAAAGAAAGATAGGTTAATGTATGGATAAAAGAAAGAGGAATCAATATTAAAGCCAATATTTAACCAAGGCAAACAAAAATCAGCTTTGGATACCCTTTGAGGACTAGGTACTACATTTGAATGTGCTTAATTAACTTTCTTTCTTTTTTCTTTTCTTGTTTCTTGCTATTCAAATGTTTCAGTATTAACATTAATTTGCCATAATTAGTTAGCTGCCTTTTAGTTTTTTTTTTTTTTTAAGCTTTGGGCCGGGGCTTTTTCGTGTTCTAGTTTCTATAATCATAGATTCTTTAGTTTTTTTAGCTTTAAGATTCTAAAAATGTCTTCACATTTCGTAGTACATTGAAGGCAAAAATGTATACCCTTTCAAAAGTATAATAGGATATTTTAATAAGAGGGGTTGTAAGTTCTAAATATGTGGGTTCGATCTTGGAGGTTGGCAACTAATGTAAACAAAATGATAGAAAAAATAATAATAATAACAGTATATTTTAGTGAAAAAACTACTTTAACTCTTATTAGGATTTAGGAAAAATTTCCCTCTTAATTAATTTGTCAACTTTTGGTGCCCAATAATGAAAATTCCTCTAGGCAGAAGCAGCAGAAATTGGAATGCACCAAAGATATCTCAAAAATGGCCCAACCCCATGCAGCCTCCTAGACAGTTGTTATTGGGGCTTTTTGAGCGTCTCTTGAAACAGGCCTAGGGGTTAGGCGGTTCAAATTTGTGTACTAATTCTCCTGGTAAATTATGCATTTCATGTATTATATGAGATTTCAAGTAATAGATGTTAGACAAACACGAAAATCATAATTTTGGGAAAGACTATTATATTGTGCGTAAAATTATTCTTTTAAATCGAATGTAAAAGATTGCGGTTTGTGTAAAAGATTATATCTTATTGAAAAAATACTAGAGATATTTTAGTACGGTATTTTGGATATTTTAGTATGGTATTTTGTGTGCAAGGTTGTTAAACTCAAATTTTTGCGTAAAATCGGTGGAGAGTCCACAAAATGGGATCGTAAAATCATAAGATCTTATAAATTATGAAAAATAATATAATAAATATATTATATATAATATATGTTAAGTTTATAAATTATAAACTTGTTCAAACTTATAAAAAGTACACAAATTTCAAAAAGAGAATATTATCAATCACACTTATAAATTAATAAGAATCATAATTCATTAACAACCATGCATAATAAAAGTTACAACTTATAAAAATTAAAACATCAATATTCCAAGTGCAATACTACAATAATCAATAAAGATCATCAAAAGAAAGATTTAAATCCTTATCCAAGTTCAAATTATCCTCATTGTCTTCATCTTCATTTTCTTGAATATCATCATCACCAAATAAATCGTTCCTACCTTGCTCCATTTCTTTTGAAAGATCTAAAGGTTCATTCAACCTATCTTCAAGATCAACAAGTGCTGCACCACTGCCACAAGCATCAAAAGCCACATTGTCTTCATTGCTATCCAAATTGTTGCATTCCTTATTCACTTTCAATTTCAGTAGAAGCACCTGCAGTATTAAGAACATGCAAATGATTAATTTCAATTGGATCATCATTAGGGTTCTCAGTTATCCACTCATCATCAGAAGCTAGATCATCAAAGCTTTCTTCAAAACTTTGAACATTTCTATCCTTCAACTTCAAATTGTACATCACAAAAACCAAATCATTCATCTTCTTTTGAAGCAAACGAATATTTTTTGTGTGCGCATGAAGAAAAAGATATTAAAGATTAAAGATTGAGAAGTATAAACATAACCAGTAGTAGAAGAAAATAAAAAAACAAATATAGGTTGAATATGTTTTATTTTACTTTTACTTACCATCTCAAAGGCACTCCAATTGCGCTCATATCCTGATGAACTACATGTCAAACTTAATACTCCATTGCAAACTTTTTTAGTTTAGGGCACTTATCTCCATAAGAATCCTACCACTTTGCAAGGGCTTTCTTATTCCTTGTAGCCTTAGCAGCTTAAATCCCAAATAATCTAGCTGCATCTTTGAACTTATCCAATTGCTTATTTATCTTACACCTTTCATTTAAATCCATCACCATTCTCTTCAAGCAATTATATAATCTGATTTTTATTTCAGCAGTAACTTTGAAATCTAGACTATAATAATAATATGGATTCAAGTAATAAGTTGTAGAATGCAATGGCCTATGAAGTTGAAGTTCTCTTCTAGTTTCAATGATTTGCAATATAGGCTCATAACTACAAAAGTAATATTATTAGCATTAGCAAAAATATCATTTTAAACAAAACAATAATAATTAATAATTAATTAGCAAGTAGCAACTTACTTTTTCTTCACATTGTTGAAATTGATCTTTATTTTTCCTTTAGCATGATCCATCTCATTATAGAGGAATCCCATAGTCGGTGTCACATCCGAATCCACTATTCGAAGTATTTTGATGAGAGGAAATGCAACCTTGAGACATAATACTATGTTCCTCCAAAATCTACTATCTAACACAAATTGTTAAACTTTCTTTCCATCAACTGTGGAGGCAAACCTATTGGACTTCCAAGTTGCAGAAGTAAACATGATCATCAAGGCACCTTTGAGATCATTAAGGCTACCTAAAGTCAAGTAAAAAGTAGCAAATCGAGCGACAGCTGGCCTAATCAAATCCTTCCCTTTAGTAAAATGCCTCAACATAAATATAACATTTGTTTTTGTGTAAATGTAAGTTGAAATCTTTCTTGCTTTTGTAATGGTGGTTTGATGAATTTTCAACTTCTTCTCAAAATCCTCTAACATTAGATCTATACAATGAGCAGCACATGGAGTCTAATATAACTTATTTCTAATCTTCATCAATAACTCTTCAGTTGCTTTATAGTTTGCAGCATTGTCAGTAACCACCTGTACCACATTTTCCTCTCCTACTTTCTCAACAATTTCATCTAACATTTCATAAACTTTATGTGCAGTTTTAAAGACATCAGAAGCATCAACTGAACACAAGAAAATAGTGCCTTTTGGACTATTCACCATGAAATTGCAAATTGATCGCCTTTTTTTGTCTATTCATCCATTTGACATAATAGAACAACTCTTTTTTTTTTCTATTCAGCTTTATGCTCCTTTAGCAATTCCATAGTGCGTTTCACTTCTTTACTCAAGTATTTTTCCCAAATCTCATAATAAGATGGAGGCTTAAATCCACAACCATATCTACCAATCAATTCAACCATTTTTGAAAACTTTGGATTGTTCACACAGTTGAATGGAATAGCACACACATAAAACCATCTTGCTATTTGCTGACACACATCCTCTTTCAACTCCTTTTTCAAAAAGTGATTGATAGTTGTTTGTGTTCTTTTGCCTACAAAAGAATCCATAGGATATTTTCCTTTTATTGCCACACTTTATGATGATGGTTATTCAACTTCATCGCTTTCACACTCATCATCAAATGATTCAACTCTTCTTTTTTTTACTTTAATTTCTACATTTTTCACCAATACCATTAGGATTTCCTTTTTGACATCATCTGGCACACTTATACATGGCTCTACATCTTTTCTAGTACAAGCCAAATAATTCTTGAGATGATAAATCTCTCCTCCAAGAACTTTAGTGCAAAATTTACATTGCACTTTTCTTGCGGATTTATCCACATCAAGGCCAAATTTCCATCCTATGTCAAGCCTACTCCCTGTCTAATTTTTCCTTTGAGGCTTAGAACCCAAAGCGGACATATTCACTTTGAAGTTTAGGCGTTCCAACTAGTTACATGAAATAAAAACAAAGGAAAAAGAAATCAAAAAAAAATCCAGCAAAGCAAAAACAAAAACAAGAAGCGATCCTAATGTTGAAAAATCCAACAAAGCAAAAACAAATCTAGATGGAACAAATCCAGCAAAAACAAAAACAAAAAGAAGAAGAGATCCTAATGTTGAAAAATCCAGCAAAGGAAAGCAAAAACAAATCCAGATGACAGAAAGGAACAAAGCCAACCAGCAAAGCAAAGCAAAAACAAATCCAGATGACATAATGGAACAAATCCAGTAAAAACAAAAACGAAAAAAGAAATGATCCTAATGTTGAAAAATCCAGCAAAGCAAAGCAAAAACAAAAACAAATCCAGATGATAGAATGGAACAAATCCAGCCAACAATGCAAAGTAAAAACAAATCCAGATGACAGAATGGAGCAAATCCAGCAAAAAAAAAACAAAACAAAAACAAGAAGCGAACCTAATGTTGAAAAATCCAGCAAAGCAAAACAAAAACAAATCCAGATGATAGAATGGAACGAAACTAGCCGACAAAGCAAAGCAAAAACAAATCCATATGACAAAATGGAACAAATCCAGCCAACAAAGCAAAGCAAAAACCGTCAACAACATTTGCCAATTTAAGCTTACAAATATATTCATGAATTCTACAACGTAGTAGGCAATTCTGCAATAATTCAAGTTAATTCAAACCAGTTAATCATTCAACAACATCCAACAACATTTACTGAGTTCCATAAGAAAAAATTGAACTCCTTTTCTGAAGCTACATTTCATAATTCCCTAATGAAAAAGCTCAAAAGTATGAAATGATCACAACCTCATATCATGACAATACACCGGAACACTAAAATCAGTAACAGTGATAGGAAGTTTTCGCATTAAACGAACTTTCGAGTTTCAAGAAGATAAGAGACTTACTGAGTTACTGTTGGACCACTAGTAGAGAGTAGAAATGTGCTTCCTTTTTAGTATTCCAATTTTAGTTAGCAAACTTCCAGGCGAAGTGAAGATGAAGACGGTGGTCAATGGCGAAGCAGACTACGACAAAGTCGGGGATTGTGGCGTGAGGTAAAGGGAGTTTGGATAGGAGTTTGAGGCCGTGTTGGAGGTCTCAGTTTCACCACCACCTTTTTCTTTTTGCAAGTCAAGCATGTAATATTCGTGGACTGCTACTCGGAGATGGAGTTTCGGCGTGTGACTTCAGCGAAGCTTGATTTGCGACAGCAGAACCCTAGAGGTCTGAGACAAAATGCAGAGGAAACTGGAATGAAACGATGATGAAAGGCTAAAATTGGGTTTTTTTACCAAAACATAGCCTAATTTCACGTTTTGGTGGAATCGCTTGAAACGCACGATTTTAACAATTTTACCTATCAACAAGCGATTTTACCACGATTTCACCATTTTTCGATTTTAAACACGAGTTGAATCGAACTCTAGATTTTTGCTCGTAAAAACGTACGAGTAAACTCGCGATTTTAACAACCTTGTTTGGTAGTTCTTTTCATTTCCCAGTTAGATTAGATGTTTTATTTGTGGAAAATGCTGAACTTATGCGTTTACTTGTGACTTCAACATGTACCAAGCACTTCAGGTATTTCCTTTAGAGCCCTATTAGAGAGGGATTGAAACTTTACAATACTTATGGGAAATGCTTGAATGAAGTCGTGTAGGCTTAATTTGTGATGGATTGGCCTAGATAAATGTAAGCTTGGTTGAGAAATTATGTGCTTTGTGCGAAGGAATGCCCAAGCATTACATGAGCTTGAAGGAAATTGCACAAACGTATGCACGAGTATGGGTTAATACTCGCCAGATTGCCAAAAAATGTGCATGTGTGAGCTAAAACATGTGTGGCCTTGCTCGAGGCAAGTTTGAAGAAACCAAGAGTGAGTTTTGTGTGCTGATATTGTGAGCTGAAGAAAAGAATTTTAATTGTCTTACTCATTCTACCGATTGAGAATGATGATACATATGCATGTTTGGTCCTAAACTTTCTCCTACAAATCTCCTACAACTATGGTGGAATGATTTTATCTAATTTTGGTAATGCTAATCTAGCTAATTTACAGGCTTGCCAACACGAACGAGTTGCATATTGCAAGCCATGAATTGAGCATGGCATGAAAAATGAAACAGGCAATTTTGCACAGTAATGAACAGTTGCTAGTTTATTGATCGTGATCAGCAAACATGCAGTTTGTAACTTGATCAATAATTGATGAAAGCTCAATCCGGCACGGATAAGTTAGCAATCTAACCAAGGTTGAATTTTATCTCTACCTATGAAAACACTGGAAACACAATGAGTGCTGGATCCCAGTTTTTATTCTTCAGAGACCAATTCGATGCTTTAATCAGGTGATTAACATTGGCAACATTCATATTGAACGGCAGAGCTAGATCTACTTGTACTTTCGAGAAGTGTATTTATGGCGTGTCTTGAGTCAGTGTGATTCTACTTGAGTTGGTATTAGAAAACAGCTGAAATGATTCTATTGGTCATCATCAAGTCCCAAGAGATGTGGTACACGTGTGATTGAGTGCGACCATTTAATAAAATGCTACTCCTCATACATGGGGGTCAACCTCCCAGGAGAGGCACTATTCTCTCCCCTCGCCCCTCTTTTTACATAAATATCATATTATAATGAAGTACCTATTAATAGTAAAGCCAGATTGGGAGAAAAATTTGGCTAAAATGTGCTTGTACACAATGGAAGTCCTCGAACTTAGGATCCCTTCTCTCTCTCTTTTTTGTTTTTTATCTGGAAGATTCTAAAGGCATAATCTTCTAATTATAATTCTTTCTCTCTAGCCTGTGCAAATTTTAAAGTTATAAGAAGTGACTTTCCTAAGCATTGCAGAGTGTAGAGAAATCACGTTCATCTGTTTACGTGTTAAATCATAGTTCGTGTTGTGCTTAGGTAAATTTTCCAACGGAGCATGCTCGGTATGGACTATACAGAAAGCAACCTCAATCCGAAGATTTATTGTTATTGTGACCTTAATACCTAATTGCAACTCCGTGGATCTATTCAATAGTCGAAATTGAAAAAAAAAATCACTAGATTTTATCTTCAGAATTGACTTGTATAAGTTGATTGTTTTCAATCCTTTTTTTTTTGGCTAAATTTTCTCTCGTCATTTTCTTCCATCTTTAATCAAGTTGATGGACCAGAGAACTAAAGGGAACAAACTTTGAAAATAAAAATAAGCAAACAACTTTTAGGGTCTTTATCACAAAAATTATTGATTATGTTCAACACCTCCTCTGGAGAACCCCAGCATATATCACAAATCCACAAAATCTGGAAATTTTGAGTTTTGTAGTTGTACTACAGTAAGAAAAACACGAGAAAAAAAATACAAACCCAGACGCTACATAATAGCCGGCCATTCCGACAGCCTTCTCCTGTACATTACAAAAATTACACCACAAAAAAAAAGACGAAAAAAGGACAAAGTCAATGCTCTCTTTCCCTTCATCAAAAACACAATATACACATGCAGCAGTAGTGACTGAATGGAACACCACAAATTCTGGCCACCATTAATTTTCATGGTCATGACTTCAAATCATCCAATTCACCATGACCCTTTTCATCATCATCTGCTCAGAAGAGGAAACCAGCGCTCTCTCAAGTCAGATTGGTAAGAAAGCATGAAGAGAAGAATCACAAGAAGCAAAGCAACACCCCATGGAGTTCCACCAGCTCTGTGAAGAGATTGCTGCTCCGGAATCCAAAACTTCTCCAAGAAAGTGAACAACTGCAACCCCAGAACTAGCAGTAGAGGAGAGACCATGAAGAACAGCTTAATCCCATCAAAAAAGGGTCCGAAAACGTTCTCGAAATTCATGTACCATGTGAAACTTACAAACGCGAACAATACAAGAAGGAAGAAGCAAAGGTGTGGAGGCAAAGTGGAAAATGATTGATGAGAAGAAGATGAATAGTAGTAATTATCAGCCATTTTTCCTCAACCAAACCTTAGGAGATAGAGAAACTTCTTAGAGAGGTAAGCGTATTTTGCTGAGTGCACTATGTGTAAATGTGTGTAGTGTGTGCAACACTTGGCTTGTGACGACATGATTTGAGCTTAGGACATTTGTTTATATAGTAGTGGGTGGAGGGGCCTTAGGTTTCTAATAATTGAACTTACTTTAGTTGAAAAATCCCAAGAAGCCCATATGGGAACTTGAAAGGGAAATTATAAAAGATAAGAGCTATCTGTGTGTTTTTTTTTTTTTTTTTTTGGTGCTAAAAATAATAGTTATATTGTATTAGGAATAATATATAAAAATAGTCAAATAAGTTAATTGATATTTGTGATATATAGTTACCACGAAAGAAGCGGCTTTGAAAGGTTACAAAAGTCTCCGAAAAGGAAAAAGCTCTAATAAATAAGAATATACACCTTAACACATAGAAATAAAATATTACTATTACTAATTAAGGTGACTGTCTCAACTGGTACGCCTCAAATTATATACACTGAAAGAAACTAAACTCATATCTCTCTGTTCTATTATGGTATATTATGCCTTATTATCTAAAATTTATGTACTCCTTCTGTCAAAAAAGAAAGATAATTAAAAAATATATATTATTTTTTTAAAATTCTTATATTACTTTTATTTATAATAAAAAAATTATATATTTAATAATACAATATATCATATCTTATAAATTTAAAAAAATTATGTAAAATTAAAAGTAAATTTTTTTATATAAAATTTTGTTGGTAGTATTATTTTTTCAATAAAATAACTTATCGATAACAACTATTTTGACCATACTCTTGGTGCAGATGCTTTACTTTGGATGCAATTTAGGATTCCTCGCTCTTACTATTTGGATGCATGACGCAGAGCGAAAAAATGGGCCGATGGCCGGTGAGATTGTGTATGGGTTGAGATTCGTACATTTTGGAAAAAAGGTTTGAAAAGTGAGTATCTGATGACATCTGTCACCGACCGGGACCAGATCTTGAGATGAATTGATTAGTGAAATTTCCTGCATCACCGTCTGCCCCAAAATTGGAAAACTACAGATTTGGGAAAGACCATTACGTGTAAAGTTGGAGTATTATAAAAAGCTCAGAGATGGATCACCATCCCATTTCTTCACCTAATTCTCTTTCTTCTTCACTATAGATTTGGCTTTTAATTCTCTTTTTTCTTTTTTCTTTTTCTTTTTCTTTTTTTAGGCAAACCCTGTTCGCAATTTGATCTAAACCTTTCTAGGAAAATCTTTTCACCTTAGTCTTTCACAAAGACTTGTAATTGTTTTTCCCTTTTTTGTCCCTTTTGTGAAATAGTAAGAGGGTGAACCGAAATAATGTGATATGATTTCAAATAATGAACCGAATATAGATAATTTTAATAATATTTTATTTTTAAACAAAAATTTAATTTTTTATTTATTTTATTTATTCCATACCCACAATAGGAGAAGTTATACATTACACCATAATTTTGAATTAGAATTTTTTTTCAAGAAATAGTATATCTATTTATTTTATCAATAATCGGACTAGATCTAATGAGATTTTTTTTAGTTTTTTCAAGACTTAAAGAACTTATTATCTGGGAAGTATAGAATATTTGTGTTTGTAAATTGACTCTGTACGATTTGCATTTCTTTAGTGTGGAAGACTGATAAGTGGAAAAGGACAAATTTCTTAAGCATTAATCAAACTCATCTTACAAATTAATCACAATGGATTGCTAACAAGAGGACATGTATGTAATACTACCAAATTGTCAAAAATGTCCAAAGGTTAGGTTAAGTTACGTATGCAGAGAGTTTTAAGGCTAAATCAACAGCGCATTCCTGCATTGGCAGGAGAATATTCCACATGTGAAACTGAAATTAACAAAAGCCAAAAACCGAAATGGATTTAACACCAGTACTTCAAACTATTCTAGGCTAAATGCTGACTAAGAAACCAGGGATCCACTTTCCTTTGTTTGGCATTATTGATGCAATTTTCAGATGATGAGTAGGACCTGTTTTGCTATCTTTAAAGCTGTAACCCCCACCAATTTAAAGGCATAGCTTGGCATCTTAATTTCTTATCTAGGAAGTTTGGGATCTGTTGAAGCTCTAAAAGTCTTATTAGTCATGCAGCAACTTTTCCCTTAAAAATTAACTTGTATAAAGCTCCTAATGATTGTTGAATATTGTAAAAGAGTTCATTAATTAAGATGAAATTGAACAAAAGAAAGAGGTCCCTCTAGTTTAGATCCCCTATTATCTTCTCACTAAGTCAATATAATGGTTACATATCCACTAGTACAAGCAATTAATTTAATCTCAATTTTGGCTCCCACTAGTTGAATCTTTATGTTTGTTATTTCCTTAGAATCAATGGGTATACATTTAGAGTACTCCACAATTTTATTTTATTTTTGTTTAAAAAAAGTGCACCTTAAATGTAAGAATTCCTTTACATTATTATCATGGTAACACCCGAGGAGGTTTATTATAGTAAACCCTTCTTGATAAATGATTATAGAATAAGGAATTGATGAAAAAGATCATACAGATTGTATCCTTCCACTATAGTGCTTTGAAATGATTATGTAATCATCAAGTCATGATGTCTTGTACCAAGAGAACATTTACAACCACTCTTAAATTATGAAACCTAATTAATTTAGGGAAAAAATTCCTAGTTTTTTTTAGTGAGTTATCAAGAGTTGAGAGCAAAAGAAATATATGTCAAATTTATATTTTTTCCACTATTAAACTGTCATTGTTTGTGACTAGTTTGTTAGACACCGTTTTATTTTTCCTTCAGATTCAATTCTTCAATGCATCGATCTTTTGATTTGGTAGAAAAGTGTAGCAATTGGATTTGATTAATGGCGAGGCCGTTGAGATATGAAAATTGGATGCTTCTTTTTCCAACGGTTCTTTTCTCTTTATCAGCCACATTTCCAATAATGGAAGATTCTCCTAAAGGATATTTAGGATTACCCTAGATGATTAAAACAATTAATGGCCCTAGTTCTTTTTGGGATATTTTACAATATATATATAATTCAGAATGTCATCAAGAGAAAATAGCTTTCCCCCCATCTTCCAATCAATTTGTGATACCATAGCATGCTTGTATTTGTTAATTACTTCAACAAAAGTCATGGAAGAAGCTAGAGCTAAAACTCCATTATTTGAGAACTAATCCATCAACAAAAATGCAGCTTTTTTTTATATATTATATTATGGTTGAAATTTAAGAGGGTTGGAATTTGCATCTTTTTAATTATTAACCATTTTTTCTTCTCAAACTGCCCTTCATTATACAGTTAGTCGAGACATAAACTCATTATTTTTTCCCTTTACTTAACTCCTATTTCGATGAAAACTAGCTCCTATTCCTACTTATACTTCTCCTCTCATTCATCCTCCCAAATCCTTTCTTCACTAATGATCTCACCAGATGTTACCTAAAATTATGCTTTGCTTAAGATTCATACTTTGTCAAAAGCTACAAATCCCTGATTTTGCTAATTAGTTGGTGGTCAAATTGTTGATTATTTAAACAAATAAAGTTCAACAAATTTGTGCTAAACTAGACATAAAAGCATTGCAAGTACATTCTAACATCACAAACCAACTAATAAAATGAACCAAGCCATTGTATGAGACCGGCTTGTTAGAGAGGAATCGCTTAAATCCTTTGTAGATTTTAATTCAGTTGTTTGAGAGTTGTAATTTACATTTGCTCTAAAAAGATGGAAAGGGAGTCAAAAAAATTTTTAAAGAAAGGTGACAAATGGGATGTATCAAAACTTTTAGTATAGCTTTTAACCACAGAGCTTGTTTGTTCGGGAGATTTCAATTGTGATATTCACTTAATCTCTCTAACGATCACTCTGATTCTATCAAATATTCTAATTAACAATATTGAAATTTTAGTTTATTTTTCAATATATAAAAAAGCAAACCAATATCTACCTCATGATTCATTCCTAATTGACCATATATAATCTTAGAATAATTACATGCACTCTACATTTTCATTTTAAGGTTATCCTACTAAGATAACAAACTATGCAAGCTAGATCAAACTTGCTTAATCATAAATATACATGGAAGTTATCTAATACTTGTTGATACTATTACTCTCTCTGTCATAAAAAAGAAAAAAAGAGTTCATTTTGAAATGAGTGTAATTTTTTTAATTATTTTATATAATACTTTTAATACATTATTAAATATATAATTTTTTATTTTTATCTTTACGTTTTAATTATAGTCAAATATAATTATTATGAACAAAGTTATTAGAGAAACTTTATTTTAAAAATAACATTTTCTTTTAGAGAAAAAATTTTTGGAAGTTTTTTTTTTTTTTTTTGAGATTGAAGAAATATTACTTAGTATGTGAGGAAAGTAGAAATGAAAAGCGATTTTTAGTGGAAGTAGGAGAATATTGGAGAGTCCATTGATTGATCCATACGGTGGTCCAAACTCCACAAACATGAAATATGCGGAACGCCGAAAGTGCAATGCCCAGTAAGCAATCCCTTTGGACCATGCGTACTGCCTCTCAAATACTTAAATGGCCAGCACATTGTGCTCCATTTCATGAACATGCTTTTATCAGTTTATGGGCTTCACACGTCAACCAACATGGACGCAATGAAAAATGAAAAAGTTTAGCCTGTGTTTTCTGCCTGATGAGAATTAAAATTGCATTGAAATTGAATTTACTGGTTTTTATGAAGATTTAGGGGGTGTTTGTTTTGGGGGTTTGGGATGGGTTTGGATAGGTTTACTATCAAAAGGAGTGTTTGTTTTGTGGGAATGGATTCAGCAAAACCCTCCAAGAAAGCTTTAATCAAAAAAACCCCTCCTCCTTTTTCAAACCACATTGATGGGTTTAGATGCCCATTTTTTTTAATTTGTTTTTAAAATAAATTTCACTAATTTATAAATATTTTTTCTATTTGACTATTTTTACAAGATATAATTTGTTAAATATCATATAATATAAAATACTATTTTTATTATAATTTTAATATAAAAATTTATTATTTCATTCCATTAAATAATACCAAACAAATTATTATTAATTTCATTTATTCCATTTATTCCAATTCCATTCCTATTTATAGATTTTATGAAAGACCAAAAAGACCATAATTTACTAAGAAGGAAGGAATAAAGGTAACAGAAAACAAGAACAACATTAATTTTTGTTTCATGTAAGGATTTCTTCTCTGTTTTTTTAAAGTGTCATGAAGTGGAATGAAAGAGGAAATATGAGCAAAGAGAAATAACATTGATGTGTTGTGACCTAAAAATTAAAAACATTGATATTTTGTGCTTGGTACCAACTACCAAATAAACTAAATGGACATAGATAATTAACAATAATTAAAGGGACTAGGGAAGAACTTTAATTAAGGTGACAAATGGGTAAGTCGGATACACAGATTGAATTATAAGCAAGATAAAATTTTACTAGTTATGATCTAATATAACCCATTTAATGATATATTATATTTAGATTGAATTGAACCTAACTTAGAAAACCTATCAAAATTATTAATTTTAAAAAATTAAATAGGCAACCGACAATGGTAAATTGTTAATTGGTTACTAATTTTATTTTTTTTTAGAATTAATAACTTTAATTTATGGGTCACATAAGTTGAATTCAATTCAACTCATAAAATTACAAGTCATTATTCAACCGATAACCAATTTGACCTAAGCCAACAAGTTGAGTTTTTCGGTTAGCTCGCATTTGCTAACCCAAACTTTAATGCAACTTTTATTCTGAAATTGGGATTTTGGTTAGCAATAATTATTCATTTTAGCTTGTTTCAAACTCAGTACAATTTGTAATTGAATATATTTGTTTACATATTGCCCTCATATACTTACATAAGTTATATGTTAAACTATTTGCTCTAGGCTCAAATTTGTGAATTATTTGTAATTAGTTGGTTATATTTAAAACAAAATATATCATCTATTGCAAAAGTCATTTCAGGACCAAACCAGGGAATAGGGATGTTAAATTTGTGCATATATTTTATTCGTTCATTTGATTTACATATTGCTTCTTTTGCTCGGTATAAGAAAATTGATGATGATTATGATAATAATATCATCTAAGACTTTTTACAAGATGGTTTAATTTGTTGATATTAGAGAATATTGGCCGAAGTGATTTTCTTCTTTCAGATCACCCAAATATTTAGGTAAAACAAAGCCTATAGTTCAAGCCTCTTACATCAAATACATGTCCGTGAACCACATGTACGGGCCTGATCCACATATTGGGTTTACTCACCCATAAATATTTCATATCAATTTGCATTAAAATCATAAAAATACAAGAGTAAATATATTTTACATAATTAAGAGAAAATATCCTTAAATTTACGAGAAAACGTCATATAAAATTAGTCAAATGAGGGTGAATCACAAATTTAGGCACTGTACCTTTTAAAAATTTAGCTTTTGGTCATTATACTTCTTTTTTTCTCAAAAATAGTCATTAAATTCATATAAAGCCTACTTTTTTAGTCATTCTATTAAAATTCTCCATAAAAACTTACTAAATTAAAAGAACATGCATAACATAAGGTTATTTTTGTCCAAGTTTTTGTATTTGTATTTCACTCTAGTATTAATTTCTTTTTCCTTACCCTTGCCAAATTATTTTTGTTCTGGATAACGGAATGACAGCATTCACTATCAATTCTAACTTATCTAACTTGAGTTTTTTCTTTTTTCAAAAAAAACAAAGAAAAGAATAATCAACTATCAACTCCAGCTCAAAAAAAAAAGAAAAAGAATAATCAACTATCAACTTCAGCTCAAAATGCGTGTATTGATTATAACTTAATTCGTTTATGGTTTTTTAATCTTATATTTTTACATTATAAAGAACATATTGTATTTTAATAATTTTATATGGTGTTAGATTTTTTTTTTAATTTCTTTGTCTCAATTTGTGACTTGTGTTGGCCTTGGTAAATTTATAATTCATTGCGCACTTTAAACCCATTTTACATTATTGTCTTAATTCTCAACCACCAACTTTGAAAGAGTTACAATAACAACGAAAAAGTAAATAAATAATAGAAAATAATAAAAATTAATCAATGTGTTAATTGTATTATTATTATTTTTTGGCCATTTGTTATGAGACAATTCTTTTAAACGGATTAAAAGTATAGTTACGATTGACCAAATCCATTCAAATTCAACTATTAGAGAGCTAGATATTAAAAGTATGGTTAGTCAAAGAAATGTTAGGGTCCGTTTGGACAGCCCTTTGTATTTACAAATAAATATTTTCGTAAACAAGTAACTGTTTGGAGTTCATTTTCTGATTTAAATGTGAAAAAAATAACTACCTATTTGGAAAAATTTAACGTCCAAAATCAACAGTAATTCCTGAAAAGGCAAAGGAATCTTTACTGTATTTAATGTCCAAAAATCAACAGTAACTTCTGAAAAGACAATGAATCTTTACTGTACTTCTCTTCAGCCTTTTAGCCTTTCAATCCACACTTTGTTCCCAACCTAATCATACCGGCCTTTTCATTATTTTACCACTCACATTACATCTGAAGCATTAAATGATATCAACAACCCATATAATTGTTTTCTCCACCCACTCCCTCACTATTTGTAGATCTAGGTTTGAACCAATCTTTCATCCCTTGGTGTATAGCGTCTTCTGTTGTCTACTTTCACACTCATTCTGTCCGATTAAGGCGCCCAATTTTTGGTCAAGATATCAGCCGCATAGGTAATTCAACTTCTTCATCCATGTAACCATGGCTTGGGTCGCATATTTAAGAATTCTCTTCCATTGCCTGAGTTAGGGTTACAATCCATCATCTCACAAATTCAGTAGTTTGTAGGGTTTTGTAGCTCTGTCTTTAGAATGTGCCTTCCTCTTCTTCAATTTGTGGCCATCCTCCCGTATCTTTGTTGTTTTTGGATTTTTATTTTTATTTTTTATTTTTTTTGCATTTGTTTTTGTAATTGCATTTTTCATAGCAATGTGTTGGAGCAAATGTCATCCCACAAAAACCTTCACAAAATTTGAAATAATTTTAATTTGTGCTTTTCTGGAGAACTGACAGATTTTTATTTGTTTAAAGAAAATAAATTTGACATCCAAGAAAAATGTCATTTAGGAAAATGAAAATTGTAGGCCTCCATTGCCTTATTCAACTTTACAAGATTTATTTCATAGTTTCATTAAATTTTAAGGACAACAGGTATAATTTACTTATTTTCTTACTGAACAAAATTATTGCATTTAATGAATAAGGCCCAATAATATAGATAAAACTCTGTCAAAGAATTTACACTCTTTAAGAAAGTCTCATAAAAATTAAACTTAAATAAATAAAAATGCTTATAAATTTAAAAAATTAAAGAAACTTGGAAAAAATACATTAAAAAAAAGGGTAGATTACATCTACTACCCCTGTAATTTGTAGAAACTACCAATCGAATCTCGAAATTTGGAGAATTTACCAATACCCCCTTTGACCTAATGACCATTAAAATCAACTAACGGAATAAGTAAAAACACGAAAAAAACTAGTCTAAAAAATAACATTTACCTCCTTGAGATTTGGTCTAATTACAAAATGACCCTAAAAGCTTTAAAACTTTATTAAATAAAATTTAATAACTTCTACTTCTTTATTTTATTTTCTTATTTTCTTTTCTTTTCTTTTCTTTTCATGAAAAATAATTTTATAATCTTATTTTATATCATAAACCAATAAATGGAAAAACTAATAAGAATATAATATCAATACATACCTTTAGAATTTTTGAAAATTGAATGGTAAAATTAATATTTTTTTTACCATATTACTGTTTCATCATTTTCACATTAGAAAAACTAATTTTCTAAATTTCTTATTATACCTTCAATATTAATCTATCACTACTGTTCCTGTAAATGATTAAATGATTATTTTTATTATTTTTGTATTTCTATAAATTTTTAAGAAATAATTATTTATTTAAATCTCTTGCATCTTTTTTTTAGTTATTAGATTTGATATAATAGTCATAAAATTAAGAATTATTTTTTTTTATTATTATTTGATGTAATAGTGGTAAAACTAAGAATTATACTTATTAGACTAAACTTAAATTATTTGAATGGAAATAATAAAATAAACACAATAAAAACATTGCAACATCTAAACTTTATATCTATTTTGGTAAGATGTTATTTATTAAATTTTGTAGAGAATTGTCTAAATTGTATCCAAATTTTGTTTATCAGCAATTGTTATTAACCTTTTCGCAACACTAATTAAATAAGAAAAAAGTAGCGAGGGATCTATTTTGTTAAACCTCAAGGTTCATTTTGTAATTAAAACAAACCTTAAGGGGCTAAATTTAATTCAAATATTACGGTTTGAAGAGTAGTTTAAGAATTTCAAATAAATTCACCATTAATTTGGTCAAAAGTCAATGGTCAACATTAGTCAACTAACAGTAGGGGGTTAACTGTTATAAATTTATTAAATTTAAGGAGGTATTGGTAATTTTTTCAAATTTTTGGATGTACTTGATAGTTTCTACAAACCACAAAGACAGTTACTGTAATTTACCCTTAAAAAAAAAGGCACTCGGAGTACCCCTATATAGTTGTTAAGTAAAGGGTTTGATAGGATGATATCACAGATTTTGGGAGAACTTACTTCAACTAGTTTGTAAAATACAAGAATTCAATTACGCCATGTACAAGATAAGATGATGTTATAGAATTCACCTTAAAAGTTAAGTTGTGAAATAGAAAAAACACAAAATTGTATAAATTCTACATAAAACTTTTATATTTTTCATGTGAAAAATAACTAGGTCATAACAATTCACCATACTTCACATTTCATTCCTACATAAAATTATTGGTTTTATACTATATGGTTGTGTACCGGGCAATTTTGCACCAATTTTTTTTCTTTAGCTTCAAATTTCCGACATTACCAACTTGTATTTTCGGCATCACCAACTTGTAATCTTGGGCAAATACTCAATACTAACGTCACTAATTTAATCCCGAACTAACACTACAATTTTGGCATTACCAATTAGAAATTTTGGCATTACTAACTTAATTTCTATCAAATACTGCAATATCAATGTTGCCAATTTAATCCCTAGTGAACTCGGCAATATTAACATCACCAATGACACGATAAGATGATACTATTTGTTAGGAATGTTGAGAGAATCCATCTCAAAAACTAACTTGTGAAGGAAAGAATACTATATCATATAAATTGTACATAAAAATCCCATGTTCTTCGTGTAGAAACAAACTAAATCGTTAAAGATGATAACATTGCATAAGATTACATTATTGGTTTATCATCACGATCCATTTCAATATTTTCAAAATCTTAATTTTTAACTTTTAAGCAGTCATGCACATTGGATTAAAATACATGCCCCTCTACTCTAATTTAACGATAACAGAAGATGGCTGTCTGGTTGGAAGCCAAAATTTTACTTTTGAAGACATCTATTGATCTTTCATCTAATTATTCATTAGTTATGATATTCTTTTGTCAGAAAAAGTTTGCAAAGTGTCCATTTAATGCAATTAGTAAATAAGAATTTTGATATGTTTCTTATGTTGCTTATAGGGATTTTAATTTTATACTTGTAGTTTATATTATGAGTATAATTTTACTTTGTTTTTTGAAAAATAGAAAGATACACTATTCAGATTTCATTATTATTAAACGTGTGTATATGGTAGAAGACTCAAGTACCCACTGCCACAGGTAAATTTAGATGTTGAACTACGTTGTGGCAAATTAATTATAATAATATAGATAATAAAAAAAAAAACTGTCGAATCCACGAAGGATAATGGGATAGAGATAAAAGGAAAAAGAAATTTTACATAACACTACCATTTATTTCGAACTCTGAAAAATGGGTCATGAGGTAGTTTTATTCCTCCAAATGATAAATGATTGATTTTTTGTAGAAGAGTTAAATATTATTAGTGAAAATTTATAATAATTAATATAACATTTTCAAAAAAATAAAATTATATTTTATTATTTTTCACTTTCTTAACATACTTCCTAATATAATTTTTTATTTTATTTTATTTTATTTTATTTTTGGGCCCTTTTTCGGCCAGCTGGTTTTGAAGATGACTATGAATATGGATGGATTCACAAAGGGATTGGAAGTCCATTCCCAGTGACGTTTCGTACTGGGCCTAAGTGAAACCAAAATTACGTTATTCCTCTAGGCCAGTTAATTATAAAGGTTACATTATGGTTGGATGAACCACAAAGCAAACTTATAATTTTCTGTCATAATAAATGATAATTATCTAAGACTTTACCAAAAAAAAAAAAACCTCAAGAGTGTTTCAGATACTCTTTTTGTCACAAAAAAAATATATTTTTAATTATGTATAATATTTTTATACTATAACACATTTAATTCATCATTAAATAGGAAATTTCCTATTTTTTTCTGGTGGGCTATATATAATTTTCACTCAATTTTATTTAAAATTAATTTCTTTTAACCGAAAATAAAGTAGATTATTTTCAATACAATAAGGACATAGTAAATAAAATAATATACACTAAGGAATTAAAACTAATGAATTAAAGATTTTAATTTTACAGTTGTTTGATAACGAAATTTCATTCTAATTAATTGTTTAAGCAAGGCTTAATTTTTTAGGTAAATTTAAGTATTAAAAGTTAGTTTAATACTTATAATTTAATGTCATCAATAAAAATTTACTAATTTTTTTTCCTAAATTTACCCTCTTTTATAAGATTATTCAACAAACTAATTTAATTTTCCTTTTAACTATAAATAACCCTCATTATAGGACTCTTTTTCCTATTTTTTCTTTTTTCTCATAGCACATAGTTTCAAGATTTTTTTGAATTTTTTTTTATAAAAGGTTAAATAAATTTCATTACTTTATTTTTACTTTATTCTTATATTAAATATTAATTTTCATAAATTATATCTTTTACATATTTTTTTGAATAATATTTGGTGTTTTATTTTTAAAAATTAATATTTGTACATATAAATAAAAAATGAATATATGGATAAAATGGTATAATTTGAATAATTCAACAGTCAAATTTAATGTTTATTAAATAGCATTAATTGGTTCAATATTATAATTTAGACATTCAAAATTAAATTTTAAATATTCAGAACAACTTAATTACTTTAGCATTCAAATTTTAACATTCAATTACTTAAGTAGACCATAGTAAGAAAAAAAGGAAGATAAAGGATCTGAAAATTTATTTTGTTTTAAATAGATAAGGCAAATAAAGGTAAACGCCATAACGCACACATGCTTCCAATTTGGGAATTGGAATCGTTTAACTCCTTCATACCTGTTACATTAAATCTCAACAAACTTTCCTATATTTCTTTTTGGTTTCCTTTTTTGCAGTTGACGTTATTCATCCATTCTAATAAAATGGTTTAGATGACTTCATCCTTATGCACAATCATGTCATCACTAGTTTGCCATGGCATTCAGGAGTTCAAAAGACAAAACAATAGTATAGTGTAGTCCCACTGCCCATAGTGGGTTGGTGAAGTGTTGCACTTCTTGATCCACTTTTTTTGTGTCCACACTCGGATTCATTCACATAAGAACAATCTTCAATTTTTCCATTCATGAGGCACAACATTTTCAGGAACCTTTTGGAACATTGAACAACCTAGAAGCATGATGTGGTATAAAGAATGAAAGAAATTGGCACTTTCCAACCACTCAATCCTCAGCATCGTTGACACTCCTGATCCCAAATGTGTTTGGTTTTTCCATGTGTCAAAGTTTCTGCCAATTATGGTATCCCAGTTAGTCATATGAAGAGTGACCATGATTGATCCCATTTTTCCCACTAGCACTTTTTGGCCCTTGTCCCCTTTAAATACTAGTGAAACACTAATCTAGAGAAGAATCCCATACTCACAATCTCTCCTGAACTATCTCATTCACACCTTATAAAGCTGCAACGTTAAAAATGAAGCCAAGCGCAACTCAACTGATATGCTGTTTGATCAAAGTAGTGATCTTGGCACTGACGTTTGAATACGCAATCTCAGATACTGACAAGGATAAACAGGAATGTGCATCTTCACTTACTGGGCTAGCCACGTGTTTGCCTTATGTTGAGGGAAATGCAAAAGCCCCAACCCCAGATTGCTGCAGTGGCTTGAAAAGCGTGATTAAGACCAACAAGAAGTGTTTGTGTCTTGTCATTAAAGATCGAAACGATCCAGATTTAGGCCTCGCTATCAATGTCACACTTGCCTTAGGCCTTCCATCGGTTTGTAATACACCCGCCAATATTTCTCAATGCCCTGGTAAGTTATAGCTTTTATATTTGATTTTGCAATCATGAAATTTCATTGAAAAGTGGCTACAATCCCATAAAACATACACCCAAAATTGCAAATCTAGGAAAATTTTAAGTGACATTTCGTGGAGATTGAACTGCTGGAAATTATTCTGTTTTTTTTTTCCCTTAGTTTTTAACATCTTCAATCATTTACTATGTGTTTTATTGGGATGATGCAGCGCTTCTCAACATGGATCCTAATTCCCCAGAGGCACAAATTTTCTACCAAAATGGCAAACCGTCCAGCAGTATTTCTGCTAGTCCAGCCGGTAGTCCTACTGCAGCAGGTAAAGATAATACTAAAAAGTTGAATAAACCCTTCGAAACCAGAGTATTTGTTTTTCTACTCATGACATTAATCAAAATATGGGTATTTCATGCTAAAAAGATACCCCCAAAAAAAAAAATCCCAGAAAATGTTGTGGTATAATTAGTTAAAATAATTTTCAACGTGGTCAATTGGGATGCTTTGTTTAAGTGTTTTATATACTTGCAGCAGGTCCTACAGTGGCCAGTGCTCCAGGGCCAAACGCTCAATCAAAAAACGATTCTGTTCGCATTAGAATGCCGTGGTTTGGACGTGGATTGGAAGCTGTTGTTACAGTTCTCTTTTTGTGGACTTTAACTACAAACTAGATCAGATGAGACTTCTGTAAATGATTAGATTATTGTTACTGATATTCCTGAGTGCTTGTGTTTTTCTTTTAATCATGTTTTGTAATGAGTTAAGCTTTTGCTCTGTCCAGTTGATCATTTCTAAATGGGTTTTCTTAAACACGAGGAGGAAAGGAATCTTATGTTTAATTGAGTTTTATAAGCAAGTATCGAAGAACTTTACAGAAGTGGACTGGTTGAATGGAAATTTGAAGATTCTTTGCATGGTTCTAATTTCCATACCTACCAATCTTTCATTAAAAAAGTACTTTAACATTGATTCTTGAAGGAATCTTGTCCTTTTATTTGAATGGAAGTCTTGGAAGGGACCCTCTGTTCCTCCTCTTCATATATCAATCAAGAATTCCAACACCATCCTTATCCCAAATTTGAGACTACTTTTAACATATTTTAGCGCTGGTGTAACATTTATTTTTATAGCCCATCATTAGCTTCATAGAGCATTCTTAAGTTAAAGAAGTGCATTTTGTAATTTGGTAGATACACACAATATAATTGAACCATCTGATATACTAACAATAGGCAGTTTACCTCGTTGGGCAAGAGCTGATATTGGTTTAGTTGAGAATTTTAAGTATGGGATTTTACCCAGTTAATCTTTATTTTCTTCTAGTGTAGTTCACAACTACAAATTTACTAAAAGGGTGTTTTGTTTAGGGATTTTCACCCGTAAAATGGTGGGGAAACAGATAAAAACTAATCTGAAAAATGAGAAATTTTGGTTCATTTTTCTCCGGATATTATGCTCATTTTTCGCAAGAATGGTTCAAGACAACTTTCACAAGTGTGAACTGAAATGAAAACCGTGAAGGAAATGCAACAATCAACAATCATTCCCACTTTAGTTTCCAGTTTCCAGTAGCGCATTTGAGGCCAAATCCAAACCTGTGAAAGTGCTGCTTACTAATTCTCACTGTCCTGCTGACAACCTCAATCTGAAGTCAAACAGTATCTCAAAAAAATTTGTGTTCGATCATATTAATGTGTGGTATTGTTGCTGTTTGATCTTAAAACCTCAGATGATGAACACGATTAACAAAACTGTGCAAATTCACTGATCTGGGAAAACGCAAAGGCCCAATATCCAGATTGCTGCAAGGGTCTATAATTTCGTGCTTTATTCAAACATTCGTAGCCAGTCCTACAGCTACAAGTACCCCTGTAAAAGCCAGTGCCCCATGACTAAACCTCACCATAACAGTAATTAATGATAGTCATCA
Organism: Gynochthodes officinalis; assembly: GCA_020080225.1. NCBI lineage: Eukaryota > Viridiplantae > Streptophyta > Magnoliopsida > Gentianales > Rubiaceae > Gynochthodes > Gynochthodes officinalis. The sequence continues at coordinate 17,942,687 of CM034616.1, forward strand.
ATTTCATCAAGCGTTGAATAACTCAAATAATTCTTCTTTCAATTTAGATTTAGCATTAAGGTATCCCAATGTGTTTATAACACGGGACAGAGAACGGAATCATTGATTCTGAAATAGACGTAAATGTTCCTATAAAAAAGCATAACTTAGCAGTGAATACTATTTTTCAAACAAAAGAAGCGGATACTTGTCATATTTCTATTAGTATTCATGAAGACTTTTTTTATTCTTATTTTTACACAAAAATGTCATGAATTTTATTTTGTATGGTTGGTTCAAGAAAACATGGTCGTTATAAGGGTTGTAGCCCCCAGAATGTGCGTATTGTTTAGGACTCCATATCCAGATTATCTCAAATTTGAGGGCACATCGCTCATCTGAAATGGAGATTTTGGATGGATAACATATGCCTAGTTGGATAACATGAATGAATGATTAGGTGTTTGTCTGCCTTCATTTTTAACAAACATTTGGATTAGGCTTCAGGGTTTCAAATTGGCTCCTTGTCTTTTTTTTCTTTTTTTTTTTCACAAAAGAATAGTATATATTATTACATTTGCAAATATTTACATAATGTAGTCTAAAAAAGGCTAAAAACTTTTTGTGATAATGATCCATAGAGGATCGGCACTACAAAAGAGAATACGACAAGAAACAAATGATTGTTATTTTTGACTAGCGCACAATAACTTTTACACCAATAGCGATCCTATTTAAAAGTCAAATAAAAAAAACCCAACTTATTATTCAGTTTTGGAGCATCTCGAAACTGTCATTATAGAAACTTGTCAATTTGTCTTCTGCCTATGTCTAACAGGATACTATTGAAATCTAACTCTCAAGTAAGTAACACTTACCTCCACTAGAAAAAGGCAAAATTCTCCAAAAAAAAAAAAAAAAAAAAAGAGAAAAGCCTTAAAAGAAGGGGGCAGAAAAAATAAAATCGCACCTTTATTGCATGTTTGTCGCGTGCAGGAACAGTAGAAACTTGGGAGAGTTAGCCTTTTCGGCTATTTGTTAAATTCCAGGGTCAAATTCGCTCCTTGTCAACTCATCGTTTCCTAACCATTGCTTCAATCCCGGAAATATTCAGCTCTGTCAGATCTCAAAACTACCACTGATGAACCATTTCCATATACCAGCGTCAAAATTGAACATGCAATTCCAACTATTAATTACATTCACGAGGAGGTGACTGCCAGTAATTTGTTCACAGACTGCATACGTATTTGTTTTTCATAGAGGTTTTACTTATTGTTTTCAGTCAAAAAATCCACAAGTTCCAAGAGATGATGGCTGCAAATTCAATGTAGATTTCTCTGCAATTTTTCGTTTGATGATGTTCTGGCCCTTCTGGGTTTGATCCAAATGACAGCATGCCGTCACGCAGTTGCTGGGAAGGTCATCTTTGAACGGCAGCTAGATTTCAAATACAGTCAAATTTTGCCGCAAATTTGTGCGGCTGTAGGCCCATGGCAAGCCGACCCTTTAAGAAATACTAGCAGGCAATAATTGCGCATTGCGCAATTTTTTGAATGCCCACTGATTTGTATAAAGAATAGAGAATTTGAAAAAATAATAATGATATTTTGGAGGGATAAATTTATAATAGAACTAAGAATTGAGGAAATTTAAAATTTGATATTACTTTAAGACATACCTGCTTGCAACCAAACAAGGAATATGATAATTCTACTTAATGGTGTATCGGCCAATTCCATTTATGATTTTATTTCGTAATGGAACTTTTCATTCGTTGCTGAATTAAAATTCTATTACATGTGATAGATACAAGTTCTATCATAATCAAAATCATCCTAGTGTTTTATGCTCTGTAATCCATTTGTCATAGCACTATTTGTTGATGATTTTGGATAACTCTTCAAAGTGCTCTATCTCCAAAACAGGCTCTAATTGATCACAGGAAGCTTAGGTAATGTTCTAAACAAAATAGAATGCAAGCATGTCATTGTCATCCACGACCTCAATTTCAATCTTCCACTGCAAAGATACTAAGCACATCTACATCTGTAGTTTCTGCATCGGCATCTACAGAGTGCTTCACTGCACCATAAATGACTGTGTTGATGTTTTATAACCCCTAGCTAACCATCAATGTGCACCACCCAAAAAAATAATAAATAAATAAAAAGGAAGAACAGAAATTAAGAAGACTGTGACCTAAACCATCGTTAAGCGGACCAAGCAAAAGCAAGATTCTACAAAAAGCAGATTCTACAATTTTAGTGATAGTTAGTGTGTCTTCTTATATGACAAACAATACCATTTATTAAGTTCAAAATCAGGCAAAGACTTGTGTTAAGTGTTGGCTAAACAGAGAACCAATCACCATAGGTGGGTTTATTGCAACCATGTCTATGCCTTTCTCTTTTACAAACTTCAGCATCCTCAGCCAATGTCTTGGAGAGGAAATACCACATCTGATAGAAGGACAAAATAAAAAAGGATAACATCATTCACATTGCAAAAAAGTAAATATAAAGCATCTATTATATGGAATTCCTAGTTGTTGAGAGACTTAATCACACATATAATATCAATTTAGAGAGGGTTTTAAATAAGAATACTATGTTAATCTACCACATGTACATGCTCTATGAATCTTACCCAACTACAATCAAGTTACTTTGTAGAAGCAGGAGACTGGAGGACAGAAAAAATAATGTGTTTGCTATGTTTTGATCCTGAATGTGCATAAACAATGCTACTTGAAGTATTTGTACATCAGAACAAAATGATCGTAGCTAAGAAATGATGCTAGAAGGTACGTCAATAATTGTCTAAGACTAAAGCAACCCCAATAAAGGCATTATGAAAAATTAAAAATTACTTTTGTCAATTCCACAAGGAAAATTAGAATAAGATGCATTTTAAAAAAAAAAGAAGAAATCATACACTTAATATAATGTTGTTTGAGTGCATTAGACTTTTTTCACAATGCAATGCAACATCACTTAGGGCTATAATGAATTATGAACTTATTGAGTTTCTATTCTCTGCACTATTAAACTTCAAGTTAAGTGCTATACAAATATATGGCTGATCACACTTGAAGTGCTTGAAGTTTAGCAGTATACATCAGCACAACCTAATAATGTTATTGGCATCATCCAAAAATGATTGGGCTGTTGTGCATAAGAAATGATTATCCTTATTTCATTTTTCAGTCATCCTGGCTTCAATGTCTAAACAAAGAGTACATCAGATGTCAAATAAACCCAGTATCCCTTAACAAATGGTTATCCAAGACTAAATATAGGCTGAAATGTGAAGATGCTAATGCCCCCTTCATCTACATAACCAATATTTCAACTTCTTCATATAACAAAAATAGCAAGAGTCACAATTACATAACACAAAGATGGCAGTGACCAGCTAAACTAAAGTTTATGTTGGTATATTTCTTTAGCAATGTTATAATGTGAACTACATTCACTTATTTTCAGCAAATGCTCACATACTGATGCAGGATAGCAAGATTTTGCATACAGTAGAAGGAAACAAACTTGTATAATGGCTTCAACTTGGAGCTAATATAGATATGTATTATTAGGTTTAATCGACTATCAACAGGGGCTTCTGTATCCCTATCTTCAGCATAGTTGAAGAACATAAAGATTGAACCCAAAAAAAAAAATGAAGACAGCACAGACCTGAAAATTTTTACTATTTATCTTGGATGTACTTTCCCGACAAAGATATTCACCTTCGCTAACCACACGAATTCCAACACCGAGCGAATGACCTATTTCTCCATGCTAACGCTGTATATATGATGTATTCACCATCACCACAAACAACAAAAACCTCCCATTTGGATTATGCTTCAAGCTCTGCGATAATTAAAAACCAAAGGGAAAACAAGTGAGCTAAAATAGCAATAGGCCTATACATTGAGAATAAAATCAATGTTTCAATTGACAGTGAGAGAACTCAAGAGATCACTTGAAAGTGGCAATTAATATTTTGAAGTTAGAGGAAGAGAAAAAGTTTTTTAATGCAAATAAACATTGTCTTTGATTAAGAAGTAATTGTCGATAGAACACCACATAAAAACCACTAAAATACCTAGCAATCTAACATGTAAACAATGAAAAAAATTAAGAAAGAGATAACGGACTCAATCACTTACAATACTTAAGTAAAATTGAATAAGAATATACGACTGGTGCAAAAGAAAGTGAACTCACTTGAGGGTAAAGATCACAAGTTCCCAACTCTTTAACGGCTAAAGGCAACCTTTCTCCATCAGTAACCTGAAAGAAGAAGTAAATATAACCACAACTTAGAATGCTAAACATTTCTCTCCATCATACATACTCAGAAAAAAGAAAAAAGAAAATGACACATACCTCATATTCTGCTCCAACAATTTTAATGTTGATAGTCTGAATTTCATTATGCTTAACCTACACTATCCAGAAGAAATTGAAAGAAAATATCAGATTTCCAACATACCAATTTGTTGCAACATAAACACTTCATATGTACCATGCCCTATGCCTCTTTCACTGTGCCAAGGCTCTCCTTCAGGTACTCAAATATATGAATCTTTAAAAAAATTCCAGTATTCATCCCTCAATTAATTTTGGCCAGTAATAAGATTATATATCTCTCTTGAAATGTTATAAATTTGATTGAAAATTTGTTTAATTTAACAAAAAGATGCAGGTCAATTACAAGATAATCATCATCATAGGACTCTCACTAACTGCTGTGATAGAGAATGATGCCATGGAAAAGGTCTTATAGTAAAAGACAAGAGATCATATAGTTGAATGCACATAGTTCAACAGAGGTAGATAATAAAATGTCACATCCAATATGCTCGTGAACGAAAATGTAAAAGGAAAAATAAATAAACAAAACCAGAACCAGTTGAAAAGAAAGAAAGTAAAAGTAGATTTTGTTTATCTGCTGATGGCAACAACATACCTCCACATCAATTATAGAATGTTTTTAATGCTTGTAATGGTCACAATGAGAAGGGTCACTTTCTAATTTTTATGAGTTGAAGGGTATTGTAAAGTATTGGAAATTCCAAGAATATTCAAATTGCCTGGAGATCAATATAGCTTAATTATTTGGTTTTCTATCCTGCACTTTATGCAACAGATGAACAAGGGGTTTATTTTTGCATTAGCAATTGGCCAGTATGAAGAACTGTAGAAGTAAAACTCTTGTTTTAGTTGGTGTTACTGAATCCCATTGAGAGAATGATGCCACAGTAACTTCAAACTAAATCAAGCTTAGACATTGATACAGTTTCAAAGACACCCATGCAAGTAACATTGTCATTTGATCCTTTTAGGTTCAAATCTTGAGAATCGAGACTACAAGAAAGCTTGGGCATCTTTTTCACCTATATCTCAAAGCTTCTCGGAAACAAATAGGACTAAATAATCGAACATTGTATTTGCTTTCTTTTAAAATCTATAACATGAGCAAGAAATTAATTACTACATAAATACCACCAATGTGCACCCAAAAAAACAAAACCAGTGAAAATGCAATTCGCACAAATTCTATCTCTGTGAGGTATTCTCACCTTATTGAAACCAAGTATGCATTTAGGACTCACACCGACATAACCAACTGGAGCCATCTCTGTCATAATTCCAACTCGCCACCGATGCTTTAAGGCAACCAAAATCAGTAAACCATACTTTGAAATATAATATTGAATCGTACAAGCACAGAAGACAAATCAAGTATACATTACCTTGTTCATTATGATCCGCAACTTTGCAGATCATAAAATCCAGAACTTCATCAGTTGAGAAAAGAACAGGAATTCAATCAGGGAGGCCAAATATTACCACCATTGCTACTGATCTAAAATCACAAGCGGACAATGTAAAAATGCAGCATTACTACAGTGTTACTACTGGCAAGATTTTCAAGTAACAGAATAACAAAGGAAAGAGATCAAAACAATTTCAAGTGGTCATATATTTCCACTTCCATTACAAAATAGTAAATTCTAATGCAAAATACTCACAAATCTCACCATGGCGAAGATTGAGGGAAGAGATGATGTTCCCCTTAATAGATACAACTTCGCTTTCCTCTACTGATGCCTATCAAATAGAACAATCTAACTAAGCAAAAGGAAAAAAACATAAATGTTCATATTTAATAAACAAAAGTGGTGCACGAAAAAGATTGTGAGGCAAACCAGTCCGTGAGACAGGGATCGGACGTTGTTGCCTCCACCTCCGGTTCCACGATCTGTTTATTTTCTTACAGTATAGAACAACATGAGAACCGTAGAAGGGCACACAACATTAATGAACCAAAATCTAAAAAGCCCTAAAGCTAGGACAACCATCGGGACAGGAAAATAGGCAAAAACTAAGACAAATAAAAAAAATGATAGGAGGCAAAAATTGCACCAACAACGACGATCGAGCTGAAAGATTTGGGGGAACAAAGCAAAAGAAGAAAAAAAACAGTAGTTCAACTGCAGATCTGGGACAAAATCAGATAAACCCCACCTCGAACCGATTCCAATGATAATTCCACAATAATGAAGAAAAAAGCAGGGCCACAACAAAGGTAGCGATAAGCAGCGGCATTCATCATCCATCATCCATCGGCAAGCATATGAAGCGAAACAAAAGGTACCTTTTTTTTGCTGCCCACCTCGTCTTGGTCAACCGTCGGAAGACGAGACCCAACATTCACACGATCATAGCTCAAAGACAAAAGCTGCGAAAAAGAAAAAAATACAGATCGATCAAATAACACCGAGAAAAATCTAAGCGGATGTAGTGAAAACAGATTTGGAAAGTTGGGAGTTCATTCTTCACGGCCGACATGTGCGGCAAAGACGACCAATCCTCAAAACCCAAAAAACCAAAGCAGGACAACGGTTGGCACAGGGCCTATGAATTTCATGTGTGCAAACCGAATTCTCTGTGTGTTCTTCGCTATAAAAAGAAAATCTCAAGGAGGATTAAAGCTATATGTGACGATATTTGGCACAGCGTAGCTTTCCCATAACAGATAGGAAGGGGATGGTTGGAGGGGCCGATTGTATAGAAAGGGTAAAAACCATAGAGAGGAAAGAAAGAAGATGAGGAAGGTGAAAAGAGAGTGTGGCGGCAGGAAAGGGTGAGAACCCTAGAGAAACAGCAGAGACACGAACATGCCACGCTTCTGTTTTAGCCAACCTGGAAGGCCAACGTGGAAGGAAAAAACTGCGCGGGGAGGGGAAAAAATTGTCCACGTGTCATCACCAGGAAGATCATGTTGGGGCTTTATTAATATATCCTAAAAAAGGGTAATTGTTAGGAAAAGGGAGTAAACGGCGTCGTCCCAACTAATGGTCTAGGCAGAAACGGCATCGTTCAGCTTATGAAACGAGAATCAAGAGAAAACAGTGTCGTTTTATTACAAGAAACTAAGACTCCGTTTGGAGCGTGATGTATTTGAAAAAAATTATATAGGAATATGTAAAAATTTTGATAAGTATTTTTTGATAGAAAATTTTTTTTGGAGGAAAAAATAAAAGGGAATTTTTTAAAATTATGTGAGATGAATTTGAGTGGAAAAAATTGAATTTTAAATTTTGAAATAAAAATGTATTTAAATAGTTTATTTTTGTTTGAAAAAAGTTAACTTTTTGCTCATTTGCAAACAAAAATGGCTTGTTTAAACAAAACCTAAGGGTGCAAAATCATCTGTTTATTTGGTTTTCGAATTCTTCAATTCAATTTGTTTGGTTTGAAAAGTTTTAAAATTCAAACTGAAAATTGAACCAAATTTAATTGAATTCAAAATTTGGTTTTTAGTTCGAATTCAAATTTGACCGAATCAACCGAATTTCAAATTCAATTGGATTCCGCCGAATTTGAATTCTGCCAAATTAATCAAATTCGACCACAAATTTCATTTATTTATCTATTTTTTCATAATTTTTACACTTTTAAAATAAATTTACATTTAATCTTCTTTAACATTTAATCTTTTCCAATTTACTCTACTAATGACATTCGTACAATTTTAATATTTAAATTACTATAATAATGTCATTATATTGTAATTATTAAATTAGAATTATGAAATATAATTTTTTTAACATATTCAACAATTGAATAAAACTAAAATCATAATAGTCATACTTTTGTCTATTGTATATATATATTATTGTAAACCAAGTAGTTTTATAAATAAATAATTACATTATATATATGCACATTATTTGTATATACTTTATAAATATGTGTTGTATGCAATAAAATGCAAGTTAAAAAGTTAAAATACACACTTTGGCAATTTTACAAATTATTTTAATTTTTAAAGTTTCACGCACACATATATAATAAATCAAATCTAATCAAAAGTATTTTTGATATTATATATATTTATTTTTTCCTATATATTATGGAGTTATACATATAAATTATATATATTTAAATATACTACAGTATATATAATGAAATTATACATACAATGAATTATACATACATACATACATATATATATATATATATATATAAATATATATATAGATAACTTTTTAATTCGGTTTGAAAAAGAACTGAAAATCGAATTTGAATTATATTCGAATTCAGTTTTCGAGTTAAAACCGAACCAAAATTGCAAATTTGAAAATCGAACCGAAAAACAAAAAATCGAATTCAAATTTAAAACTACAAACTCGAATTCGATTTGAAATCAAAAACCGATTTCGGTTTTCGAGTTGAAACCATTGAAACTACCAACTCAAAAATCAAACCAAAAATTGAAAAACTAAATTCGAATTAAAAACTTCCAACTCAAATTTGGTTTTCGAATTGAAACTGAACCGAAACTGCTAACTCAATAACTAAATTGAATTCGAAAATTTGAATTCGGTTGAAAATTCGAGTTAATTCAAAAATTACACACTCCTACAAGAAATAGAGACAAAACGACAGCGTTTGATTTTATAAAAGCCAAAACTTTAAGAGAAGTAAATGATATTAACTCTTTTAGTTATTTGCTGTAATTTTGAATGTTCCAAAACTTAATGAAAATACTACTTTTGTGAGTTGGTTTCTAACTGTCAAATTTCTGACAGTAATTAGGGGTGACAAAATTAGAACTAACCCAAAAAATCAATCCACCCCACCTAATATTTTAACCCAATAGGTGAGATCACTTGGGTCATAGGTCATTAATTGATTAAATCATGTAATGACCTGTAGTTTTTAGGTTGGGTGAGGTAAGGCTTACTCGTTGGATTTAGTTTTTTTTTTTGATTTTTTTTTAAATGCTATGAAAGTTATCTGATAAATAAGAATAACATAATTTTTTTAAAAATAATTTTGCCTTTTAAACACAACTTTACTTTTTTAAACTTAGGCTTAATTAAATATATAACTTTAAAAGTCAAAATATGAAATTAAATGATAATAATTTTCTAATATCAATAAAAAAATATAAAAAGTTTTCCTTTTTTTGTTGTGAACCTGAATGTTACGTAATAAAAAAAATCAAAATAATTACATAATTACAAATTACTAAAAATAATTTACTATTTTGATATTTTTTAACTTTTTGTGAAATTTAATGTTAAATAATATCAAAATTCTCGAAATTGTTTTTAAAAAATATTTATATAAAATATCTATATTTTGATAACTTTTTGAATATTCTAACTTTTAACTTTCCATTGTCAAAATTTTTGAATTTTGATGACCAAATAATCTTTATTTTTATATGGAAGATTTTTTTAAAAAATTAGATATTTGGTTATATTTATAGGTGCAAAAAAATTTCATTTAAAAAATAAAATTATTTTTAAAAAGTAAAATATCTTTATCCTTATTAGAGATTAAAATAGAATTATACTATCTTTATTAATTTAATAACTTCCACAGCCCTTTTTAAAAAATTTTACTCTTTTTTTTTTTGTTTTTAAGGCAACTAAGCAAATACGTGATGCATTGTTATTGCAAATAGTAACTAAAAACTAAACCTATGTTTAGTTTGTGGTTTTACTTACGAAAAAAAATAACTTTTACGAATACAAAAATAAAAAATCCAAATATTATTTTTTTCAAAATTTAAAATTTAAATTCCTGCCAAAATTCTTTTCACATTATTTCAAAAAAATTTCCCTCCAATTTATATTTTTTAAAAAAAAAAAAATTCCAACCAAAACTTTCACATATTCTCAAATACAACACAATCCAAACATAACCAAGTGTCCGTAATACATTGAATATAAGCTTTGCCATATTTAAGAACCTTCTCAAGAAATTCACTTTCACATATATTTTTAAACCCACTAATGGTTTTCACAATGATTATCTTATTCGTTCTAATGATTTTGACAATGTGTATAAAGTTTAGTTAAAAAATAAAAATAGTCGGTGACCATTAAGAAACTGATACATATTAATATAGAAACTAAATAAAATTAGTTTATTTTAAAGTTTTAGTGAAAATATAAGAATAGACTTTTTATAAAAATATATATATATTAAATAAAAAAAATTAAATAAGATTAGTTTTAAAAAATTTTCAGCTTTCAGTCTTTCAAGCTTCTACCCAATAGAACCTCTCCGTCTGGAGAAATGCGTATGTGGTGAGCAAAGACTGGCGGCTACGGCCGGTTCACATAGAGTTCCTCAAATCCGAAAGCGTGACAACGCCCGTAAACATTCCTAATCCATGTGGGCTCATTTGGTTAATGGAAAAAATTTTGATTATTTAAGAATGTAATTATTAAAGATATAATTATAAAATATATATATATAAATCTTGATTAGATAACATAGAACACAGAATATATTGAAAAATATAATAAAATGAATTTAATTCAATAAACTTTGGCTGACATGAATGATTGATTGTAATGGAATAGATGATGATGATGTTGAAATTCTTGTAGAGATTGGAGAGAATAAGAACGACCTTCGTTGAGAAAGACCATGAGAATAAGAAAGGCTAAAATGCGAAATGGATAAGAAAAAAGGGTAAAAATATTATTTTAAAAAAAATGGTGTAGAGCATATTCTGCAAATTAATTTCCAAAGATGAATATTCAAAATAACAGTTTTGGTTTAGAAATAATAAGAAGCCTAGAAAGTTGTTTGTATTTTCCCTGTTATGAGAATTCTTTTTTGGCTTTCTCTAAACCCATAGAAATGCAAGATAAATATATATGGGAAATTTAGGGACTATATGAATACTTTTTTAAAATACATTTTTATACACTTTAATATTTTTTTTTTAGCTTTCAATATATATTTTATTTCACCGCTACTATGTTAAAAAAATAAAAAAATACTTTTGAAATGCTATTCATACAAACCGTAGTTAATACTGATGAAAAGAAATAATAGTTTACAAGACTATTTCTCCTAAACAAAACCATAAACTAACTATATTGGGATAAATTGCTGAGTAAGAATTTGATGAAAACTGAAAATAAGTGTTTTTTTTAATTTCATTATTTTATCTTATTAAAACGATATATATATTTTAAATTTTTTAATAAAATAATATCGTTTTCATAAATAACTTGTTGACAATCTTAAAATTTTTACTTGATCAAAAATATATAAATAGCCCATTTTGTCATAAAGTATCTTTATATTAGACTTATTATTAATATATTTAATAGAGTAACGAATTTAATCTCAATTAAGTATGACATGTTTTCAGTATTAAATAATTAATTATAAGAACGAAACTCTTTATAATTTAAAAAAATCAATAAATTATTAAAATTTTACTTACATAAAATCATTTTTTGTGGGTCATGGCAACCCCACCGGTGACGAAATTTTGAAATAACCGATGATATCTAAATTAGGTTCTGACGCATAATTGCTTTTCTCCATGCATATGAGGATGTAGGTTTGATTTTTATTTTTATTTTTTTTAAAAGAATATCAATTGAGTATTAATTAGTAAAATAATTAATAATAAAGGCATCAAAAAATCTTTATTCATTGGCATACAACATGTTACCATGTGCCAAAAAATTTGAGTTAATTAAAAAAGATTTAAGATCAAAATGTTACCTTGACCAATTTAATCAACCTTTTTTCCAAATAAATAATGTAACAAATATATCACCTTTACTAACTTTTTATTATATTTAATTAAATTTTATAATTATTTTAGCCTTCTATTCTATAATATTTTCAACGTATTATTATTATTTTTATAACATTCAAACTAAATTCTATGTAAATATATTTAATTTTAAACCAATTCAAATTCTAATTAAAAACCAACAGACCTTGAAAATTTTCTATCCAAGTCATTGTAAAATTTCACTTAATAGGAAATCAATAATTAAAATTTTCAATATTTCTATCAAGATCATAACAACATTACTTCCTACATAAAAGACGAATCAAATCCATGATTAAATTGAAATTACCATACTAATTCAATGCAAAATTTTTTGTTTTCTGGATCACATGAATTCACATCTGACAGAGATTAACAATAAATTATTTTAAAAATTTCCATTCGTCCCTCCGAGGGGTGTACCAGGACTGCCCATACGAATTATGTCTTTATTCGGGAAAAAAAAAATCTCTCAATCCCATAATTTCGACGCTTGCTTGACAAATTTCTCCGTTTCCCGTTTCAGTGGTTATTTCTGAAAGTAGCGCCAAATGTCCATGTGTCGTCACAGTAGTTCCAAGTGTTGAAATGCAGTTGCTTAGGATACTTGACAAACCGTCCTGGAATAGCTTACAAAACACAGCATTTATGCAGGTTTACCCTGCCTTCATCCTTCCTTCCTTCCTTCTCTCTTTATTTGTTTCCCCACCTCACTGGGAGACCCGGGGCTTTAAACAGAAGAAGCTCCTTTATTTCTCACTTTTCCTCTTTCCTTTTTTGGTTGTCTTGGAGGTTCAGTTTTACTTTGCGTATTCCATGAAAAAGTTGATGGGTTCTGCGTGATTTAAACTGGTACTCTGAATTCTTCAAAGATTGCGGGCTTTTTCTTTTGTCTTTTACTTCTTCGTGCCTGTTTCTGTAAAACAGGCTTTCGTTTCATGTCTATGTTCATAGATTCTGACGTATAGGCGCCTTTCACATTTCCAGGTTTTGCAACTACAAATAATATAAACCATGCATTTTTGTAGGAGCAATGTTCATATGTTTTTGGGCGTTTAATTTGGGTTTGGAATTAGCACAGAGGTGAGGAATTTAGGATCTTGTTACTCAAGGGGTGGCTTTTTGCTATAATGGTGAAATATTACTAGTCTGTGCTTAATTGTCCTTTTCATACAATTCTTTCTTTATTTTCTTTTCTAAGTCTATTTAGTACTAGTTCCCTATAGTGGTTTGTAGTCATAAAGACCTTATCAAACAATAGAACCGATTTCCAGGGATTCCCTCGATGTATAAATATCAGGGGAATGAATGAATGTGGGATTCCAGAAACTAACTACTATGGATTGGTTCAGTGTTGTTTGTTTTCTCACGAAGTTTAGGTCTTGATGGCTTGATGTCAGATTTCCAAGTTTGTTTCTCATTGTTTTCTTGATTAGTCCGTAATTCAAGCAATAATTGTCATTGGATGTTGTTTTTTGGTTCTCTGCTTAATCCCAGATTCATAGAGTGTACGGATTTTAATCAAGTTTAGCAACAGGGCGGCGCTGACTTCTTAATTCCGCTCTGACATTCATATTCATTAATTTAGTTTCAGGCGCAGCACGATTCAACGTCTTTTCCTTCCTATGACCACCTGGGATTGAATGATTATGAGAAAGAGAAACTGTTCAATTTTGGGTTCTTTCTGCTTTTGTTTGTTTCGTATGTTCAGGGGTCTAAAAGCAGAACCAAAGAAGGTTTCTGTATGTTTGTCATTATTGTATCCATTACTGGTGTCATTTTATTTGAAGGGAAAAAACACCTCTCATTTTGAACTTTGTTAATTGCAGTTATTTGTTGAGTTGGTAAGTGCACATTTCTATTTCTGAAACCTCCAATTGTTTGCAGGGTTTCCATTAGTCAGGACATTGAATAAAAACCTGCTGAAACACCATGACAGACAATGATGCAGATGAGGAATTGTGCACAAAGCCCCTGAACAGGCTTTCTGTGTTCTATTATGGTGTAGGACACATGCTTAATGACATAACATCTGCTTGTTGGTTTACTTATCTGTTGGTCTTCTTGACTGATATAGGATTATCCCCAAGGTTTGTTGTTCTTTACTTCACTAATGACTCCATTACCATGTCATTTGCATTTTTATAGTTTGCGTGTACATACTAAAAGCAGTTAGAAAAAGTCAAATGTCTCAGCATCGTGTTTTAGAATCTGCAGTGTCGTATGGACAATGATATCCGAGGTGCCAAGAAAGGTTGTATTTTGATGATAGAAAGCCTGTTGCGGATCAGAAAATTACATCTTTGCCTTTGTTTTTGACTATTCGTTTGCAATTTGAAGTGATAATGAATTACAATAGAGAAGAATTCAATGAACTTAGTTTTCCAAACAGAGTTTCCTATTCCACCAGACAGTTTTATGTACTAGTGAAAGTGGTTCAGAGGCTGGCATATTTTGAAAACTTTTTGGATTATTGTCTAATGCTAGGGCTCTTAATTAAAAGCTGATTCTACATAGCAATTAATGCGAAATCATGGAATCAGATCACATGGAGAAATATGGATAGATTTGGCCAAAGAAAGTCGGTATATGTTGCTTTAGCCGTACCATAATTAGTTACAACTTTTAGTTTTTAGGCCTGTTTAATTTATGATGTATTTTTTGACATTCCAAACATCAGTGCTGCTGCAGTTGTTATGCTTTCGGGCCAGGTAGCTGATGGCATTACTACTGTTCTTGCTGGTGAACTGGTAAGTTTGTAAAGTACATCGCTACAGGAAAACAATAGGCTGTTGCACATTAGGAACAGATTATATGGTTCATGCTTGAAGTTTGATACTGTGGATTGCAACTTTCAGTTCACATATTTTCTGTGCCATTTTTGTTCTAGTTATGTTTTTTTTTTGTTATAGAACTTCAAGAGTTGTGACATGTAATTTTTCAAGTTTTTATATCATTACTAGCTGGTTGCATATTTTCTTTTTTTATTTTTTAGTGAAGATTCACAAAGAGCACATTTTCTCATGTCCTTGAAAAATCAATAATTCGTTAATTGGTACTTTAACGTGCCTTCGAACCATGATTTGAGCCATTTAACACACAACACATGTGAAGTAGGTAACTTCAAGTCCAGCAGATTAAACGTGGTATTGGAATAAATCTTGCTTTCCAGCTGCAAATTTGCACTAGGTAGCTCCTCAGCACGAATCATTTTGGTGGTTTAACCAACTTTTCACGTGACACCAGTCCATGGCACTTGATTTCGCAATCAAATGAATTATACTATTTCTCAATTTAAATCTTGAAAGCATGTGGGAAATAATTTGCGAGTGTGTACTCTTGACATGGCATGTATTAGATCCGGGGATAGACATTTTCACAAATTGAAAGCATAAGTTATATCTGTATAGGAACTGATTCCAGATCATCACTACTTTAACTTCTTATTTTTTTCATGCGATAGATTGACAGGTTTGGTCGTTTCAAAATATGGCATGCAGCGGGATCCCTTCTAGTTGCTATTTCATTTTCTTCAGTCTTTGGTGGTTGCTTGTTGTGCAAAATTGTTGGTTCCAGTTCTTTAACTCTGCAAACTGTTGGATACAGCACATTTGCTGCAATCTTCAATGTTGGTTGGGCCGCCACTCAAGTTTCGCATATGTAATGACTTCTTCTAATCCAGCATAGTAGGATAAGTGTGATTGCTTTCCTTGAGGCTGACATGTATGTGGCCTATCATATGATCCTTTTTTCCCAATGTGCACTTCAGCATATGTTTCACTTTCATTTGTGATATATCCTTTATTTCATTAGTGTCCTTTACACATACCACGTTCGTTTTCAACATCTGTATACAGTATCAAGCAAAGTAATGACATTTGCCTGCGAGAGTTCAAGAATAACAAATACTAATTAGTATTGGACTCAACTGTACTACTTTGCTTATCACTATGTTCATGCTAAAGTTTGGTTATGGTTCCTTTAAGATGAAGTGACAATATGGCTGATAATTTGTTGAAGGTCAATGGTGAATTGTATCACACTAAATTCAACAAGTAGAGTAGCTTTAGCCAGCTGCCGCAACGCTTTTACGATGGTTAGGATCTCTATCAGCTTTTGAAAGCTTAATTATAATGTACTTATACTGTTTCCCTAAAGTAACCTACTTTCTTGTTTTTGCCCATTGCATGAACATGCGATCTGAAGGTTGCGAACCTTAGCTTGTATGCAGTTGTATTTTTTTTCTTCCAAGTCAAAACATCAGGGACTCCTACTGATGTTGAGAGACAGGTATCATCAGTGTTTTTTTTCTTATCAATTCTTTTCGATAGATTCTGAATTTCTAAAATTGTAGCAGTATCGCTGGATAGCATACACATCAATAGTGATTGGATGCTGCTTTGTGGCCATATTCCATCTTGGAACCAAAGAGCCAAGGTTTGTATCGGGGATTAAACCAACTTATGTTTGTTTAGAGGACACTATAATGACCTCTAAACTAGTGTTTTGTGTTGATTATTGATAGGCAACATTTTTTCAGTTGTTCTCTATTGACGAAGATACTGTGAAAGTAAGCATCACATTTTAATTCTAGGCTTTTTTTTTCATACGGAGGGGATAGTGATCAAGAAATTTCACTGGAAGAGAATTCATGATGACTCTATATTGCAATTTTTAAAGTCAAATTGAATTCTTGGAGAACTTGAATTTTCAAGATTTATTTGAATATGTCATTCACACCCTTAACTGTTTAATTTGGAAGTTGCAAAGTGTGAATCTGAGGTAAACGACTCTTAACCGTTGTTGCCAAGGTTTCCATTTAGAGGAAAAAATCACTATACACGTTTGAAGCATTGTTACAAAATCAAGGTTCATTGTACTATGTTTTGATCATTGTTTTTTTCCCTTGATGATCTCTTATAATCGACACATCCTTATTTGGAATCCGATTATCATATCTGTTTTTTCAATTTAAAAGAAAAAAAAAAAGAAGCAATAATCTGAAATATAAATTCCTCAAATGATTCCCTTTTTCCTTAAAACATGAAGGCAAGAATTTCTTTATCCTCTTTTGTGAAATGGTCTTCATATAATTACATAATTTCTTCTTCTTCTTCTTCTTCTTTTTTATTGGGTTTAATGCAGATTGAAACAAGATGTTCGTTGTAAACATTATGCTAGAATTTCTTGGACCTACTGGTTCAAGAAAATTCTGTACTACCAAGTTGCCCTTGTTTATGTTCTGACTAGACTAGTAACCAATGTTTCTCAGGTCTGTAGAAATTCCCATTATTAGACTTACTTCCCTGAAGAAATATTTGAAGAATGCTAGCTACATGATGATGGTTTCTTATCTAATTTGATATTTTGACTCAGGCATTTCTGGCTTTCTATTTGATCAATGATCTGATGATGCCTCAAGATTCAAAAGCTTTGGTAACTCATTCAATGCTAATCTTATTACATCAGATCATATTATCCTTTCCTAATAACAATTTAAAAAATTGTGATCACTAGGTTCCTGCAATCATCTATATTGGCAGCTTCATTGTATCGGTCCTCCTACAGGTACCATCAAAATTTTAAACTTTTCCGTAGGATTTTGTCACACAATATATTTTGCATTGAAATATCTTATATCCTTTTTCTGGGAAGGAAATGACATGGACTGGGCAACGCTTGAAGGCATTTTATTCTGCTGGAGGACTTCTTTGGCTATTTTGTGGTGCAGGAATATTTTTTCTACCAAGAAGTCTCAATGTTTTAATATACCCTCTGTCAACATTTATTGGGATAGCAAATGCCCTTATGATGGTATGAAATAAGTTATACACTTTTATTACATAACTGACTGCGCTCTTGCTAGAGGCATCTTAGCTTAGGGTGTTATGTGTGGTGTAGAATTGGTAAACTAATCAGTCAGCGCAATTCTGAAAGTCGAGAGCAGTTCAAGTGTAAGCTGGCGTCTGCACTTGATCACTCTGATATCTCAATTTCAGATTCTAAAAAGTTTTGGTTCAAGCATTCATAGATAACGTTAGTCTCTGACAGTTTGGATCATTGTATGGAAGCGCATTTGAGATGGAAGCTATCAAGTAAAACATAGATTCATCTGTTAATTTGTTGAAAATGTTGGCAATTCAACCAGTAGGGATAAAGTTATTAATTTGAAATGATTGAAAATTTTAGGGTTCATTGTGTAACTAGGAATGTGGTTAAACCATGATTAAACATGGTTTATCTTCTAGCCTTCCTGGAATGATTTACAAAGGTTGTGATTCATAAAATACTTTGGGGTTTAAGACAGTAGAGAAATCTTTAGAACATTGAGATCTTCTTCCTTCTTTATTATCGTTGGCATAATGAATTGGAATGAAGTTTCTGCTTGAAATAAAGATTTGGAACTGGAAGAGTCCTTTATTTTTATATTAAGAAATCTTTTATCTGTCTTTAAATATGCCTTTTATTTATCAGTATGTGAAACCATTGATACTAACAGCATGGTGATTCATTTCTGCATCTCGAGATATGATACAGTTTTCCAATAAATTAACATTAAAGAGTAAAGCGACTCACCAGTGTTCAATTTTTTAATGATAATCATTTTAGGTCACTGGAGTAAGCATGCAAAGTTTCTTGGTTGGTGAAGATGTCCACGGCTGTGCTTTTGTTTATGGATCATTGAGCTTTCTAGACAAGATGTCATGTGGGCTGGCTTTATGCATTCTTGAATCATACCAAAGTAAGTATCCAACTGCATTTGAACCTGGCCTTCCATTATCACCTGCAAAATGCTTCTTGTGTCTCCTCTGATTAGAACTGATGATGTATTGATTATATTCTGACTTCGACTGGATTGGTTACATCTAATCCTCCTGGTAGATTATTGAATTAATTATGTCTTTGACATTCAACAATTTTTTGGTATCACTGATGTACTACGCTAATCTGTATGCAGGTTCTGCTTCAGAATTGCATATTTGCAGCCCGACAAACTCCTGTTTCTCTGTTACTAGATTTGGATTAGGATTTGTTCCTGCGATCTGTGCACTTGCTGGGGTGGTAGTCACATGCAGCATGAAGCTCCACAACCACTCTTCAAAGCCTTTGATGGAACCCTTAGTGGCATAGAATTCAGATGTCACGGATGTCCAAATCAATTGTATTACTACATCTTACGCAATTCCTCAATGGCAGATATTCATACAGCGAAGAATACCTAAGCTAAAATCATTGAATGCGCAGAGCCCGGGCCATGTTTAATATTTGCAATCTCTCTGCCTACCTTATGATCACTGGTTTGCTTAAGCAATCCAGATAACAATTTTAACGGAATTGATCAACGTTTTTTATGTTAGTGTTGGTATGTATGTTTATTTTCCTTTTTTATCAACTAACAGCCATTTTCAAATGAGGAAATTGTTGCAAGAAGCAGAAACAGAAGACAAACAGAAACAATATGGACGGAAGATGTGGATTCCATGCACCCCTCTCTGCCAAACCTTAGTATAAGAGAGGAACACGAGTGTTTTTTCTCAGTCCTTGCCGGCTTCCATTGAACCATCCGTCTCTAACTTGGTCAGCGAATCGTTGCCAGTTGTAGTTTCACTGAACCACCGGTAGTTGAGTTGCTCAACGAAGCTTTGCCGGGGAAGATGTCCCAAGACTTGGTTGCCTGAGCATAAATGATCACTAAGTGATAATAATAGATAGGGGTGCATAGATAGGTAGAAGATTTGTTTACAAGTAGTCACTCTTGAAAGTGTATAATAGTTTACTGATTGAATATTCCTGCAATGAAAATAACCAGAGTTAATCGATTTACTAAAGTTGTGAAATTTTAAAATACATCAGTACAGAAATGACTCAATGTTTCACTTTATATATAAATCTCCACGCGACAGTGTTAGACATAGTAGAAGAGAAAATACTAATTTTAATAACGTAAACACAGGTGAGAATTTAATGTCCAGAGCCTTTACAAGATTCATTTACAGAGGTTGAGTCAAAGTTGAAAATTAAGTTGCGAAAATTGAAAATTAAGTTGAAATGCATAGTCGATAAGTAACAAGTAAATTTACCTTTAGTGATTCTAGGAATGAAGAAGGTTTGATCAACTCGCAAATGGTCAGGGATGGTCATGGTTCGGTTTTTCAGTTTATTCGGTTCGGTTTTTCGGTTTGACATTTTTAAACTCCTTACCCGAAAATCGAACCAAAAACCAAATAAGAACAGTAAAACCAAACCGAATTTCTTATTTGGTTTTCGGTTTGATTCAGTTTGAAACTAAATAAAACCAAATAAGAAATTCGGTTAACCAAATAAACCGAATTTCTTATTTAGTTTTTTTTTTCAAAACTAAAACCCAAATAATTTTTTTTGAACTATTCCTAAAGAGATTCCTTCACATTCCTTCACAAAAACCTTCAATTAAAACTCACTACTTTAATAAAATATTTAACAAATTGTCAATTAACACATCACTTTTTTATTTATCCACTTAATAATTAATATAATCAAATAGCAAAATATGAATATTATATCTTCATTGCTTATTTAGTTTAACTGTTTAAGTTTGTAATTGTAATATAAAAATCATTTGCATATTGTAATTATTAATTTATTAGTGTTATAAGTTATAATATATAAGTATTATGCTATTAGCCTATTAGGCATTAGCTAAGTTAGTACTTATTACTCAAAACTAATATAGTATTATCTAAATTAATGCTTAGTTAGTAATTTAGTACTTATCAGTGTTAACTAAGTTAGTACTTATCATTGTTATTAGTTTAATCAAATAATAATTAGTTGTTATAATAATTACTTAATTAATAATAATTAGTTATAAATATTAATTATTAACTTATGTATATTAAGTATTACTCAACACTAAGTTAGTATTAAATAAGTACTAACTAATTTAGTGCTTAGTTCATTACTACTCATTAATCATTATTAGTTATTAACTTATTACTATAGCTAAGTTAGTATTAACTAAGTTAGTACTTCTTAGTATTATAAGTTTAACTAGGTTAGTACTTAGTTGTAATAATAATTACTTGATTGATAATAACTAATTATAAGCATTAATTATCATGATATTTGACTCGATTTAAATACGTATAATTAGTTTGCTAATCGTACATAATTTAGAATTTTGAATAAATAACCGTTACTAAATATTATATAGTTATTACTTATTAATTATTACTCAAAGACTCAACACTCAGTCATTTAATAGTTAATACTTAGTAATCACTTAGTTAACACCAATAAGTTATTAATTATTGACTATTATATTGAATCATTGATGATATTATGAATCTATGACATTTGATTTTAGTTAAATATATAAAACATAATAATCGCATGCTATATAGTATATCCTACACGCTACACAGCCTACACCTTGTCACCTTCTAAGCTTCTATATGCTTAACAACTTATGCATTATTTTATTTTTCTTTATTTGTAATTTGATATTTCATATTTGTTTAACTTTTAAATAAATTGATAAATTCTAGTATAAAGTATAAAGTATAAATTGTTTAGTATATACTATATATTGTCCATTATCTATACATGATAAATTTTATAATAACAATAAATTAATTATACAAAAATATATATACATAACTACAAGTCTACAAAGTCTACAATTGTTTAGTATATATTGTATATTTATATTAATTATTTTTGTATTCATACATATAAATTATACATATATAATATAT
The DNA here is from genome assembly GCA_020080225.1 of Gynochthodes officinalis. NCBI lineage: Eukaryota > Viridiplantae > Streptophyta > Magnoliopsida > Gentianales > Rubiaceae > Gynochthodes > Gynochthodes officinalis. The sequence goes on from CM034616.1 coordinate 17,964,523, forward strand.
TTATAAATTTCGGTTTATTCGTTTCGGTTTTCTTATTTGGTTCGGTTTTCTTATTCGAGTCGGTTCCTTATTCGGTTGGGTTCAGTTTTCAGAACCCCAAACCATAAACCGAACCGAAAACCGAATAAGTTATTCGATTCGGTTCGGTTTTAACCGAATAAACCGAATTCAGTTTCGGTTTGGTTTTTTCGATTTTTTCGGTCGTTTTATTTGGTTTAACCAAACTATGACCAGCCCTAATGGTCACCATTTCAAGAACATTATGTGCCTATGATGGTATAAATTGGCTAATAATAAGAATAAGAACCGACACTTGAGTCGCGTAAAAAATTACACTGTTCTAAAGAAATTATTTCAAGAATTTCTAAAACGTTTCCCCAAGATTAAACAAGGCTTCCTCCTTGAAGGGTAGCAGGAACAACAAAAATAATTGAGTAAGAAACCAGCAGAATATGAGAGGATTGAAGGAGGAATGAAAGAAGGGTGGAGAAGGTGGAGAAAGGTTGCTGAAGTAGGCTTGCAGAAAATTGTGCGTCTGGAGGCTTGGCATGCAACACTATTTATAGTGCTGCATGGAACAAAAAAGGAGAAAAGTTAGGTGAACGTTAGGACATGGTCAACCACGACTGCAATGTTCAGCACTTCCAGCGGATAAGGCTTGACTTAGTAAGCAATCAACCAAGCCATCATGCGGCTTTTGCAATGGCTTCTTTTGCGTGGTCAAAGATCGTGGCCAACAAACTTCAGAAAGCTTTGGGTCAACGTTCAAAAATTTTGAAATATACAACAATCCCCCACATATTTCAAAAGAGAAACACGAAATAAGACTGTTCTACTGGATTTGTCTAAGTGCAAATGCATTCAAGTTGGTGTCTTTTGGATTATGAACCAAACTTAGATTGATAAAATATATCTTATTGATTTATTGGTGAAATTTAAAATTTTTATGAACCAATAAATCCTTGATGTAAGATAGAGATTTTATTAATCATAATGCAAATCACATAATTTCTGCTATTTGATGCATTTTTGCGCTAATAAGCCATGCGCGTGCCTGGTGTTCTTAAAAGCTCTAAAGATTTTAGCCAAAAATCTTATAAGAGCGGCATCACTCCACTCTCATATTGGTGAATTCATCAAATGTATACTGTTTTAAACACAACATCCATAAGGAATATGAATTCATTAAGAGTTTGATACTCAACCTCATAGTTAGTAGCAGTCATAACACACACCTTAGAATAGACTTAAATTTAAGTGTTTCAATACCAATATCGATTTGTTATTACCCATATGAACCTATTTCATGGAATCTCCAATAACATAGGTTGGGTTACCATCTCTATTGACAACTTATTGGCTTAAATCTCAATTCCCTCGATGTTTGAAGAATTAATTTTCTTCTCGAAAGTTTAGTCAGAGGATCGGCCAAATTCACTTCTGACTTCACATAATCAATGGAAATTATTCTATTTCTTAGCAGCTGCTTTACGATATCATGTCTCAATTTCATGTGTCGATTTTTGCAATTATATGATTTTTTTTTGCTATGGCAATTGTTGTTTGGCAATCACAATGCATAAAAACGGGAGGCACTAACCCCTTGGTTATGGGAATTCCAACTAAGAAATTCCTTAACCAATCAGCCTCCAAACTAACCAGTTTCAGAGCTATAAACTTTGACTCCATAGTCAATCTAGCAATTATAGTTTGTTTGGCTGATTTCCATGCTATTGCACCACCACCGAGTGTGAATACATAGCCACTAGTGGATTTAGTCTCTTATGAATCAGAGATCCAGTTAGCATCATTGTATCCTTCTAATACAGTGAGAAATCTACTAAATAAGATACCATAATCAAAGGTTCCTCTCAAATATTTCATTAGTCTAACCAAAGCAAACCAAATGCTCATGATTAGAATTATGGGTATATCTACTCAGTTTACATATTGCATAGGCTATGTCAGGCCTTGTAAAATTCATTAAATGCATCAAACTCCCAATAATCTGAGCATATTTAGACTGAGCAACTGGATCACCACGATTCTTTTTCAATTGGGAGTAAGCATCATAAGGAGTGCTCACAGGTGTCACATCATAATTTTCAAACTTCTTAAGAAGTTTCTCAGTATAATGATTTTGTGACAACATTATTTCATCGCTTCCCCTTATGATTTTAATATCCAATATAATGTTGGATTCACCCACATCTTTCATATCAAAATTTGAGGACAAGAAACATTTAGTATTATTTATAGCATTCAAACTAGTACCAAATATGAGTATGTCATCTACATACAAAGAAATGATCACATAATCACTATTTATAGTTTTTGTATATACACATTTGTCTACTTTTATTGATGAAAAACCATCACTCAAAAAGATTTGATCAAATTTCTCATGCCACTGTTTAGGAGTTTGTTTTAGGCTATAGAGTGATTTTATTAACTTACAAACTTTATTTTCTTGTCCAGAAATGACACAACCCTCAGGTTGTGTCATATAAACTTCTTCTTCTAAATCTCCATTCAAGAATATAGTTTTAACATCCATTTGATGAATAAAAAGTTTGTGAATAGAAGCCAAAGCAAATAAAATTTTAATAGATAAAATCCTTGTTACTGGTGCAAAATTTCTCATGCCACTGTTTAGAAGCTTGTTTGAGGCCATATAGTGATTTCATTAACTTATAAACTTTATTTTTTTGTCCAAAAACAACACAACCCTCGGGTTGTGTCATATAAATTTCTTCTTCTAAATCTCCATTCAAGAATGCAGTTTTAACATCCATTTGATGAATAAAAAGTTTGTGAATAGAAGTCAAAACAAATAAAACTTTAATAGATGAAATCCTTGTTACTGGTGCAAAAATAACAAAGTAATCAATATTTTGTTTTTGCGAAAAATCTTTTGCAACTAAACGAGCTTTATATTATCAATTGAGCCATTAGAATTATATTTTCATTTGAAAATCCATTTACAGCCAATAGGTTTTGAACCAGGAGGTAAATCCACTAAAATCCAAGTTTTAATTTTTTAAAATTGAGTTTATTTCATCATTAATTGCTTATTTCCAAAATCTTGAATCAGAAGAAGAAATTGCTTCTGCAAAAGTTAAAGGATCATTATCAATAAGATAAGTATAAAAATCATTCCCAAAAGAAGATTCTTTTCTATGCCTTTTGTTCCTTCTCAATTCTTCATCAGAATTGATTTCTCTATTATTTTCAACAGGTGTATGAGAAATTTCTCAAGAAAGTGGAAAAATGTGTTCAAAAAATTCAGCATTCTTTGTTTCCATTATTGTATTACAATCAAACAAATCACTCTTTTACACAAGAAATCTATATGCCGCACTATGTTCAGCATATCCAATAAACATACAATTAGATGTTTTCAAACCTATTTTTCTTTTTTTTGGTTCAGGCAACATAACTTTTGCTAAACAACCCCACACTTTTAAATATTTTAAATTAGGTACATAACCTTTCCACAACTCATATGGTGTTTTTCCAATTTTTTTATGTGGAATTCTATTTTGCAAGTGACATGCAAATAAAATAGCCTTTTCCCACAGATTTTGATGTGCACTAGAACTAATTAACATAGAATTTATCATTTTTTTAAGTGTTCTATTTTTCCTTTCAACTACACCATTAGATTCAGGTGAATAAGGGGGAGTTATTTTATGAATTATCCCTTCTTTTTCACAATAATCATTTAGTGATAGTTATTCACCCCCTCTATCCGATCTAACTCTTTTAATTTTTCTACTAAGTTGATTTCCACTTCAGTTTTATAAGAAATAAATGCATCAAATGCATCATCTTTATTTCTAAGTAAATACAACTTAGTGAATCTAGAGAAATCATAAATAAAATTAACATAGTATCTGTTACCACCTCTAGTCATAGTTTGTTTTAAATCACCTAAATTAGTGTGAATTAAAGACAATAGTTTGGTTTCTCTATTTATAGAAATACAAGTCGTTTTAGTGATTTTTGCTTTAGCACATATTTCACATTTATCTACATTGGTTGAACTCAAACCAGAAATTAAGCCAAATGATTGTATTTTCTTAATATAGCTAAAATTAGTATGTTCTAATCTTGCATGACATAAAGAAAATGATTCAATCATATAAACAGAAGAAGTAGATGCATTTTCATTAATAACATTGGAAATAGAGAGTACATATAAACCCTGATTACTATAGCCCTTGCCTACAAACATATTATTTCTAATCATGACAATTTTTCCATATTCAAAAAATATTTTGATTCTGGCTTTGTCAAGCAATTGCAAAGATACCAAATTTGCTCTAATGGTTGGAACATGGAGTACATCATTGAGGACCAAAGTCTTTCCAAATGAGAGTTTGAGAAAGACTTTGCCTTTGCCATAAACTTTTGTAGTTCTAGAGTCTCCAAGGTAGAATGCTTTATTATTGTCTCCTACTGGAGTGTAGGAGTAGGGATGACAATTTATACCCGCCCCGACAGGTTCCCAGAACCCCAACCCGTTTGACCGGTTTTTTTCGGGTTCGGGTTCGTGTTCGAAGATATTTAAAAAACCCGGAGTTAGGTTCGGGGGTACCTAAACCTGCCCCGAACCCGATCCCCTAAGTGCATATATTTTTGTTTATTGTGTTGTATGTTTCATATATCATTGGAAGTTGTCTTAATTGATCTTTCTTTTTTTTTTTTTTCAAATGGCAAGTCATGAAAGTATTTAAATAGTTTTAAATGAAAATATAATTTTTTAATAATAAGTATCAATTTAACGTCAATATGTTTTGTTAATGAAATTAGTAATTAATTGTCCATGTAATAAAATTATTCAACAAAAATATAGAATAATATTAACATTGAACCTCTCGTGTTTGTAAAATAAATAATTGAGCATATCAACACAACTTTTATTTAATAGTGGACTCTCTTTGTTTAAACAAAAAGAAATTAAAAATAAATTCTTTTTTTTAGGGGAACAAAAAGAATAAGTATAATTATTTTTTAGTACAATTAACTAATTATAAAAAATTTAGTTTTTGCTTTTGTACTCTATTTTAATTCAAAAAAGAAAGGAATTTCCTTCTAATAGTACAAAGATTATGCTTCAATAGTTTTTATCTTGAAATAATTATATATATCTCTTTATCTTTCTAGAGAGCATTCAATTTTCTTTTATCTGTAGGTACACCTGTCCAAATCAAGTATATTAAGGTACATGCATGAATATATGTACAAAAGTATTATTTTTAAATGTACATGCATTAATTTTAAATGAAATAAAGTCAAGTAACAAACAAAATGTTCTTCTATATAGTGTCAGAAAACGCATAAGCATTTGAATGCCCTTTGTTGAAAGATATATAATCATAGTGTTTCATATATACTAATCTAAAAACTTTAATAATTTTTTCATTAAATTATTGCTTCTTTTTTTTCATTAAATTATTGCTTCATATCTTGTTTTTATGTACTTTATCAAAATATATATAAGATTATGGAGTTAATTAACTAAATGCTAGAGTTTTGAGCATTTGACCAATTGATTTGTATTACTATTACATATAACATGAACGTATATTAGTTTTACTCATATACTAGAATTGATTGAATACAATATAAGAATTGAAGAAATGAACATATTTATAATTTTAAATGAAATAAAGTTAAATAACAAACAAAATGTTCTTCTATATAGTGTCAGAAAACGCATAAGCATTTGAATGCCCTTTGTTGAAAGATATATGATCATAGTGTTTCATATACACTAATCTAAAAACTTTAATAATTTTTTCATTAAATTATTGCTTCTTTTTTTTCATTAAATTATTGCTTCATATCTTGTTTATATGTACTTTATCAAAATATATATAAGATTATGGAGTTAATTAACTAAATGCTAGTGATTTGAGCATTTGACCAATTAATTTGTATTACTATTACATATGACATGTATTTATATTAGTTTTACTCATATATTAGAATTGATTGAATATAATATAAGAATTGAAGAAATGAACATATTTATAATTTTAGATGAAATAAAGTTAAATAACAAACAAAATGTTCTTCTATATAGTGTCAGAAAACGTATAAGCATTTGAATGCCTTTTGTTGAAAGATATATGATCATAGTGTTTCATATACACTAATCTAAAAACTTTAATAATTTTTTCATTAAATTATTGCTTCTTTTTTTTCATTAAATTATTGCTTCATATCTTGTTTATATGTACTTTATCAAAAAAAATATATAAGATTATGGAGTTAATTAACTAAATGCTAGTGATTTGAGCATTTGACCAATTGATTTTTATTACTATTACATATGACATGTATTTATATTAGTTTTACTCACATATTAGAATTGATTGAATATAATATAAGAATTGAAGAAATGAACATATTTATAATTTTAGATGAAATAAAGTTAAATAACAAACAAAATGTTCTTTTATATAGTGTCAGAAAACGTATAAGCATTTGAATGCCTTTTGTTGAAAGATATATGATCATAGTGTTTCATATATACTAATCTAAAAACTTTAATAATTTTTTCATTAAATTATTGCTTCTTTTTTTTCATTAAATTATTGCTTCATATCTTGTTTATATGTACTTTATCAAAAAATATATAAGATTATGGAGTTAATTAACTAAATGCTAGTAATTTGAGCATTTGACCAATTGATTTGTATTACTATTACATATGACATGTATTTATATTAGTTTTACTCATATATTAGAATTGATTAAATATAATATAAAAATTAAAGAAATGAACATATTCATAATTATATATTAATATCTATATTCAAATTACTAAAAAATTATTGAATAATAAGTAAATAATCTTTTTTAAATTTTAACCATCTTTTAATTACTAAATATTAATATGAATGTTAAAGGAATATAAAAGACAATTTAATTCTTAATATTTGTAATAGACATTGAAATACTTTTATATAATAAAGATTTGTTTTATCATTTTTATTTTTCATATCATTTGGATTTGAATATTATTGCGGAAGTATATCGATATTAATCTTCAAATTTTTATAATCATAAGTATAATAATTTTGGCCCTTTCTTCCTCTTTGCAAACCCTAACTCGTTTCCATTTTCTTCCCTCTTTCCATTTTCCTCCCCGCCGAAGTCGCTGCCATCGCCTCTCTCGACGTACAAGCTCACCGGATCGCCACTCGCCAACACCCAAAACCCGTAGACTAACAGAAAATACCCAAACATAGAATTGCAATTTGCAATTTGCAATATCCGTTCATCCTCGGTCGTCACCCGTTCGTCGACCGTTCATCCTCATCCTCTTCTGCCGTCAGAGTTGTTCGTCCTCTGTCATCGCCTCCTAAGTCTTCCGTTCGTCAACCGTGCATCCGTTCATCCTCATCCTCAGCCGTGCATCTGTTCAGTAAGTATTTTTTCCGTTCATCCTCGGTAGTTTTGTTTCTTTTTTATTTTTTGTTCTTTTACACAGTAATAACTTAAAGGGCAATAATGTTACTTTAGTTGTAGAATTTAAGAAAACTTGGCTGTCTAATTTGCACAAATTTTTCTTTTTGAGCTTGGTTAGAAAAGGGTGACTGATATTATGGGACTTGCTTTCCTAATTATGTTTAACATGATTTGCTGGTGAATAATTTGTTGTTAGAGTGGTGATATTCTACCTCTTCGATGGTTCCTGATCCTTTTTGCTTCCTCCAAAGAAGTGGGCTGTTGAGTTTATAAACTGAATCATATACTGTTTGGTTAGAGTGGATTATTGAAGCCGATCTATTTTGAGAATTGATTGATAAGTTTCTTAGAACTGCACGTGAATCCTTTTTCTGCTTTTTTTTTTTTTTTTTGCATGAGTTAGTTATTAGAATATTGCTGGATTTTACCTTGATTAGTAATAACTGATATCATGAATATTGGGGTGTAGATAATGAGTTTTTGTGTTTTCATATGTTAATGGAAAATAAACTTCAAGCGGCTTTTGATGTGATATTGACTAGTTTTTTTTCTTTACTGAGGAACAAGAGTGAAAGCTAGAAAAAAGAAGTTTGTACTTGTTTGTGTTTTGTAAGTATATTGCATTTGAGAATTTGGTGCTGAAAGCACCTTGAGTGCTTCATTACATAGACATATAAGATTACTAAATTAGGACTACTTTTCAACTCTATATGGAATGTCATTTGTCATTAGCCACTAACTGCCATTTAGTTGAAACTCAATAGAGATGAACTTATCTTGTTGATTTTATAGAGGAAATTCAATGTGATGTATTCATAAGTAGTTCCTCTAATCATGTCTACATACCTAGTGGTTGCAACCATGCCCTGTTATTTGCCTTCTCAAGTTCACTCATACTTCTTTTTCTATGTCATTGCCACTGTGCTGGCTTTTTTCTTTTGTATTCTACTGGCTGTTTTTGGTTGTGTTCCCATTATTCTACTCTAATATACAAATTATGATAAGAAAGTCTGATTTCGGTAGTAGATTATTGGGAAAATAATATAGTTATGAAATTTCATGACTTTTTTGGAAGAAAGTTTGATTTCAGTAGCGGCTTTTTTCTTTTGTATTCTGCTGGCTATTTATCTTTTCTTTTTTCCTTTTGTGGTCTCTGGATTTTTCAACTACATTTATGAGTTTTTTTTGTTGTTGTTGCTGTTGATGTTTTAACCTGTGGATAGAACATAGTCCTATATTTGGAAGAATGAGATCTGGACAGAACAGAATCCTACATTTCCACTAAAATAAATCATTTGTTTTTTCTTAATTTGGTTACAATTCTATTTTTGATATTCCCTATATACAGGCTAAAAATGACAACAGAAGAAGGCCATAGCTCAAAAGGCTCAAATCCATCTCCAAATCCATATGTATCACTCGGTATTGGAGATTCTTCTTCCATTCCAGAATCTTCTCAAGGTACTCCCATTGATGTTGATGTTGATGTTGATGATGACAATGACAAAATTGATTTACATGGGCAACAATTAAAGCCAAAGAGGAGTATAGTCTGGGATAGCTTTACTAAGCTTAAATTAGGTGGTGTGGACAAAGCGCAATGTAATGGATGTAAAAAGCTTCTTGGAGGGTCTTCAAAGAACGGAACTAAGCATTTACATCAACATTTGAAGTGTTGCATTAAAAGAAACCACCCAGACATCATACAAAAACTTTTGACAAATGCTTCAAGGGGAAATGCCAATAATTTTGATCAAGAAGTTGCAAGGATGATGCTAGCCAAGATGATAATAATACACGAGTACCCTCTTTCTATGGTTGATCATGCTTGGTTTAGGAAATATAGTTTAGCATTGCAACCTCTATTCAAGTGTCCAACTCGGAACACTATCAAAAGTGACATTCTTGGCATATATGACAATGAAAAAAGCAAAGTGATGAAGATTTTGGAGGGGAATAAATGTAGAATTGCCATAACAACTGACATGTGGACATCATCAAATCAAAAGAAGGGGTTTATGGCCATTACAACACATTTTATTGACAACTCTTGGACTTTGCAAGATTACATCTTGAGGTATGTAAATTTCTAATTATTGGTTATGCATTAATTTTAGTATTAATAATTATTGTAATTGTGATTTATGGAATTTGTAATAGGTTTGTATATGTCCCATCTCCACATACGAGTGAGATGCTTGCTAGAGTGTTGGAATATTGATAAAAAAATATCGACCATTACTTTGGATAATTGTACAATCAATGATGCTATGGTTGAGCTTGTCAAGGATAAGTTGCAAGTTGAACACTTGTTAAATGGTGGTGCTATGTTGCATATGCATTGTTGTGCGCATATTTTGAATTTAATTCTGAAGGATGATATGGATGTTGTTAAAGGTAGCATTGAAAAGGTAAGGGATAGTGTAGTGTATTGGACAGCAACACCTAAAAGAGTTGAAAATTTTGAAGAGAGTGTTAGACAGTTACGCATTCCTTATACTAAAAAGCTATGTTTAGATTGTCCCACTAGATGGAACTCAACCTACTTTATGCTTCAAACTGCAATTATGTATAAGAGTGCGTTTAACAAATTGAGACTATGTGAGTACCAATATAACAGTCTACCTAGTGAGAGTGAATGGGAGCTAGCTCAACAAATTTGTGCACACTTGAAAGTTTTTTATTCATGCACAGAGTTGTTTTCTAGGACAAAGTATCCTACTGCCAACTTGTATTTCAAGAAGATATGTCAAATTAAGTTGGCATTAACGGATTGGTTGTCTAGTGATTGTGAAACAATTGCGTATATGGCTGAAAAAATGTTGAACAAGTACAATAAATATTGGAGTGTAGTGCATGAAACTATGGGTATTGCTACAATTTTAGATCCAAGATATAAAATGTCTTTGCCTGAATATTATTTTCCTAAGGTCTTTGGTGATGATTTTGCAACACATATTGATAAAATTCGAGGGGCCTTGGATGATTTGATGCATGCATATCAACTTGAGAAATGCATGAGTAAAATAGGATCTTTAGAAAGTGAGGATAATTCAGGGAAGAGAACAGAAACAGATGCACCCTTAGGAAAACGAGGTTTTTTTAGTGATGATGCTGATGAGAAGAATTTGGCTAAGTTTTTGAAGAAACAAAAGGCACCTAAATCTGATGAGCTAAGCAATGAGATTGAATTTTATTTGAAAGAGAATAGTTGGCCAGATGATGGACACTTCGATGTTCTAATTTGGTGGAAGACAATGGCTGTTAAGTTTCCAATACTACAAACTATTGCAAGAGATTTACTTGCTATTCCTGTCTTTACTGTTGCTTCTGAGTCTGCATTCAGCACTAGTGGCAGACTTGTAAGTCCTTATCGGAGTCGACTTTAGCCAAATACAATTGAAGCATTAATGTGTGCACAAAGTTGGCTATGAAATCGTGTTAATGAAGGTAATTTAAATTTAACATTTATATGGTTGATTTTTAGTTTTGATATTCTAATGTCTTTTTTTGTTGTTCTTTTCGGTTTTTTGAACTAGATGCCTCGCTAGTACCATATGATTATGCAAGTATCTATGAAGATGGAGAACCAAATCCAGATCCAGATCAAGTTTCTACACTGCAGATAGATTATTCCAGCTAGTGAGAACTTTTATTGAGTTATAAGTTTAATATTTTGAACTATCTATTTGGTGTTTTATAATATGTTGAACATTGAGTTATAAGTTTGTGTGTATTTTTTTTTATTCTGTTATAAACACTTGAATAGTTTATGTATGTTATTGAGTTGTTTGTTTTCAGGTTTTTTGACTATTTATTGAGTTGTTTCACAAGTTCGGGTTTCGGGTTTTGGGTTCGGGTTTTGGGGTTCGGGTACCCGCGGGGAACCCGAAACCCGATCGGGGCCGGGTATGGGGATTGAAGGGAAAACTCGATTGAGTTCGGGGTCGGGTTTGGGTATGTCTTAAATTTTCAAGTTCGGGGATGGGTATAGCAAACCCGACCCCAAATCCGGAAATTGCCATTCCTATGTAGGAGGAAAAAGCCTCTCAATTACAACAAATGTGTCGAGTGGCCCCAAAATCTACCATCCACTCATTGGCATTAACTACCATGTTCACTTGAGAAACGACGGTAACAATAACATCATCTCTTTTGGCTAGATTAGCCTTAGGAGAATTTTCATTTCTCACTCTTTGCGACATTGAGGAGCATGGTGACCTGGCTTACCATAAATAAAACAAGAGCCTCTCTTTTTCTTGAAGTTAGTACTTTTAGACCTGAAATCTTTAGATTTAGACTTCATACCTTTATTGGAGCTACTCCCTTGCACCAAATTTGCCTTCAGTGCTAATTCTTTGGCTTTGGTAGCTTTTATCTCTTTTCGTTGGTGTCTTCAATGAGAATGTGGGTGACTAGCTCCTCGACGGTGAAGGACTTTTGTTTGTGTTTTAGACTATTTTTGTAGTCATTCTAGGAGTCTGGCAGCTTTTCTATCAACAAGCTTGCTGCAAATTTCTCTGGGAGCATGATGTCTTCGGCTTTCAAATCTTCAAGAATTTTTTATATTCATTAATCTGACTCTTCATGTCTTTATCTTCAATCATTTGCCAGTAGTAGAATTTTCTTACCACAAACTTCTGCTTGGTGGCATCTTCAGTAGTGAATATTTTGATTAAGGCTTTCCATATAGCCTTTGCTTCCTTGTAAGGACAGAAAATATCAAACAATTCATTAGATATTGTTTGCAAAATCGTATGACGACATACCTTGTTGGCATGTTGCAATAATTGTTGAATTTTGTCATCAGCAGTTGGGGCATATCTAGGCTCTAGTAGAGTATGTGCTACACCGTGGACATCAAGTAAGGAGAAAATTCTTTCTTGCCAACATTTGAAGTTTTCATTGGCAAAAATTTCAATGTTTGAGACATCTGGAAAAGGTTTGGTGTAGGGTAAATGAATAGGCACGGTTTGTGTGAGTGGAACTTCAGGTTGGCTAGTTTGATTGTCACTTGTGGGGTTAACATTTTGTAGTAGGATTGAGTGTATTTGCACTAGAAATAACCATAGTTTCTTTAGATTGATGGCAGAAATTGGCTAATAATAAGAATAAGAACCGACACTTGAGTCGCACAAAAGATTGCACTGTCCTAAAGAAACTATTTCAGGAATTTATAAAACGTTTCCCAAGGATTAAACAAGACTTCCTCCTTGGAGGGTAGCAAGAACAACAAAAATAATTGAGTAAGAAACTAGCAAAATATGCAAGGATTGAAGGAGGAATGAAGGAAGGGTGGAGAAAGGTTGCAAAATGAGGCTTGCAAAAAATTGTGCCTTTGGAGGCTTGCATGCAGCACTATTTATAGTGCTCCATGGAACAAAAAAGGAGAAAAGTTAGGTGAATGTTGGGACGTGGTCAACCGCGACTGCAACATTCAGCACTTCCAGTGGATAAGGCTCGACTTAGTAAGCAATCAACCAAGCAATCATGCGGCTTTCGCAATGGCTTCTTTTGCGTGGTCAAAGATCGTGGCCAACAAACTTTAGAAAACTTTGGGCAATCGTTCAAAAATTTTGAAATATACAATAGCCTATACTTTTCAAAATAATAATAATAAAAAAGAGTAGAAAACATGTTTAGATCTAATATTCAAAATGTTCTCAAATAGGCTCATGTTTGAAATGTTCTCAAATAAGAAGGGCCTTAAAAATTGCCTTTTTGATGTGAAAGTTGGTCTAGGCAAAGAAAGAGACGAATAGCAACCTAATTACTTGGTGGAAATAAAAACTTGCAAATTAAATTAATGCACAAGTACGGGTGAAGGGGAAACAAACACTTGGCTAATTAATGTACCAATACCAGTTAAAGAGAATAGGAGAGATAAAAGAAAGAAAAAAAAGAAAAGCAATAATCAGTGAGATTGAACGATGACAGTATTTAAAAATTATAATTATGTAAACCACAGCTAAACACTTGCAAATCAATATACAAGTACATCAATATACAATGGATTAAAAAGCAAGCAATGAGTAGATAAATCTTAACTACTATAGTAGTTAAGATTTATAATCGAATTATAGAAGAGAGTGATTATAGTTAGTTGATTATTAACTATTTGAAAGCTTAGTCATTTTTTTAAGTTAGTTGTCTCACGATATTCGAAGACATCAATTTTTGTGTAATTTTTTTGCAATTAGTCGGGTTTTTTTTTCCTTTGTATAACATGTTAAAATGATAGCTAGTTGTAAACTCGTTTAGTCTTATAATCTAATGGGATAACGGTTTTTTAACTATTATTACATTTTCCTCTATGGCTAGTGTATTGGACCAAAGATATTATTTAACCTTTTTTAGCTAACACTTGTTCAGTTACCTATTCATTAAATAAAATGACCGACGTTTTAGTAAAAAAAAAAAAAAGGCTGAAGTGGAAGTTGTCATAGTGGTCTAAAAAAATATTGTTTTTCTTTCGGTGACGTGGTGTTACACTAAAAATTAAAGGTTACAAAATTATTGTTAAAACTATTATTATTTTATTTTTTATAATATTTCGTGTAATTGAGGTAACTCTCTACATTTTATTATTAAGTGTGAATTTTAAACTTATAAACAAAGAAGGGTGAAAGAAATAAGAGGATAAATTATAAAAAGATTTATTATTAATTTTGTTTTTATATATTTCTCTCTACTTTTGTAATATTATTCTCTATTTACTAGTTATATTCTTTTCACTATAAAAATAACAAGTTATATTCTTAATTGTACTCTCATAACCGTAATAACATAATGTTATATTTTCTAATAGTGATATAATTGTTGATTATATAACATAATACTATTAATTTTAGTAGTATTTTTTATAACATTTTGTAAAATAATTAAAGTTTATTGCATATCGTAAAAGGATTGCTTTGGCTGTGTTAATAAAGGTTCTTTTTTCTTCAATTTTTTTTTTAAAATCTAAACAATCAATCATTAAAATTCTTATCACTATTTCCCACAAAAAAATTCTACGAAAATTTTTTTGCTTCTCAATAAAAAAAATTTCCAGAAAAAAAAAAACGGACATTCTTACTTGTGCAAAAAGTTAAGGCTGCGTGTGGACAAGCCATTTTTATTTGCAAATGGAAAAAGTTATATTGGAATATGTGATAATTTTAGTAGTTATTTTTTGATAGAAAAAGTGTTTTGGAGGGAGGAAAAATTTTTTAATTTTATGTGAGAGGAATTTAAATGGAAAAATTTGAATTCTAAATTTTAAAATAAAAATATATTTGAATAGTTTATTTTTATTTAAGAATATTTTTATTTACAAATAAAAACTGATTGCCTACCCGTAGCCTAACAGTAACAAACCTAAGAGGAAGAGAGAAGAAAAAATTTAGAAAATAATTGTTTTTTAGTTTTCAATTCAGCCCTTGTGAAACTGAACTCCTCAATCTGTGGGTATAACTTACAGCGATACGTAATTTACAAAAACTTGGACGGCGAAACCATTAACTAATAAATCTCCGAGGATTAATGCCACATTTCACGAATAGTTAAAAGGACTATATTCGCAATTTTCCCTTTGAAATGCTACCACTAGAAAACATAATAAAAGAACAGATCGACAAAATTAGGCATTCCTCTCTCACTGTCTCTCTTCCCCATCCCACTTTCTCTCTCACACACTCACACAGTTCACACTGTTCCCCCCTCCTCCTCTCTATTCAGAGCGGTTTTTTCCATTTAAATACACGGATTTAACGCCATTTAAAATCATTTCTCTTTGTATATCTAATCTGAATCAACAGTGATACAAAATCAAGGTTAAAGGTTTCAGTAGAGGAAAATGAGCGCGGATCTGATCGCCACCAGCGCACATGGAAACCTCGACGAGCAGATTTTTCAGCTTATGCAGTGTAAACCTTTGTCCGAGTCTGAGGTAAATTTTTTTTTTTTTGGGTTGTGGGTTGGATGTTTAATTGTTATCGCTGCAAGATTGTGTTTTTTCTTCTCAAGATTTTGAATTGTACTGTTTTTATTTTTTTGTGGATCTGAGATTGAGATTTGTATGGGCCTGTTGGGTGGATTTATGACTGCAATTTGGCGCTTTCCGAGGATAGAATTTGGGAATGAGGGTTTTTTTGAATCATAGTATCAATGGTGACCAGAAAGTTAGGATTTGTATGTATTTATGTGTATATTGAGGGTCTTTATGGGCTTTTTTGTTTTTTCAAATCAATAATCTCTTGATTTATTTATGTGGTATTTCAAGCCATTGATGCCTTTAAAATGGGAAGTCTTATGAGTTGGAGAATTTTCGACCGTGTCAAATGACATGAAGGATCTGCAGAAACAATGGAGAAGTGTTTGTGCTTTGGTTTTGGACGATGAGGTGGTTTTTTCGTGTGAGTTTTGAATTTAAACTTCCCTAATTGTGACATTTATGAAGATGTAACTTTTACTGGGAAAAGATGAATCTTTGGGCTGGTGGTTATTGGGTCGTACAAGGCTGAGTGTGGTTTCATGGATGTGCTAGTTGTTGAATGGATGCATTCTATGCCTGAATTGCCCCTTTTTGGCTTCGTTTTTTTTTTGTGTGGGGGAGGGGGGAGGCGGGGAGAGATGGGGTGGGGGTTGTCGTGGTGCGGGTGGGATGTTCTAGGAATGTTTGTCAAGATGTGGACGAGAAAGCAACGAAGCTACTACAGGGCTAGAGAGGGAAAAGGTGGAACTTAAGAGGTTAGCTTTATTGTAGATGCATGAAAGAAAGTGAAGGTAATCTGCAGAAATTTAAATGTGGGTATTCAATGCTAAATATATATATGCATGAGCCTGCTGTTCTTCCCCTGTACAGTCATGTAGTTGAAAGAAACTGTTCTCACCATGTTCTGGCTTCAGTGATGTCATTGAGTCTTGTTATGTTTATGTTGACAAAAAACTTGTGGAATTTTTTATGTGGAAAAATGTTGGCCTTCATTTAAGATAAGCTTTTGTTAGAAAATTAAAAATTTACGATAACTAGAGATTAATTTTTGGGATATGTTATGTGTAATGGATTGGAGTTTGTAAAGATTTTGTGAGTCCCTAATATGGTGGTTTTTAGTAAATCAACTTAGTAGTTGGTCCTGCTTGTCTGTTTCTTTTGAGATCGGTACCTAATGTGGTTTTGTTCTCTCATGCTTTAGCAATTGTTTTTCCCTTCTTTTTTTCCTCTAGATATTTATATTTTGTCTAGTCCTTTGGTCCGATAACAATTTTTAAGAAAAGTTAAGACTGTGGCCGTTGTCATAAATTCCTTGATCAGGGAATGAAATCTCTTTTTGTGTGTGTTGCTGCCCTAGTGCAGGTTTTCATGATTTCATGGAAGAGAACAACATTTTTTTTTTTTTTATTCTTTTTGATGTAGCTGCTTATTTGTTTTATGACCTCATGTAATTTTGCAATCTCCTTGAATTGCAGTTTTGGCAACAGGAAAAGAATCCATTATGTTTAAGTGTATCCTTCTTTTCTTGAATGTAGGTCAGGACTTTGTGTGAGAAGGCTAAGGAGATACTAATGGAAGAAAGTAACGTTCAGGTATTAGTTTCCTCCCCCCCAAATTTTCCTTTTCTTCTTTCTCCTTTTCTCTCTATGGCTTGTATGTGTAGAAGTATTATTGGGAATCCGTAGCACTGAAACATCATATTGATGTCAAATTTTGTTTTAGTGTCTATCTGACTACATTTGACACCTGATGGACAAGGTTAAGCAGGAGTTACTTTCCATTTCCCATTATTTCTGTCTTGGAAATTTTTAGGAAAGAATTATGGCTTTTCCTTTTGTAATTATGTGTAAGATTATATTTGATGGATGGCTTACTTACTTTTACTTAGAAATGAGAAATTGTGAATTCATTAATTATCATTTTGCTATAGTTTTGAGTATAATGGTCACATATTAACTGCTAGAAGTGAACTTGGATAGCTTTGGACTTTGGCGAACTAATGCGGATCCTTTGTCTCTCTATCCTCTTCATAGGTTTTTTTCTGCTTGATTTTGCTGTTTGAAATTTTTAGCTTGAAAGATGTTTTCGCTGTTTACAATAAGAGTTTGTTTTTCTCTTACACAACTGGTTTATCTCGCATGCAGCCTGTGAAAAGCCCAGTGACCATTTGTGGTGATATTCATGGGCAATTTCATGATTTGGCCGAACTTTTCCGCATTGGAGGGAAGGTACTTTCGATCAGTAATATCATTTGTACCATTGGTCTTTGTCTTTGATCTAGCAGAAGTAAAAAATTGACCAGCCAAAGGAATGTAATTGGAATCAAAGTGCTCTACTGAGTTCTGATTTTGTAGCAGTTTGAAATGCAATCTTCATATTATTGTGATTTTTCATCACATGTTTGAAATTTTCATCTACCTTGATATTGTTTGATATAAGCTTGGGATTTTGTGATCTTTTTATGTTATAGATACATTTTTTTGTGGATTAAGTGTTATGTCATATCCTTGTAGGTTCATTACTCAATGATTTGTTTTACAGCAAAGCTATTCTAACTAAAAAAATGTTCCATTTATTCATGTCTGATAAAATATTCTTTCTATTCCTAATTTTTGCCCAAATTTCCTTTGTTTTTTTTCTCCTTTTCTGTTCTGGCATGGTTGTCTTGCACCACCATGGTATCTGATATAGTTCACGCTTAACAGTGTCCAGATACAAACTATCTCTTCATGGGAGATTATGTGGATCGTGGATATTATTCAGTTGAAACTGTTACTGTAAGTACTAGCTGAACCTCATAACACTTGTTGCTTCTATTTTATTTGCTCACAATAGAGTAATCTATCTGGTACTTCAAATCCTTTCTTGTTACTTCTTGTCTCTTCTTGGAAATCAGTGTAATTTGTTATTTCATGTGCCTGTTGATTATTTGTCATTAATTTTAAGTGTAAGAAAGAGCAAAGCTGGAGAGAAAATGTATGGTAGGAGAAATTTATAAGACCACATATTGAGCATTGTAAGTAGAATATAACATTGTCTTATCATGCTACCTTTTCTTTTATTTGAAATAACTCATATGTGATTTTATTTGTACTCGAGATAAGAAATGTCCATTTGTATAGTATTGAAAGTGTGGCTAGTGGCATGGAGGATCTTAGCAGGAACATTCAGTAGGTTTTTGAATGTTTGTGCTTGAAGTAATTTTTGTTCACCAAACCCAATTGCGTCCATAAAGCCTGCAGTTTGTACCTATGGACAAATATGTGTTTGGTGTCCTCATAATGTGATTGTATTTGAATCCTTGGTTTTGTCTAGTTTTCTCCTATTACTAGCTGATCCTTGTAATTTGGAAAGATATAGTTACTCTATTGGATCAGTAAAGTCGATGGATAAGCATCAATTGTTTGACTAATATAATAAAATGTGATAAAAAATAATTTATTATATACTTTTTTATGTAAAAGCAAATTGTGCATGTTGATATCTTTCTGTGTAGGTCATAATGCCATTGCAAAGCGTTGAGATGCAGTTTTCTTTTCTGAGCCTACATTGTTCTTCACGGTATTTTCATTTGAATTGTGTATACCTGTTTTGAGCAGCTTTTAGTGGCTTTGAAGGTGCGCTATTCACAAAGAATCACCATTCTTCGAGGAAATCACGAGAGTCGACAGGTACTGGTTTATTTCTTTTCGCTTTCTTTGAAGTAGTCTGGGAGAAAGTGCTCACACTTGTCCTGATAGACCAAACTGTCATTGAGGATTCTTCCCTTTTAACAATTGTAATGTGGATTTAAAGAAATATCTTACTTGAAGTTGGTTTTCCTAATTTAACACTTATGCTTAGTTGCCTGTTGTTTCTCTCTTCCATTCTATTGCCCCTTTACTTTTGGGTTTATGGTTTAGCACTTTTTAGTTCTTTATAGTTTTTCAATCTGTAGAGTTTTCTAGGCTTTGTATTATGTGGATGTATCAAATCTTCAAATCTTTTATCAACTAGGTATTGTGTACCTACTTGTCCTTAAAATAGTGTTCAAGACTTGTTTATATCCATAGCAACCTTCACCCGGTATGTACATTATGCAATTTGAGAAGGTAAAACTGTAGAAGATGTTCTCAATTCATTTGAAGTTTTTGGTGTACATGAAATTATTGTAAGATGCACTGGAGTTGGACCTTGTTATCATCAAAGATGATGGTTATGAAGCTGAAGTTTTAGAGCTCATGATGTTTGAAAGGAGCCAGAGGATTATTACCATCACTTATTTAGATATACGGATTGTGACAACCTTTTTTTACCTATATGGCTGAGGAAGAACTAGGGAGAATGAGGTTTTGGAGTGAGGTGACCCTGGTTGGTTCATTATGACGAACATAGTGTGTTGATGTAAAATATGAGCATTAGTATGAAACACTTTTTTTCCCCTGCTAAGTTAGCTGATTTTCAATGCCTTGGATAACAAAGTTTCAATTTCCAAGAGAATGATTTATTTGATTCTTCAGCTGGAAATAGAATATGGACAATATACAGATTTTTGGCTGAGGTGTGTCCTGTTTCATATTGTGTTGCAGTCAGAAAATGTTGAGTGTATTTCGGAGTTTGAACTGACCATTAATTTACTGAGCAATGGACAGCTTTGTTTCATGTTATGTTCTCAATGGTTGAATTTCAGTTCTTGGAAAGAAGCTTACTCATTGTACATGTTGATGAGAATTTTTGAGATGCGTACTTTAATATCCAGGCAATGTTCATATTTCTAGCTGCTACATCTCAATGTTTGTTTTTCTAAAATCTTTCATTATCATATTTTATTGATATTTTTAGTGTCAAGAAAAATTCATTTTGCTGAAAAATTCAGGAGCTAAATATATCCTTAACTTGTTTGGCTGCAGATTACGCAAGTCTATGGATTTTATGATGAGTGTCTGAGGAAGTAAGTTTTAATTTCCTAAAACCCCTACCCTCTCTTACAGCAGTGGAATTTTGAGGTCCTGGAAATTGTCCTAAAATTTATAGAATAATGAAAATGTAATTCCCCAATTATTGCTTGAAGAACATATTAAAATTTTCTTTTTCCTTTTATTTTCCTCTGATGGTATTGCCTCTGCCTTTTACTTTACAGGTATGGCAACGCCAATGTCTGGAAGATTTTCACTGATCTTTTTGATTATTTTCCTTTGACTGCGCTGGTTAGTAGCATTTTTTCTATCTGCTGTCAATGATGCTATAGATGTTGCCCTTTCTGTTTTCACTTTATTTTGTGGATGTGTCATTGATATACATTTAAATATGGAGGATAATTAAAAGAAAGGATTGGTGACATGGAAATGAAACAATTAAGGTGATTTAGATGTGTCAAGCAGAGTTGGGTATCATTTTGCTCTTGCATATAACATTAGAAACCAAAAATCTATGACTAGTTTTTGGGATCCTGTCCTTGTCAAATGTATGAATATTTTTTCCACATGTACATTCCCTTTGTTTGTTAACAAGGTGGATCTCGAAGCTTAGGATTTTGGGAAATTCCTTTGAGCACATCTTCAGTGGGTTGGAAAATGGGGTTTCTATCTTTCTTTTATGCTTCAATGATGGTTTTTAGCATCCTTCCAATTGTGGGAAAGGAATACTATACAGTTTTCCATTTTTTTAAAATCAATTTAGCCTTTGACCTTATAAACTCTCTATTCAATCCCTTGCTCTGAGACTTTTGCATGAGATGATGTTTTATTTTTCTCTAGTTTTGTTATTGTTGTCTTGCTGTCTTTTAATATGTAAATAATTTTAGCGACAAATTTTCAGATTGTTCATGGTTGCAATGTCTCTTGAATCTCAATTTCTTGCTTAAGATTCACACTTAATGTTGCATGTGATATTCTGATGCATAATTTGTTTATTTCAATTGCTAGGTTGAATCCGAAATATTTTGTTTGCATGGTGGATTGTCCCCCTCCATTGAAACCCTTGATCATATTAGAAATTTTGATCGTGTTCAAGAAGTTCCCCATGAAGGCCCTATGTGTGATCTTTTGTGGTCTGACCCAGATGATCGTTGTGGTTGGGGTATTTCTCCTCGAGGTGCTGGATACACATTTGGCCAGGTATATTTCTCTGTGATTCCAGCGTATTCTTCTGTCCGTTTCAGTTTTCTGATGATATTGTTTTCTGTCTATTCACACAGGACATATCTGAGCAATTCAACCATAATAACAACTTAAAGCTCATTGCTAGAGCTCACCAGCTGGTGATGGAGGGCTATAATTGGAGCCATGTAAACAGCTAACCTTTGCCACCATTCAGAATATTTTTCTTAGGAAATCTGGATTTTCGTTTATTGCTTGGAATTTGTTTTGCAGGAACAAAAAGTTGTTACTATTTTTAGTGCGCCAAATTATTGTTATCGTTGTGGGAACATGGCTTCTATATTGGAAGTGGATGACTGCAGAGAGCATACATTCATTCAGGTTTAACTTTTTTCCTGCCCTTACCTATGCTCATTGATTCTTTTTTTTTCTTTTTTTCTTTTTTTTTTGTGATTTGTGTTTTGTTACTGAACTGTTTGAATTATTGTCAATTATTGATGGCTGATTGTGAGAGATTTTATTTGATGCGGATTGTTAAATTGGTGATCAATCATTGTTGAAAAATGCAGTTTGAGCCAGCTCCAAGGAGGGGAGAGCCTGATGTGACCCGGAGAACACCTGATTATTTCCTGTAAATCATTTGGTAGAGTTGCTGACAAATGGTGGTTGTAAGGTGGTTGATATGAGGTGGATTATTACTCATTTGTCATCGGAATTCGATTCTGTCATCACGAGCCGCCAGACTCTGGTGCAGGGGCCAAGAGGCTTGTAGAAACTCGATAGCAGAGGTCGGATTGATTGTTTAAGTTATTATATTCTAACCTAGGAGGCGTTAGCTGGAGCAGGGGAAGGGAAGGCTGGTGATGCTGTATTGTATTGTTTCTTTTTTGTCTTTATTTTAATGCTGGTAATTATGTATTTTCCTCGTTGGCGCTGTTACTTTGTTCTTTGACGTGAAAATTGACTGTTATATAGATAGAAAAATTCAATTTAGTGGGTTGCTGCTTAGATTTATTATTGAGCGTGTTCATTAATTACTGTAAGAATGTGCCTGTCTCGACCGACTTAAATACCTCTTCTTAGAGTTGAGCTGGCCCCTTTAAGATTGGGTTTTTGGCCATCTACAAACACAACCTCAATCTCCAATTCAAGACTTGGTTTGGACTGAAAATTGAGGTTAGATATCATACGTTCGGGGAGTCGCTGTTCTCTCTCGTTTTGCTCGAAGCAACAACGTCAGCGCAGATCCGACAACCATGGGTAAGGTTCACGGAGGACTTTCTCGTGCCGGTAAGGTGAAAGGGCAAACGCCGAAGGTACCAAAACAAGACGGGAAAAGGAAACCCCTCGGCCGGGCCAATAAACGCATGCAGTGCGCCCATCGTTTCGGCGCTGGGTTGGGCAACAACATCAAGGGGCCGACTTCAAACTCTGAATAAACACGGGAAATTTAATACGTGGTGAATTTTGCCTTCAATTTGGTGACTGGTGGTTGCATTCATGTTATAGTGCCGCAGAGAATTAGGTGATTTTTTTTTTTTAAAACTCTTTATTTAGGTTTGCTGAGAAACTTCTTGAATCCAGATGAATGTATTGGAAGGAATAGAACTTTATACTTACCCTAAAATTCTTGGCTTCAACCTCCAAAATTCTCCTCTTCTTAGGTGTTTTGTCATGAAGCTATTTCATTGTAATATTGTTGAATTTTCATTGGATTATCTTTATCTCACTTAATTTTCAAATATGGTATTCTAGCCCTATGTCATATACTAGTAATTTACAACTATTTATGTAGATTACCAACCAAAAAAAAAAAAAAAGTCGAAAGCGCCTCCATGAAATTAAGATGGCATTACAAATAATTTATTCTCTTATATTAGGGGGAACGAGAAGTTGTTGCCTAAAGGAACTGGCAAAATTCGAATCTTGAGAAATTGCTATCTGAGTGCAATTGGTGCAATTCGAATATTGATATCTAGAGCATAACCTTCACGGCATCGACTTCTAATGGTATTACTGATCTTGACAAACGAAACTGAATTCCCATAATCACAACCATGGGTAAAAAATACGGAGCAGTGAGTTGTGCCCGTAAGCCAAATGGCAAACGCCCCACTTCCCAAAGCTTTATAAGAAGAAGCAGCAGCCCCGAAGCCGTGCTTATAAAAAGCATGGGATGTGTCCTCCGTTTTGTTGTAGGTTTTGGGAAAGAGAAGGGACCAAATTTCATCTGGCACTGGCACTCCAACAAGAACTTCTATGAATCCAAGGCATGTTCGTTTTTCGCTGGATTAATTTGTTATTTTCCCAATTTGGTGAAGTGTTACTTGAGCAAAATCAATCAGGACTACACTTGTTTTTCCCTCACAATTGAAGATTTTGTTTTTCTCAATATTGAACTTGTGCTCATACCACAATTTATTATGTTTTATTGTAACAAAATCTGATCACTTTAGAATGAATAACAAGCAGTAACAACGAAAAATGAGGTATCAATTATATATATATATATATATATATATATATATATATATATATATATATATATATATATATATATATATATATATATATATGCTTTTAAAGTTGATATCAAACTTTGGTCAATATGTACCAAGTGATAGTAGTCGTCTTAAAAGTTTAGGCAAATATCCACCATTAGACATGGTGTAGTCTCAATTGAATAAGCATATTGATGGGGTTTATTCGTTTATTTTATTATTGAATAAACATATTACATGAAGATTTAGGTCTTGAACTCAAAATCTATAATTATCCATGTAGGACTCGATAGTGGTGTGTATGTATGCATACTCAAAGTCTCAACTCAAAATTTAGAACTCAAGGTTGAAGCCAAGAATGGACATCATATTTGATTCTTGCTAGTAATTTTTACAACTTTCTACCTAATTAGTTAACTTAAGAAGTGGCTTTTTATGAAAAGTCGTTTCGGGTTTTCGTTTTAGCTTGATCAAATGGCCTAAAACTTTAGCGTAACGACTTACCATTCGTTTGAGCTTCAAGCTATTCAACCCCTCTTTATCATCCTGTTTAACAATCAATGGCAGCTGCTTCTCTTCATCTGAGAAATGTTGGCTCAGGCTTCTTGCTCCAATCAGCTGTTTCAAGCTCTTCTTGCTGTCACTGTCTTGTGGTTCTTTACCACTTATGCTGCCCTTTTCTTTTTCCCCATTGACATATTCGCCTGCACATTCCTCTGCTCCAGGCAATGCTTGAACTGGATCACTGTTATCATCTTCTTGGACAATAATAGCGGACGGTTTCCGAGTTCTCTTTGACATGGCTATATCATAGTGGAATTTATTTGGCTTGTATTCACTTCCCATTTGCCAGAGCCACAAAAAGCTTGCCTCTTTTGAACAAAAAATGATTCTCCAAGCTTGATGCTGTGGAGGTAGCCCAAAAATGGCCTAATGAAAAAGAAAAATTTGCTAGTTAACTATATAATGAATGGTAACATGGATATGTTTGTGTTTTATCAGCCAACATAGAGGCCATTCAATCCTTCTGAAAAGGGTGGCATGTCGATTTTCTTGGAAGGTCTGTTATGTCTTCTTTCTAGACAGAAAATGAGATCTTATTACCCGATGGTGACATTTGCTGAATTGACTGCATTCTTCACATGGTTTGGTTTTGGTTGAAATTTATGTGTACCATTCATGAGTTCAGCTGTGAAACTTAAGCTTCATAAAAGGGCTGGCTGACTAACCCTTCACTGTCTTCTTACCAACGCCAATGGTATTGATGGTTCCTTTGGGATTTGGCCACCTCCATGAGGTAGGTAACTAAAGAGATCAATCATTTTCTTGTCAGTGTGGTTCAAGCAAGCAAATGCTCTTGTTTTAGTTGTAATATCTAAAATTGGGACAGGGAAGGAGGAGAGAAAAAAAAAAATTAAATTGTCCCTGCAATTCAGGACGTTGGTCATATTAGAAAGGAAAAAGGTGTAACACGCACCGACAATAATATTTTGGAAGTTCAAATGATCATATTATTTTTCTTGCACCCATTTTTAATGGCAAAAGAAGGATGTAACACACACCTACTTCCAGAACTTTTAATATAATTCCAGAAGAAGCTATTTTTATTAGTTTCAAAGACGCAAAAATCATTGATGTAAGGGTGTCATTAGAATTCAATCCCACTTATTGTGTAGAAATTATATCTATAATAAAACGATATTATTTTATTAATAAATATTAAATTTTATTATAAAATATATAAATCTTAATAAGTTTAGTTTACATGAAATCTATAAGTATTAATAGTTTTAATTTTAATAAAATTACATCATTTTATTAACAGAATATGAATGGTACATGATAAATGAGACAAAGTATATCAAGTAGTGTCATTGAGAGAGTATAAAAAAACACAAATTAAATTGACAATATTACTCCCTCTTTCTTAAAAAAAAAAGTTAAATTTTCTTTTTATCACATGTGAACTGTTTTTCTGATTGTTTCAAAAGCACAGTCTGGATTGACAATATATTTCTTTTTTTACCCTCCTTTTTGCTTCATTTTTGAATAAAAAATTGTATATCAATTTAATATATCATTAAAAAATTGTATATCAATAAAAATTATATTTAATGATATATTAATTTTGTTATACCTTATTGCCAAAAAAAATTATACCTAATAGAAAATAAACTTTTTTTCTTAGAAGGGAAGCATTAATTGGTTTTCTATCTTAAGTTATAGGATTTAAGTGTGAGTTTGTGATCATTAAGAAGTGTGTCTTATGATACAGAATGTCGTAATCTGATATTGTTCGATGAAATAAAAGATGAAATTCCAAAAAGGTAGAGTTGCAAGGTCACACAATCTTACACGCCAACCACTAAATACTACTCCAAAAAGTAATACAAGTAGAACTGTTGGGATCTCATCTTTTAGTGGTTGACCTGCTTTTGCCCCTTGGCAATCTTTTAATATGTATTAACAAAAAGAGTTTTTGACAATTTTAGTTTCAATATTTGGGGTGAGACAGTTTTCATTCTTAAAGTTTTTAGATTAATAAATTTATTCCTTATTATTTTGATTTGTAACAATTTAAAATCAATCAACAAAAAAATTGATGAAAAATATTAAAAACTCAACAATCGTATATTAGATTTTTTGTCTAATTTATTATGTACCAATCGTGTCCTATTAATGAAATAACATAAGTTTATTAAAACTAAACCTATTAGGATTTAGTATTTATTAATGAAATGATATCGTTTTATTAATAGACTACAATTAGTACATAATAAGTGAGACAGAAAATCTGAATTCCAACCGTTTGAGTATATAGAAGGACCCACATTATATAATATTTTTAACGGTTTTAATTCTCAATGTTTAAAAGTTTAACAATTTTAATTCTTAATATTTAAAGGTTTGACAATTTATATAATTTCAATTTGTAAAAATAAAAATGGCCTCATGAGCTTAAAAAAATTAGGAAGAGTAAAGGGACATATATTTGTTTTTATTTTTCGAATTAGCATGAGTAATAAAAAAATAAAGTAACATTTTTTGTTCCATATTTTTCATTTTTTTCCTATTGATATTGATTTAAAAAATTAAAAACAAATGTATGCTAATTTACTCTTCCTATTCTTTTATGGTAATAACGTCAATTGAAACTAAAAATTATATTTGTTTGTCTAAATTATTTAGAAACTAAAACTATCAAAATTTTAAATATTAGGTACTAAAATTCTAAAAAAATTATATAAATATGAGTTCTATATGTTTTAAGTTTTTGACTTTTTTTATTAGTTGTCCATTGTTACAAACTCAAATTATAAAAACTAAATTTGTCAATTTAAAAATTTTAAAAACTAAAACCTACCCCTAAATATTGGGGACTAAATCCTATGAAATTATAAATGAATTTCATGTTGATTCAAATGATTTGCCAAACAAAAGAATTTAAATAATTTAGAATTTTAATATAACAAATTTAATTCTACATAATTACAATTCCAATTCAATTATAATTCCAAACCACCAAACGGAGTCTGAATGCAATGTGATTAATTCGTACAGACATAGCCGCATGAATTGCTATTCCATTTTATTTTTTATATTTTTAAGTTAACTTTCACATTCACAAACAAACTTTTAAAATGTAAAAGTGCAAAATGAGATTTCTATCCATATAGTTATCATTTCAATTTCTATTGCTTATCTTGCCTTTAATTGTTCCAAAGTCGAAAGATATTATTAAGGATTTCAAAATCGAGTTTAACAATAAAAAAGTTATATTAAGGCCGAGGGTTACCACCATTAGGGTTGTTCATCGGTTAGTTTTTTCGAATTTTTGATTTAATCGGTTTGGTTTAATCAGTTTCATAATTTTAAAACTCAAATCAAAAACCAAACTGAATTTGAAATTCGATTTTCAGTTTGAATTCGAATTCAATATGATTAACCAAAATTTGAATTCGCTTGAATTAATCGAGTTCGGCTATATTTTTTCTCTTTTTTTCAAGGATTTTTTTTTTCACATAGATAAAATCTAACTTTTTAAACTTCAAATCATCACAAATTCACAATAACAAAGTTAACAATAGAAGAAATATAATTACAATAAACTTAATAATACAAATTAGTAATGATAAATATAAGAAATGTCTAAATTAGTAATACATAACTTGAAATTCAACCAAGTTAATACTTAGCTTCAAATTAGTAATAATTCAAACTTATTTTCTCTATTTTTTCTTTTTATTTTTCTTATTTTTTAAAATAATTTTTACAATTTTTAATAAATTTTCTTGTATCCTTCTCTGGTTTACAATACTAATGTCTTTCTTACAATTTTAATATCTTAATTACTACACTAATTTTATTATATTACAATGGTTGAATTAGACTTGATAGTTATAAATTGCTTACTTATTCAACAATCGAATAAAACAAAAATCACAATATTAATAAATTTTTCTACTATATAGCATACATACATACATACATATATATATATATATACATATATATATACATACATATATATATATATATATATATATATATATATATATATATATATAAACCAAGTAGTTTTATAAGTAAGTAAATAGTTACATTATCTATATACACCTTATTTGTACATGATTTAAAAATAAATATGTGTTTATACAATAAATTGCAAATTAAAAAGTAAAAAAACTACACATTGACAATTTGGCAATTATTGATATTTGAAACTTTTGAGTTTTGAGTTATTAGTAATAAGTAGAAATTACAGATAAAAATTATCAATTTAGAAAAACTTTGTCACACTCAATACTTTGTGGTGATTATTTACAAATTACAAGTTTATATACTCAAATGAAATAAAATAAGTTATTAAGGAAGAGAATTTACATTTATCTTTTTTTTTCTATTTACATTTAATGAAATAGGGATAGTTATAAGTTATTTATCTATTTTTTTTTTATATAATCTTTACACTTTTTAAATAAATTTATATTTATTTTTTTTCCAATTTACTATGTGATTCTTATGATTTTAATATGTCAAGTACCATACTAATGCCATTATGATGCAGCCATTAAATTAGACTTATGAAATAGATTTTTTTTTTTTACCCATTCATCAATTGAATACAACTAAAATCACAATATTAGTATATCTTTTTAATATATATATATATATATATATATATATATATATATATATATATATATATATATATATATATCTATGATTATAAACCAAGTAGTTTTATAAATAAATAAATAAGAACATTATATACATTATATATACGTACCTTATTTGTAAATAATTTAAATATAATATGTGTTGTATACAATAAAATGCAAATTAAAAAGTACACCTTGATAATTTTACAAATTATTTTAACTTTTAAAATACATGATTTGTAGATGTGTTGTCTGAAGTCAGGCAAGCTGGTAGAGTTCCAAGACCCAACCAAATATCTGACCCAACCAAATTTGAATTTTTTAATTCGAATTCGATTTTTGGTTTTAAATTGAATTTTGAATTTCGTTTTTAAATCAGTGTTCAATTTGGCAATTTTAATTCAAATTGCACACCCTCACTATTGGCTTGCAAATTTAGGTATTACAATTCCATGAAATCCCTCTACAACATATGAATAACAATAATGTCGGTGAATTTTAATAGTTAAATATTCGAATAAATGATGTGATGATAACTAAAAGATATAATTATACTTTTTATTTTATATTTTGATCAAGAATTTTATTCGTTTTCTTAGTCCATCAATCACGAGATTTCGTTTAGCATGTTAGCTGTCTGTATCATCACTAGTAAAATATTCTCTCTTTGAGAAGGGTGATTCTCAATTCACTATTTTTATATTTACTTAATTACTTTCTAAAACTTTGAAGCCAAACTAATTTTTCTCAGACTCCATTTGGTGGCTTGAAATTAGAATTGAATTGAATTGAAATTTTTCTTAAGCTCCTTTTTACTAATTCAGTTTTTCAGACAAGAAAGATATCAAATATCTCCTCTAGTTCATAAAAATTGTCGTATTTCTATTTCTATTTTGTTTAATCGATTACCACTTTAAAATGCTTTTTAATCATACTATATCATTTGGAAAAAAAAGTATTTCTTAAATATTAATATATTTACTTTTGAATCAAAATCATTCAATTGTAAATTCTTTTTAACTATCTTATCTAAATATAATAATTATATATTCTCCTACATGGGAGAAGAATCACATAAATCTTTACAAGCAAAAAGTAAGAATGTTTTAGTAAAAAGGCTTGAGTGGATTGATGTTTTAAAATATATTTTTATATTTTTTTAATATATAATTTTTATTTTATAACTATTATTTTTAAAAATATAAAAAACGCATTTTAAAATGCAATTTATATATATCTTTAAAACTTTATATCGTGAACTCTAATTATATATGAATTGTGTTTTACAACGAATTTTGTATGTTTTTAAGTAATTTTTTATTTCCTCAACAAAACTTTTATTTCGTAATTTTTATCTCATAAATATAAAGATATAAAACAAAAGTACAATCATGCAAACCCAAAATGCTTTCAATTCTTTTTTTTTTTTTTGTCAAGAAAACATAGTATATTAACTTTGAATAACAAAGTTAACAAGTTCAGAGGTGGTCTGTTATTGTGACAGACAGGCCATAACACAACTAACCCAAATCCAAAAAGGATCGGTTAAGGCATTTCCCAATTAGAACGAGACTGGCATAACTCCACACATTGGGACCAGTATCATACAGCTCCTCAGAGGTCACAAATAAATTTAAGGTTACGGTTCCGAATTATACCAATGAAATTCTATTTGCTCGACTTAATATATTTATAATATATTAAAAGCGCTTCGGAATTGATCTTATCTTTTTTTTTAATTAGAAAAATGAAATTTTTCTTTGTTGATCAATAATGTAATTCTTGAATAAAAGACTTTTTATAATATTTTTATAACAATAGTGCATAGATAGTTCAACCTATTTTTTTTTTCAATTTACAAAAATGAATTAGAGCTTCCATTCTAATTCATAACTCATGACCTCTTAGCTATTACCTAACTAAGAGAACAAAAAGAACAAAACAAAAAAACTCTAGCTTGTTGACTTAATGACTCTTTCAAGCGCAGAAAAGTAAAAACTGATGTAAAACTCTGTGTAATGTGACTCTGCAATGGTCGATCCCTTATATCCTTGCACACCCTTACGCTGTATTGCATTATGCTTGACCCTCCACCCAAGCTAAGACCCCAGAACCATTTAGTAGAGAAACTGCGCCAATACAACTCAGCGCAGCCTCCCAAACTAAGGACCGCAACCTCTCTGTTCAGAAGTCTCGCTAATAACATCATGAAATAATCAGGTACTTACTTTCGACTTCAGCAACAGCCTTTCGTGAAATTGCACAGCGCGTTCTCTCATAAGAAAAGTCTAAAAACTAACTAACGCTGGCCCAAAAAAAAAAATTACTGTAACTACAAAGAAACACTATAGCCACAAGTTACATCCTCATCGCACTCGAATCGCCCGCAGCTATAGTAAAATGGGGGGGGGGGGGGGGGGGAGGAGAGAGAATTGGCCGTTTGGCCTCTGTTTTTTTCCCAAGTTCCAAATACTTTCAATTCTAAACGGTGGTTGAATTGTATTGATTTTCTTTTTCTATTTTAATGCTTTATAAGTAGAATGTTGAAAAAACATTATTGTTTGTTGGTCCGGTTACCATTTCGTGGTGGGGAGCCTTTTTCGCCTTTATTAAACAAGGCGGTCGCTGTCTGAATCTTCTTCTGACATTTTTAGTTCAAGGAAGATATAGATATCCGTACGTACATATCAGTTCAATTCAATTGACAAGTCATTTTGACATTTTCTTGACTTGCTCCTGAGATGTGACCAACTATAAACTCAACTTACCATTTTGTCCCTCAATTCAAATGTTCTTTACATCTCTTATAAGTTATAACAAAACTTCTCATCTTTAATGCATAACAAAGGCCATATTTGGATTGATATTCATTTATAAAAAGTTAATTTTTTAAATAAAAATAAAATATTTAAACATATTTTTTATGTCATTTTAAAATTAAAAATTTTCTTCTCAAAGTTTCTTCACATAATTTTAAAAAAATTTCTTTCCAATACATTTTTTATTTTTATTCCAAAATATTTTTTCTTACCAAAAAAAAAATCAAAATTTTCACATATTTTAATACATTCTTTTGTTAGAATAGAGAGAATAATTAATATTTTGATCATCCATCCTATGCTTGTATCTTTTTTACCCACAATCCACTGCTAAAACACATATTTTTGAGGACATTAAAAAATGCCTTTATAGCAAGGTTGTTAAAATCGCAAGTTAACTCATATGATTTAACGAGTTTAAAAGCCAAAATCAAGAGTCCGATTCAGATCGTGTTTAAAATAAAAAAATGGTAAAATTACGAGTTGACTCTTAAAATTGCCAAACTCATCCGTGCCGACTGATTCCACCAAAACGCTAAATTCATTTGTGTTTTTATCATTTATGCTTTCAGCCTTTCACTTGAGAATTGGATCCTCCTTAGAGAAAGAAATTTGGAGTTGCAAATTGGAGAATCCATCTCCGGATTCATTCTATTCCCTCATTTCAATCATTATCTGTCGTTGACTTATCATCTGCTCATATGGGGCAGCAGCATCGGGACACTTGGTCTTCCTGCTTTGGTTGCTTCTCTATTCCTCCGTCGCATCTTCATTTTTGAAGACTTGAGGGTCAGACAGTTCTTCCATTGCATATTCATTCCGTTTCCTGTCCGTAGCTTGCGCTCATCCTTGGTCGAGACTTCGTCGCCAAGCTCGTCTTAACTTTAGCCCTTGTTGATCATCGCAGCTCATCTGGGTTAGCAGCTCATCGCTACCTCGTCTGACATTGTTCTGTCCTTAATGTGGTATTTTCCTATTCAGCTGAAGAATTTCTTCCCCTATATTGATAATGATGATTTTGTGATTGTTGGATCATTTGTGGAGTTACCTGCTGTGTTGAATCATTGGTCTGTGTTCATTTGTGTTTGGTTATTTTTGGGCATACACATAAACTGTTTGACAAAATGTCCCAAAGAAAATTGCCCCACATTTTCATGCATTTGTAGGTTGTAGCTAACGGATATGGATTATGGAGTCTTTAATCACTATGGATGTCTAAACTAGTTTTTTAAATTTTCATGTAACTAGTTGGAACTTGAAACTTCAAAGTGAATATGTCCGCTTCAGGTTCTAAGCCTCAAAGGAAAAATTAGACAGGGAATTTTTCATCATATTGCTAATGAATTCTGGATGTTTTTTGTGGCACTGTCTTCATATTTTACTTATGGAGTTTGTTTTACTCCATAGAGCTCAGAGGAGATGGACTTCTTCTCTGATTATGGTGATGCAAGTAGGTATAAATTCACGAGGTTATAGGAAAGGGAAGCTATGGTATTGTTTACTCTGCAATTGATGTATGGAATGAATTTGAAATTTGGGTACTTTTTATAAGTTTGAACAAGTGTATAATTCATAAATTTAACGTATATTATATACAATATATTTATTATATTATTTTTCATACTTTATAAGATTTTACGATATGATTTTGTAGACCTTCCACCGATTTTGCGTAAAATCGCGAGTTTAACAACCTTGCTTTATAGTTAGGGCTGTAAACGAACCGAACATAAACGAACGGGCCTTGTTCGTTTACTGTTCGTTTATTTTTTAGACTGTTCATGTTCGTTTATGTTAGTTTATGTTTGTGAAATATGTGTTCGTGTTCGTTTATGTTCGTTTATTAGTGTTCACGAACAATTCACGAACACTTAACGAACACGTTAACGAACGAGTAAACGAACACTTAACGAACACGTTCACGAACGAGTAAACGAACACTTAACGAACACGTTCGCGAACGAGTAAACGAACACGTTCGCGAACAAATAAACAAACACATTTGCAAATTGAAAAAACAAAATAACATTATTGAGAATTGAACCTTAGTCTCTAATGTGGGGAGCATGATTACTTACCACTACACCACAACAAATTTGTTTATGAATGATCAACAAACATTATTATTATATATATTATTATATTATATTATTATTAATATTTTAATATAAATAAACAATAAACGAGCTTTAAACGAACGTTAACCGAGCTTGTTCATGAACACTAAACGAGTTTGTTCACGAACATAAATAAACGAACGTATACTTGTTCGTGTTCGTGTTCGTTTATTAAACGAACACTAAAATGTGTTCGTTTATTGTTCGTTTAGCTTAACAAACGAACATAAACGAACGTAACCGATCTTGTTCACGAACTGTTCACCGAACGTACTAGTTCGTTTACACCCCTATTTATAGTTTGACAATTAATGCATTTGGCCTATGGAGGAATTTTCTTGAAATGCCTTATATACTAATGTAGGTATAGTTTATGACCTATTGAGACATTTTGAAATGTCTAAATATTATATTTTTTATGACACTTGTACAATAATTATTCAACTATCATAACATTAAGAAATGCCTTAACAGATATATTACAATAACATTAGCAATTGGCTTTATACATTAAATTTTTTACAAAAAAAAAAATCTTAATATACTAATAAACCCAACAAAGAAAATAATTTTATAATAAAGTACCTATGATTTTCATCATACAAAAGCAGATCATTAAAAAAAAGAAAAACTCAAATCTCTATTACTTCACAAACAAACTCTTCATTTCACAATTGAACAATACTTTTTTACTTCAAATCACAATAAATAAAAGTGTAATACTAAATTTCGAACTAAAACTAAACTCTAATAGTATCACATTATATATCTACAGCAAGACAATCTTTTATCACTCAAGTTTTTTCTCTTGCTTTTCTTCACTCGATGTTGTCCATTGATTTGGTTGCTTTGACCACAGTACTTCATCTATTTACAGCAAATTAGAAAAAACAACCCAAAAATAGAGCATAAATCCAATAGTGAAAAATACAAATGCAAACTAAAATATAAATTTAATATCTTCCCATAAACCTTTGCTAACAAGGACAATGTGATATCATGTTAAATGGATGTTTAATATCTAACATCTTTTTATGGACCTCTGGTTGAAGCTATAGACTAGGAAAAAGATTACCAAAAATTACAAATATGTTGATGACAAAGTTGTCACTCGCACTGAATTAACACCCTGAAAAAAAAAAAAACAAGTTAAGAAAGTACAAAAAAATTCTAAATTTAAACTTCAACTGTCTGATGACCATTTGAAATAGATTCATAACAAAGGTGCTTGATTTAGGATCCAAATAGCAAAAAATATAATACCAAATCTAGAAGAGATAACAAATAGTCAAGGCTCTATTTATATATAGTTTGTGCTTTGAAAAAAATTAGAAAACAGCAATAAATATAATAAAGCTTCATTTAGGCATTTCTTCAAACACTTTGTGGGCAATTTAAATTTAGACATATATATTTATAAACTGTATGAATTTGGGCCTAGAAATTTTCCAAACATCTAAACATGGTATGCAAATCCAATGTAATGCCAAAAAATTTTAAAGATAGATTAGGAATTAATTAGATGATTGAATTCATGAAAAGTTGAAAAATTGCATATGCTATGTTACCTCTGTGAGTATACGAATAAAGTTGTTCTCTTGTGACCGTAAGCCTTCAATCTTGGCTATCTACAATTGCCCATGGCGACAACTAGACTGAAATTTCTATCTTAAACATAAATAAACAATTGAGAGCCGTAAGACCCACCTCACTCATTTAATCATTCAAACCCTAATAATCTATTACTAAAATATCTTCTAGGATTTAAATAAGGCCAAAAGGATTTTTCTCTAGATAATAATTTAGTATTTGGAATGTTGGTGAAGAATGAAGAAGGAAAAGAAGAGTAGGTGATAGGGCAAGATATGAAAAATAAAGAAAATGAGTTGAGGCAAGCGTCTTGAGTACTGGATTTTTTTTTTTAAAAAAGAACAAATGCCATAAAAGATTTTTACCATCATCAAATGCCCTTTTAGAAGAGTGAACAAAGAATTGGAAACATTAAAATAAAAAGAAAGAAAAGCAAATGCCTTAAAAAGATAATACTATCATCAAATGCCTTTAAAAGAATGTAAAATAGCATTTTTTACCAAGTGTCCTTAAACAAATGTCCTAATAGGCATAATTTCTAGTAGTGATTGTTATAGTAATCAAGAAGGATAGAAGAATAGAGTGTTTTAATTAGTTTCTGAAAAGTTAATAGTGTTTAATGTTTAAGTCCCAATTTTTTTTCCATTTGGAAATTGAAAGCATTAGTAGTTGTCTAGTCACTAAGCAATATAATTGAAAAATAGGTAGAAGTTCATTTTAACTTCTAACCATTTCAATCTAGATTCCCAATCCTTTTCCTATTCTACCATTTCCAACCTCAAAAAAGGAGAAAAAAGAACTAGAACATAAATATTTCTAGGTGATGATTCTTTGTTTTCATGATTAAATAGTTTTTGGTGATGATTATTTATATCTGATGATTTTCCCTCTTTTTTATTAACAGTTTGTCAAAGTGATTTTTTGAAGGAGATTGAGTTTACCTTAGTTATATTAAAGATGTTTCCCTCTCCCATATATATTACTATACCATTTTCCTACGTTTGTTTTAGAGCTAATTTTCGTACCAAAGAAAAATGAAAGTGGATCCATTTTTATAAACAAAATGGCATCAATATTGTACATAATTATATTCAATACAATGGAATATTTATTCTAGCATATTTTCCAGACTGTTTAAAAAGTGAAATATTTTGGTGTGGTCTACCTTGGATGAGTGATGGATTTTTATATTTATTAGGGTTACTTTCAATAATGTAAATCAATAGTTCTAATGGACTAAATATTGTGTATATTTGCACCTAAAATTAAAGTAGATAAATATTGTATATATTTTTGCTAAAAATTTTACTTTTTGATCCACACGTTACTCACTATAGTATCCTATGAAAATAAAATCTATACATGTATTCTTATTCTTCGTGTTACAAGCTAAGTTAGCTAACCACATCAAGTTTTGTTTTTTCACTCTAGATATGTAAATAAATTGTTTTTTCCGATTGCCTGTTCCTATACCATCCTACGTTGGTGAAATAGTTGATGAAATAAATATATAAAACAATTGTTCTATTTTATGTGATGTAATAATTGCATGCAATATTTTTTTCGTTTACATCACGCTAGAAGTATGCCGTTTCCCATATTTATAAGAACTTATGTGTTAGAAATAGTATCTCAAAATATAGTCTCTCATACTAATACTTCTTCTGATATTTTCTATAACTCTAACACATTATATGCAAAATATAAAGCGAAAACTAAACTGAATCAATAAGCCAACAAAGTATTTCGCTATTTTTTGCTTAAGTTTAACATTTTCCACTAAGGTAAAGAGGGTCCACTTAAATTACTTTTTAAGAGGGTTGGAGGATGAAGGATGACTAAACAACGAAAAAGTAATATAGTAAGTGACTAGGGTCTATATAGATAGTATTTTAAAATGTATTTTTGCATTTTTCAACATAATAGTTTTGAGATAGAAGATATATTGAAAAATAAAAAAATATTTTGACAAGCATTTTAAAATACTGTCCATTATCATCTCCCTCATGTCATCCTTTTAGTTTTTTTTTTTTTCAAAAATGTGTTTGTCACATTTAAATACTTACCTATAATGTTTGCTGAAAAAGTAAATTTCTCAAATATCAATACATTTATAATTAATGAATAGGGTGATAATTTTTGTATCACATTTTTTGTTATTAGCATCTTTTATGGTAAAAAGTAAACTAGCATCACAATTTTATAAATTTAGCTTGAACGAGAGTGTGATTATTATTAGCCAAATTAATATTAATATTTTAATTTTAAAAAATAAAATTATACATTCTTTCTCAATTACCATATCCATACATGCTAATGTTCATTGTTGAAAATGATTAATCGCAAGAGTTCAAGTGTTTATCTACATCATACCTACTCTTTACGATACAAAATAAAAGTTGATGCATCATTTCCATAGCAGTAGGGATCCGAAGAAGTCATATATCAATTAAGCCTCCAGAGATAGTGAGTTGGTAAGTTTGAGATGACGTGCAGAGAAACAGAAATTCAAATCTTGTGTGGGGCAGTTTTTCGTTGAAATATTGTAGGGGTCTGTCCTGGAGTTTGGCCTGTTGGCTTTTTTCCTTATGCCTTTGTCAATTCATGCACATCCCTCAATTTACATTCAATTTACATCTCGGTTGACTAAGAGATCTCTGGTACAGGTGAGGGGAGTTTGACTTCGTAAAGAGACCTTCCCCAAAGAAAAAGAATATGAATGCCAATATTTGCCACAAACCATCTTTAGTTTGTATATGCCAACAGACGTATTAATTGACTAACTAAATGACATTGAATTCAAACACTTCTCAAGTTTTATCACTCAAACAAACATATTCAAATTTTGAAGATTTTAGTAACCTTCAAGTCAAACGTATTTCAATTACTTCTAGGAAACTTAAAAGAAGAAAAAGAAGAATTCATGGAGGGGAGGGCATTTTGGCCAAAATGAAAAGATGAACAGAAACTCGTGTTCTCCATTTTTTGTTTTTTTAGGCTTGATTCTCCACCCTTTGAATCTTGTGTACAAACCATTAAAATAAGACACAGCTAGAGACAATGTCGTCTCCCTGTACCTGGAGCTCTTTTTACATCATCAGTTTTGTTTGTTAGACCATACTTGGTTATAGTATAAACCTCGTGAGTCGTGCACTCAACCCATTTTCTCTTTCTTACGGCCTTTTTCTTGTAGACTGTAGCAATAGTCACTGTCTCAGTAATCCCACTGCTTCTCGTCCGCGCGCTCTGCCTAAGCACACCCTACCCAAATTCGACACTTGACCAAAAAAGTCTCCCTCCAAGAACAGATTTTTAGATTCCCACACCAGTTTTCAGTGTTTAACATCAATATCTTGTACTTTGTCTTGTACATTGTTGAAAAGATCACTTTTTTATTAGTGACTTCCCCCACCCCGGAAGCCAACAAGCGCCAGTCTGGTCCCTCTTGGTTTTGGTTTTGGTGTTGAGTTGTGAGATTTCTATGTAGTGTTATTAATTTTGGTGGTTATTTGGTTTATAGAAAAAACGGCCAAAAATGGCTTCTTTAAAGCCCGGGATATTGCAAAAGCTGTTACAGAATGTGGATAATAAAGATGTTAAAGTGGTTGGGGAGCACCGCTCTGCTCTCCTTCAGGTATGACTTAATCTATCATGTATGCCAGTTTCTCATTTAGCAGTGTTCTTTGATAGGTTTTGATATTTCTTACTAATACTGTTCCTCGATAGTTTCCGAAATGTGGGATACTGGGATTGGGTTGATTTTTTTCTCTTCATAATTTTGGTGATAACATTTTGGTTAGTTTGTTGGATTAGTGCCTTGATATGCTACTCATGTCATGAAAAGAACTTGCCTTTTGGATTTTGAATGTGATACCTTCTTGGGACTTTAGTACTCATTTGTAAGTACTTTTAGTGATGTTTACTGGGATGGATTAAGTTCTCATTTCGATTATGACATTTTGTGTAGGTTGTTGGAATAGTTCCTTGATATGCTAATAAAACCATATTTATATGTTTGCATTCATTCGGATTCGGACTCTATTACTTTACGGGCTTCTAATATTATGAATTTGATTTGGTGTTTTCTGAACTATGAGATTCATTCTTATTTTTGACGATGTAATGGATGGATGATTGCTGCAACAGGACCTTCATCTGGTCCTTTTCTCCCGTGTGTATGTTTGCATTTCAAGATTTTGAGAACTTTTCTCCTGCGGACTTTTAAAATTTGTTTTCAGAATTTGGGGATGTTTCAGCAATTTGCCATGGATTGATGTACCTTTTTTTTCCCCTTCTTTTTGGGGATGATGTTTAGGTGATTGGAATAGTACCTTCACTGGATGATGATCCATGGAAAAGCAGAGGCTTTTATCTAAGAGTATCAGATTCCATACATTCTGCTTATGTATCAGTAATGGATGAAGATGTGGAGTTAATAATGAGTGACAAGATTCAGCTAGGTCAATTCATTCATGTTACTCGGCTTGATCCATGCTCCCCAGTTCCGGTACTCTGTGGCCTAAAACCTGTGCCCAAGAGGCGGCAATGCATTGGGGATCCAAAGGATTTGATTCCCAGTGATGTTTTGACTGCTAGGAAAAATATGGATACCAAAAGGGTAAAAAAGCATGTGGGACTAGAAAAGAAAGTGGAAGTTAAGGAAAATCTGAAGGGGAAAGTGAAAACAGTGATGGAAAGTGGAAATGTGAAATCAAGGAGGCTTTCAGTGAGCAATGGGAAGGTTGCAGAGCCAGAAATAAGGAGGTTGAGCTTGGATTCCATGAGAAAAGGATGGGATCAAAGCCCTGGAGGCAATGATAGTGTCATGGCAGTGACCAAGTCAAAATCCAAAGAGGGTTTTTGTAGCTCAGATTCTGTAAGATAGTAACCTTGCATGTAGTGTTGTATTGATAATTTTTTCATGCATTTTTGCTGTTGGTTTTGTTGATCTGTATCTGTTCTCTATTGCTGGTTTGCTTAATCAAGCTCCCACATTGTGTTCTACTCCTAAAACTGTGTATGTGTACCTGCTCTTTTCTTTGTAACTTTCTTTGCTGAAGTTAAGCAAACTAGTAATCTTAGACAAAATTTCGTTGTTTGATGCATTTTTCCCATAATAAGCAGCATATTTCTTGTAGTCTTGGATAGTTTACTGGTCATGAAATAAACTTTCTGCTCTATAGCTACGTTATTAGAACTACCCCTTCTAATTTCCTTGGCGATTTTATACTCTTGTACCAGATCCAGTCTATAAACATTATTGGAATGGCTAGAATAGGGTGCTATATATGTTAAAAACAAAGCCCTTTCCTACTACGCTTTGATGTCCAGAAGGTGGTTGTGTCAAAATTCCCCTTGTATTGTATGATCATTTCATTATGGCTGTTGCAAAATGGTTTGCAGAATTTGTAATGCTACGAGTCAAGATTTAAGTTATTGGCTTGAAGACTAAGCAGACTATTGTAATGCCTCATCAACTGTTATAGCCTGGCCATTTGTTTCTCTTTTTCCTTGGAACAGTCATACTGCTTGTCCTAAACCCTTTAAGGCCATTTCTTCAGAACAAATTTTCTGCATTATTAGAATCCTTCTTGAGTGTATCTTTCGCATATGTGACATAAATTCATAATGAATGGAACCCCAATATCTTCAGTCTATGAAGTTTGCATAGTATTAAAAGATGTATCATGGCTTGGAGGAAAAAGGAATTACATAATTTGTAAATATATGTTACTTATGTCTTTGTGCAATTCTGTAAACTGATTGGAAAATATATCCTCTTAGACTCTTACCCTTTTCCTTCTACTCTTTGGAAATTCCTTCTTTTAAACACACGTCTTAGTTTTATGTCCCTTGGGAAAGATCACATCAGAGGATTCTGCTTAACATGTAGGTACTGGTTTCAACTCTTTGTTAGTATAAGAGAGAATACTGAGTTTTAGTTCTTTACCAGACCAAGATCTGTATGATAGTTGTCATTCATAAATGAAATGTACTTGGTTAATATAAATGATCAAGTTTGATGACTTACTGGTAACATTTTATTTAATCTATGTTCTCCTCTTGTAGGTTCTTGATAGCAAGAAAAATTCTTCCACGGACCCAACATCAAAACACTTGCTGATTTCACCACTTAAATCAAAGAATGTGATACCATCACCAAAACTACCAAGCAAACCTCTTAGGAAAGATTTGAAGTCATCAATCAATGAAACTTTTCCAGCATATCTTAAGGAGAAGGACCCCAATTTCAGAAATTGGTCCGACTCAAAGATCTTGTGCAATTCAGTCCCTGACAAAATTCATAATCTTGGAAGGGTATGCTAGTTGAAGAATATCTGAGCATTGATCTCCAACATGCAAATTCCTGTACTCATTTTTTTTTAATGTCTATTCAGAATGTAAGAGGTTATAGAAATGCTGCATTTTTGTCTGCTGTGCATGCAATGGAAGAAGCATCTGCTACTGAAGGGGTTATTCGCTGCATGAGGTACACAAGCTACTTCTAACACATCTTACTTTGTAGCTATAGGGCAACACTGAAAATTTAACTTTTACTTTGTGAACACCTTGGTGAGTTCATTCAGCATGATCAGCAATTAAGAATAGTCTTTATTTGATGGGGTAGTACCTTCCTTCATTCTTTGTCTAATCATCAGCCTTATAATTCTTTGGTATTTTTGTCAAAAGCATGTTGCTTTGGCATCAAGTAGTAATTGATGAGATGCCCTTTTCGTTGATATCATATGCGAGGAAATAGACTCAAGTTTAATTTCATCTCTGGTTCTGTTAATTGTGGTTCATGGAGAATATTTCCTTCACTGGTTGGCTATCCTAGAAACTGTTACTAGCTGAGATAGTTTTCCCCATTGCCAT
This sequence comes from Gynochthodes officinalis, assembly GCA_020080225.1. Classification (NCBI taxonomy): domain Eukaryota; kingdom Viridiplantae; phylum Streptophyta; class Magnoliopsida; order Gentianales; family Rubiaceae; genus Gynochthodes; species Gynochthodes officinalis. The sequence goes on from CM034616.1 coordinate 18,007,122, forward strand.
TCTTCTTTGACAGCAAATATGCTGAGCTATGCGAGTCATGTCAAAGAGATGCTGCAGGAACATTTGTAGAAAAATTTTTGAATCTTCAGGAGGATATGAAGAATGCAGCTTTGGTGATTAATGCTCTAGTTGAAACAAGAATTCTTGAGGCAAACAGCAATAATTCTTGTGGCTCTCAGCATCAGTTGCCAGATATAGGCTGTGATTTTGCAAATAAGAATGCCTTATCGTGGGTTCGAGCTGCAGTTGAGACTGATCTTTCAAAGTTCTCATTGCTTAGAAAGGAAGAAAAGAAAGGCATTCGGAATGGTGAGAAATGCTTTTACCTTATGATTGAAAACACCCCGAAGAAAATTGGAACTGAAAACTCTCCATCAAAAACCAAGAGAAGCCTTAGGAACCATGACAAAGGTATATCATATTCAGATATGAAAAAATCACTATCAGGTTCAAGGGGGATTGTGTCTGCGGCAAAGGAAGTGAGTATTGAAAGAGAAGAGTGGTCAAAGGGCAAGGGGCTGAAGGATGCTGTAGATTTAGCAGAAAAATTGCTCTCTTTTTCTCGTGGATGGTTCCTCAATTACTTGGAAGGCTTACTAGACAGGGAAAGTGGAATGAAGACAGGTGAGACAAACTCTGAAACAGCAAATCTCCTTGGACAGCTTAAGAGGGTTAATGGGTGGCTGGATGACTCATATCTGCAAGTAACTGGAGTTGATGAGAGAATAGAAGACTTGAAAAGGAAGTTATATGGGTTTCTATTGGATAATGTTGATTCTGCAATCCACTCCAAGAGATAGATTACCGTGAGATTCACTAACTTATTCAGTTCTCACTCAAACGGCTATACAGGAAACATTTTGTTTTATTGACTACAAATTTCATCAAAGACTATTTATTGTGTTTACGAACGTTTTCACCTTCACAGATTGAATCAGAAGGATGTAATTGTTATTGACATGTACAAATGAACTTGATTGGAATATCTGGTTGAAGGTGGGAAATTGATGGAAATTATTATGAAATTTGACGGTCCTTTTTTGTGATTCCCTGCTGCTGGTTTCCTCTAAGTAGACAGTAAATATCCATAACAAACATTAATTAGATTAGGTAAACACCTGTAAAATTGTTTCTACAATTATATTGGTATTGAGTGGCAGTCAGCCTGAATATTCATATCTAGCTGGAAAAAGAAATCCTTGTATGGTTTGAAGTCTATAAACACCTGCTTGTGCCCTGCTCATTTGGATTTACATGCAATGCATTAGCAGATGAATTCTAAACTTTCTGATAAAAAATAATGTGAAAAATCCCCGCAGATCTGAGATTATGTATTCATTTGAAGTCTTGATATCAGTGAGTCAAATAGTACCCGGGAATCAAGTTGTCCTGAGAATCTGCTGATGTTTCTACTGGCTTATCAGCAGTACTAGCAGAAATTCCAGGGCCGCTATACTTTGCCCAGGCCTTCATTCCCTTGCAGGATTTCATATGAGCATGTAGTTTCTCAGGGTTGAACGGCTTCCCACATTGCCTGCTTCCACAGCAACACAAGTATTGCCATAGTCGTGATTAGATAATTGAAGTTAATTATAGCAGCTGGAAAATGTGAAGCCATTCTGTAACTGGTTTTGTTAGAAAAATTGAGGAATTTGATAGCACAAGTCGCATACACTTACGAGCACTGCGGTCCATAAATAGGCTTGTAAGCAGGATTAGTCTTTTGGCCACCGAATTCACTCTTGTTTTTTGGTGAAGCCCTCACCCCATCAAAGCTCTTCCTGTTAAGATTTCATGCCATCAAATCAATACTAAAATTGGCCTTCAGATATGCAGATAGATGATCATCATACCTGCCACTGGGTTGTCTCTGTTGGTTCCAGTTAGTCCCAAAGACCCTTTGAGACCCTCCGAACTTGTCTCCTTTATGAAGTAGCTCTTTGGAGAAGTCAGCAGAGTCCCCATCATGCTTTCTGGCAGATGAATAGTCCGTGTTCACAGATGCTTTGCTACGCCGATTTATCATAACCATGGCCGAATCATTTGTGTCTATGGCTCCACAAGTGATCAAGTTTCGAAACAAATGAGATGCTCCATTTGAATAACTCCTGCTCTTAGAAAATGAAGGCTGTGATGTTGATGACACTGATGCTGCTGATGTTGGTGTACCACTCTTTTCCTCTGATGCAGCAACATCATTGTTACCCCTCTTATTCTTCTTTTTCCCAGAAAGATTTTTGTACAATGAAGGCTTCTCAATCTTGCCACTCTCTTCATGTAATTCTTGTTTGAAAGATTGATCACATGGTGACTCCTTTTCTTGATCTTGATCTTCAAGCTTCAAGGAATCATCAGTTAGCGTTGAGGATTTCTCTGAACCAAATCTTTGTGCGTCTTCCTGTATTTCTTGTGATGAGGATGACATTTTTCTTGGTTCTTGCCTTCGATTTGCTTGATGGTGATGATCCTGAGGCTCTTCTTGGAGTGAGGTTGAATGATCACTGTCTTCTTCCTCCTTTTGCATTGAATATTTCTTTTCAATATTGGAATCTTCTGCGAATAAATCCAGTAAGAAAAGTTGTTAATAATACAAAGATACCATAACCTTGTATAGCATACAAAGATTGGAATAAATCAAGCACTTTTGTAAAGTGAATTTTCTTTCCAAATCATCACCTCAAAATGGGGAGAATTGCTGTCCTTGGCTAATAGTTTTATATGAAGTAAATATTCTTAATTGATAAATAAATCACAATCTCCCTAATTAATGAATAAATCCCGTATTAGTAAATATTCTCAATATATATTCTTAATTTCATTCTCAAATATTATTATACGAGATATTATTGATTGGCACTCATTGAAAGAACACATCATCTCACATCAATTTGAATATATTCTCCAACTTATTATTATTTTTTCATTTGGGCAAGTTTTCCGCAATGAGATTCTATTACCTTTGTTAATTTTTTTTCCCCACTTCCTTTAGTGTTATAATAATTATAACAAATAAATAATTAGTTAAGTAAATATGATTCTATTTTCTTTTCGTACATTATTTTTTTAAATACATCTAGTTATATTCTTATGGTACCACTTAGAAAATCGGAAAAATAAAATTATGTGCATGAAAGTGATTAAATTCAAAGAAATTTCTTTACATATGATAAGTTTAAAAAGTCCATTTAAAGTTAAATGCAAAATTATTTTTTTCTTGTTTTTAATTTTTTTAAAAAAAGTGGTTAAAAAAACAATTAAAGTACGGCATTAAAGTCTGTATTTTTTTGGGTTAATTCAACTAAAGGAGAAAAAAATATACATTTTCTTTTTGCCTATGGGGCAATGGGGTTCTTGTCATTTTCCAATAAAAGGGATTTACCTTTAGTTGGAGTGGAGGAAATTTCAGATCCCTTGAGAACATATTCATTATCAGAGATTGGAGTAATGAGATCCTCATCAAGCAAGTCCTGCCATACATACCCACTCTTGAACCTCCTGCATCAACCCAATAATTTTCATATTGTTCAATTCATTTAAGGATATGAAGAAGCACAAAAATTGATTCATACTCTGCTGCCTATGTATCATATGAAAATAAAGATTTTAAGTTTTTTTTTTTTTTTAGGTACGTATAAATTCTGCGAATTTTCATGTAAATTATCTTCTCAATGGAAAAAATTTGGCCACATCTAGAACTAATCATCATCTTGATAAAACTTTTTCACAAACCTTTTGTATGACCAGGCAAAGGATTCCGGCATGTCTTTTCCCCGCAACTCTGCCAGCCATCTCTTAACATCTATTAATTCCGCCACCAAAATAAATTCATTACTCACAACCAGGAAACCAACACAAATACAAAGAAGACGAAGCGAGGAAAAAGAACGGAGTGCAAGAAAAACGAGCTCTCGTTTTACAATAAATTCAACTGCTAAGCAATATTCGATTCTCGAAACAAACCATGTATGTGTTGTTATACGTGCAAATTTACAAATGCTTGAATGAATGAAGTTACCTCGCAAATGTACGCCATTTCTAGAGAGTTGATGAACTCGAATGAGATGAGGATGTTCAGTGCGACCATTTCTGCTAAGGAAGTATATAACATGAAGTCTTCTAACTTCTGCACCAACTTGATTGCTACTCTCCATTAATCTTCTGCTAAGGTGCCACCAACAAGAAAGCCAAACCAACAACAAAGAGCAAAAAAAGGGTTCTTCTTTTTAGGCGAATTTTCTTCAACTTTTAATCCCACAAACAAAAATAAATAAATAAATATGAATAATTAAACCAGAAATGGAACCCAAGACAAACAATATCTTTGTCTATGCCGGCGTGCATGCTCTACAAAAAGCCATTAAGAATAAAAAGTTCTAGCATTAGGAATGCATCGTGCTTAATCAGGACTCATTAAAATAATACAAGTAACAATCTATATTTGTGCAGGCCTAACTATACAAATTCTTTTTTTTTTTTTTTCAAAAGCAAAATTTCATAAACAAATGGTAGGGAAACGATAAAGTTCTCTCAATAATTTAGTAGATTTGGTGACCCTTTTGTTTTGTTTGGTGTATGCAATTAAAACAGGCACCAAATCAGTGCCTGGGAAGGTGTCGATTGATGCTTCATTGTAGGACATTTTGAGCAATTCTAAAGGTACCAACACAATAAAAGAGTGAAACTTGGTCCCCCCTTAAGGAAGTTTGATCTGATTTCCCGTGATATTCTAAACTTAATTATACGGTTAAATAAACTAAGCAGCTTTTGACTATCTTTTTAATCTCCCGAAATTAAGAAACATTATTTTGCATGATTTTACAATGATTTACTAATAATTTTTATTTACATTCACTTTAATGTTGCCTTTAGTGTGTTATATATATATATATATGATCAATATCAAGGTCTCCCTAGCTAGTTAGAACAAAATTGGGAATATTCTAACAAATATGTGTTTGATTAGGGTTCCTACCATTTATTTTGTGAGGTTTCTTAGTTATTTACTAGAGTTTGCCATGCAATTAATGTTTGATTTTGACCAATAATTGGTTTGGTTGTGATTGGCTGGTCCAGTTTCTAACTTCTTTTCCTGTTTTTCGTTACCTATTTATATGAAAATTTTGTTCCTTTCTATGTCATTTTCCACCATTCATGTGACTTTGGATGCATGCACATGATAAGCTAGCCAAAGTACCCTTATCGCTGATGTAAGAATCTATTTGTTTTCCTCAAAATTTTCACGATGACTTCATCCCTTTCCTTCCTACTTCCATCAATTAACCATAACATATTTGTCAAAATTTCAGTCAATTTAGTGTCACTAATATTAAATATGGTGTAGGAGTCGAAAACTAAGTCAACATTATTGTTTTAAAAATTACGAGGAAGTTTAGCAATTGTTAAGAAGTCCTATAAAAGAACGTTCATATAATCTTCTCATTTGTGCGTTTTGTTCCTGTTTTCTATCATATTTTTTCTTTACAATCCAAACCCAAACTTTCGGAACCTGTATCAATTACCCTCTAATTTTCTAATTTCTCTACAAGTAAATATTTTTTTAATGACTTAATCTAATGCATTAAACAAATAGAAAAAACAAATAAATAACTTATGGACTTTTCTTCAAATTAATTGATTACGTTGCACAATTTAAAATGACAAGACCTACAAAATATTTTACTTGTTTGGTAGACTTTGGTAAAATCTTTTGATGGGTCAAAAATTAAAATAGAAAAACAATAATTTATTTATTATGAATATCTTTACTCAATTAAGATATTGACGTGATAGTCTGATTACGATAGATCAAATAAGTGAAACTAGTGAAATAAGATTAATGGCATGTCAAACATAAGCCCTTCAAAATGGCAATACACAGTAAATAAAGTCCCACTAACTCAACTTTATTTATTTCCAAATAATAATAAACAAAGGTGGACAATGACACTAAACGTAAACTATTCGAGTCATGCCGCTCGGCACTTCCCTGTATAAACAATCTACCATTAGAAGACTGCAAAAATTAAATTAAGAGATAGTTTAGAGATGTCATTTTTTCCAATATCATTATTTTAATTTTTAATTTTTTTTAGTAGCAAAAGATGTGGTAAGCAATTAAGAACTAGAGGAAGAACCCGAAAATAAGAAATTCTAATAAGAATTGAATTCTCTACCAAGAGCAAGAAGGAAAAAAAATCTAAACTGTTAAAATACAGATTAATAATATTTTTAGTGATTTTTCATAGTGAAAAGTTATATTAACTCATATAGTAATGATAAAAAGCAAAATAATTGATCACGCTTTTTAAAAAATACATAATAATAAAAGATGATTTTATTTTTCTAATATGCCATATCAGTCATCATAGTTTTCACCATGAAAAATCACTAAAAATCTCATTTCTCCATAATTTGAAGAGGTCATCTCAATCATTTACATAATCAAAGAGGAATAAAAACCATTTACATAAAATTTTCAGGTCGGCACATTAATGTTAAGTTTGCATTTTGCAGAGATGGTTTTGTCACTTCCACCATGTCTTGACATATGAGTTGCTAATATACATTAAGGAGGGGGAAAAGATTGGGTGACTGATTTAATTGACTTCTTCCTCTACTCGTATTGAACGTAATTTTTTGGTAGTTCTTTTCTTTAATATATGCAGTTGTACTTACCAATAGCCAACCACAATGAGTTTGATTAAAAAAATATGGTGAAACCACAACAATAAAGCATGTGTCGTCCCTGTCTAGCTAGCAAAGTAATTTGTGCTCCCCAAGGCCAAAACAAGAAGGGCCAAGGGCTTGGTTAGCTGGCGACCGAATGCGCAACTAACTTGAAAAACCAAACCATAAAGTCAAGAGCACAAAACATTGTATGATCCAAAACATAGGAATAGAATCTACACATACTCGTGCATAGTGTTATGCTAGTCATGACTAGGAAGGAATCATTAATTTTTTATTGTATTAGAGTGACCAGTCCAAGCACTTTCCGCCATGATTGATTTAATCATCAACAAAGAATTTTTAATTTATAACTACTCGGGGTTGTTTGAGTGGCCATTAGACAAGGTTTTAAAAGATTTTTCCGAGTGTGTTTACCGATTTTGTTACCAAAAAATCTAAATGTGATGTCAGTTTATTTATTTGGTTGAAAAATGCTTAAGTTAAAGTATATATTGTTACTTGAAAAAAACAGAATCGTTAGAGTGAATAGTTCAACTATTTTTTGTGTTAAACTTAATTAAGTTAATAGCTCAATTGGACTCATTCCTTTTCATTAGTACAGATGTTTTGATGAGAAAGAAAAAAAGAACGATAATGATAGTTGACCTTTTGGTGTTGCGTTTCTGTACAAAAACTGGTTCTTCCATTTCGAGTATATTCTTCTCTAGACTCCGGCAGCTCGCCTCTCCTGTTTGTCAGTGGGCAGAGTACACAGCTTGATTCTCTTCTTGCAACCCATATTTTGCAAAAGAATTACTTGAATTCACTACATAGACGACACTCAAAGGAAGGGAAAGAACACACAAATGAAATTTTTTTCTTTTTGTATGGTTGACAAAAGTGCTTTGTGCTTTCTCACAAATTACAACATTATCTAACATGCATAAGCTTTGTTGCTAGACTATAGAGATGATGTTAGATGATAATGAACACCAAATTATACACTCTCTCAAGTATTTATTTAGAAATTTTACCATTAACATAAGTCTTGAAGCCATTGCCGATCACATCCCAAACAATTACTCTCATCATCTCTCTCATTAATGATATTTTAAGCCAAAACCAAAACAAAAAGAGATGCAATCACAAGGCAAAATAACGAAACAAGTGCATAATTTGAACAAACTCTATACCACAGCATGATCCCACGAACAAAGACCAAGAAAATCAACATACAAACACCATTAGAAGGTCAATTGCTTACTTGTTTTCCTTCCTCAATAGGAGAATGATCCACAAACTGCTTCAGGCTTCAGGGTTCATCCCCCAAATGCATAAAGTACGAGGGATTTATTATATATATATGTATATGAAGAGAAAGACTAAGATATAAGAACATTAACTACTTATAGATCAGTCCTTCTTGAGAGGGGTTGGAGGGTGGGGGGAGGAGTTCATCACCATGATGTTGAAGTTTGAGTAGAATACATATTAAAAGAGCATAACAGCGTGCGTGCCGTTGCAGGCTTTCAGCTGAGATTTAAACATGAGAAGAAACTAAACCAATTTAACAAATAAGCCCAAGTAATCCATCTTTGTCAGTCAACAATCAATATACTATGAAGCCTTTATGTTCGAGAGTTTCTTGCACGGATGGTTGAAAATACCATAAAGATAACAGTTGTTGACGTGGAGCGTTTAGAATTAGAGCTCAGAGTTTAGATCCTTGAAAATACTACCATTTTGGTTTTTGTTTATTTGAGGTTTTATCATAGTTTGTTCGGGTTTATTTTAAAAATAATATAACGAAAGCAACATTATAACAGATGAGAGGAAATCAAGAGATAGCATTGGTATGGGCTCTTGCTAACTAGCCTCTAATGAAGGAAGGGGATGATCAGCCATCAATAACAAGAAGATTTGCAAATCATTGTGTATAGTTAAGTTAGTATTTGAATATGGAATTTATGATTTTCTTGGTACAATGATCGTGCATGGTTTTAAGTAATAGTATGTTCGTATTGTTTTGAGGAGAATGGATGTGCAATAATTTATTGGTAAATTACATATTCCTTTCTTGGAATTTGACTTTATTATTGAGGGAGAATCACACTTTTAGTTGGTAATGTTTTATCTAATATCACTTTTAATCTCCAATTTTTTAAATCTGACATATTTAGTTCTCAAACTTTCTTAGTTTGACAAATTTGGTACAATTGATGGCTATTAAAGTAGGAAATAACAGAATTTGTTACGAAATTTGCTATCAAATTTTTTAATTTACAAAATTTGAAAATTACCTTCTTTTTCTTTTACTTTTCATTCAAAAATTATTTTATCTCACAAACCTTTAATATTTGAACATTAAAAGATATTGGTTTCGGACAAAAAAAATAAAAAATAATTAAATTTGTGAAATAAAAAAAATTATGACTAAAAAAGAATGTAATTTTCAAAATTTGTAAATTAAAAAATTTAGATAGCAAATTTTGTAACAATTTTTGTTATTTCCTACTTTAATAGCCATCAATTGTATCAAATTCATCAAAATATGAAAGTTTAAAGACTAAATGTGTCAGATTTAAAATATTGAGGGATTGAAAGTGATATTAAATAAAATATTAAGGGCTAAAAGTGTAATTCTCTCTATTATTAATCGTCCTACGACGGTTGAGAATATAACAACCTCCTCCTTTAACTATTGAAAAGTTAGTCTTTTATTACAAAATTCATAAAATGATTGAAAAATTAAGTAAAAAATGGAGTTTAATTCATCTTTTTTCACATTAAATTTGCATTATATATTACTTATAGTTATATTTAATGTATATTCCTAATAAATAATTTATTTTATTTATTTTGAAAACACTTTTTTCTCATATTTTGCATTTTTTTTTTCAATCATATTATAAATTCCATAATAGAAGACTAACTTTTGAATCTTCAAAAGAAAAAGCAGTAATATTCTTGAACTGTAAAAGACAATTGGTAAGAAAGTTAAATTTCAAGGAAGGTGGATGTAATTTACCCTAATTGATTTTATATTGAGAAATTATGCAATTCTTTGCTCAATTATGAAACCGTTACTATGTTTGGTAATATGTATTAATTCATTGATTGGATAAGTTAATTGAGGATTCTAGGAATTAATTTTAAATCAAAACCTTTGATTTCTTTTTGATTTGGAGAAAGTCCTCCTTGCGAAGGCAAAACTCCCCCACCTGTACCAGAGGCCCCTTAGCCAAGCGGGATGTAAATTGAGGGATGTGCACGAATTGGCAGAAAATAATACTAATATAGTATACTCTATGTCTTTTAATCAGTATCCTAACAAATAATTTCTCTCGCATTATCACTAATTCAGAATGATCTTGTCTTACCATTTTTCATGGCTAAAACTTTAGATTATTTGGATATTCCCACCTCATTCATATGCAATAATTTTTATTTTTTTTTGGTTTTTGGCTTAAGTTGTCTACAATCTATTCTTTCCTTGGAAAATTTGTAAGCTTTGGCTTTGAAGAGTAGGATGATATTGACGCTCCCAAAAATGTGTTTAGAAGGAAAAAGTCATTCTTATAATGATTTTTCATATTTTAGCCAAATTGACATAATTGAGTTGGTCATTAATAAAAATTTAGACTCTTATTGAACCATTAATTTTTTATCTAGAGGGTATAAGAGTATTCTGCTCGTATAATAATTTATTCCCTACATACCTGAATAACTCATTTACACTCAAATAGATATTATGATGTTAAAAAAAAAAAAAGAATACGAGTTCTCTTACCTTTTAAATGGCAATGCAATATTTTATTTCCTTTCTATAACCAATAAATTTCATTCTCGATTATTAATGAAATTGGGTACTAATAGAAAACTTAATATTAAAGCTAACAACAATGAAAGTGGATACTAATTTAGTATAGTTATTATAATTTATACTAATATATAGTTATTAGTATAAATTATAATAACCATTCTAACTTATTAGAGTGTATAATATAAAATAGCGCACAAAAAGTGCAATAAAAAATCCCATGCGGATTTAAAGATCAAATATTTTATTCATCTGTTATGCCCTGATTTGTAATGCAGTAAACTAATTAAGATAAAATAAATACAAAATCTTTGTCCTTTTATTTTGTGTAAATTTTGAGGTCAAAATAATTACTCTCAAATCATATATGTTATACTCCTCCCACCTTGAAAAAAGAGTTCACTTTTTATTTAATATAGTTTTTTTTAAATTATAAAATGCAACACATTTAATATATAATTAAACGTATAATTTTATATTATTATTATTATTATTATTTATTTTAAAATATATATTATCATTATTAATAAATATAACATAAAAATTTTATATTAAAAGTAATTTTTTTTAACATAAAAATTTAGACTCTATTTTTGAGACGGGGGTGGTGTTATGACAGGCTTGAGTTGCAGAGGACCGTCTTGAGTGGCTGGATGCAATATTTGCTCCGCTGAATTCCGGGATGTAATGGCATGCATGGAATATGCTTTCGTTATACAAAAGTCAAAAATACAAGCCTGCATTATTGGCTGGACCATCGATCCAACCCTTTTTGGTGAGTTTCATAAACATGCAATTTATTTCTTTTAAATATCACACGTGAAATTATTAATTCGTTTTAATCAAGGGTTGTTGCTACCATTAATTCCTTCTTTTCTTTTATTTTTTTCCCTCTCTTTTTTAATCTGCCTCCCTTTCATTTATTTATTTATTTTTTCTAATGATCAACTAAAACTGAAGAATAATCTTCCTTATAATTTATGTGCCACCAAATATGTTGAAATGGATGGCAAATGAATATGAGTGTCAGTAAGATGGAAATATGTGCGAAATTTTGTTATGAAAAATAATGATAGCTAGCTTTATCATTATGGCATTTTTTTTTTCCGTTATGATATCATTTATTTGTATCAATTTTTTTTTATAAAATCAAGAGTGCGTATAAATTATATTTTATTTTATACTTAAAAAAAATTATTGCAAAGATATAAAAATACGAAACGACACCAAACTCTTTTCTGACATGTTTTAAGGCCAAACGATAATACTGTCCCGAAAAATGGAACCAAGATTGGTAGTATTCCCAATCAATTCCCAACCTACAAGGAATAAGAAATGAGTCCTTTTAAAAAAAATAATAAAAAAAATTCTTCTTCTTCTTTTTTAAAATTCTTCTTCTTTTTAAAATTATGTTGATGTCCAAAACAAATGGATTCTCGTGTGTTTGACTCCGTTGAAATGTCAAATCAGTCCAATTGTCTCTGTTTAAATGTCAAATCCGTACAAGAACAATTTTTTTAGTGGACTGATTTGACATTTAAACAGAGACCAAAATAAGAGAATCCATTTGTTTTGGGCATCAAACAAATTTAAAAAAGAAGAAGAATTTTAAAATATTTGGACGATTTATTTTGTGATAATTTTGATGAATAAAATTGCAATTTTATTCGTAAACTGCTCATCCGATGATTCACCACTATCACATGTAGGGGTGGAAATTTGTAATACGATATGAAAATACAATACGAATCTAATACATATTTAACAGGTATAAATATATCCCTTCACAAATTCGAGTTAAAATCAGGTTGAACCGTATAATAAAACAAATAAATATGACCAATTACGTTAACTTGTTGGTCAACTCGATTAATTTGTTTAATGTATTTAAAATAATTTAAAAAATTATCTAATACAAATTGGCGAAAATTGAATGCGTTGTATAAAATATACTTTTCGATATTTTTAGTGTTTTAGTCTTTCATAAGTATATAAGTATTTTTTTGATTGTGTTACACATTAAATAAATAAGTAATTAAGTTTTTATAAATTTCATATGGATATATGTATTTTTGTGTTGTTTTCGTGTCGTGTCGTGTCGTATTACCTATAAAATAAATAAATCGTGTTCAAATTATGCTACTTGACACTTACAATTAAATAGGATATATTTGAATTCATGTCAAACGTATAATACCTATATTTAAACATGACACGCGAACTCAAAACACAACCTGATTGCCACCTCTAAATTCACATGCAGCACTTGGACTGTCCTCGAGATTTATTTCCTCTTTCTTTTCTGGGCTCAATTGATGTCAGTTAAATTAGTTAACAAATTTGGACTCTTAAGCCCATCTTGAGTCTTGAGGATAAGAATTGGTATAGAGTATGGAGTCAGGCATTGGACCCATAGCCTGAACTTCATGAGATAAATCAAAGCAGGATGTTAAGAATAATTAAGAAGCACAGAATGGGAAGGAGAAAGAAAAGACAAAGGAGGAGCCAGAAAGAGAGAATATGGAATTAGAGAGGAAAAGGACAGCAAAACAGAATGAGAGAGAGAGAGGGATCAGACTACCAATACACAACGTCCCTTCGGAGCTGATCTGGGACGTACACGTAACCCTTGCTATAATCACTCACTCCTTTAGTACATTAAGTAAAACAAAAGGATAATTGGGAAATTAGTCTAATTGGAGTAGCACCACGCCGTTTAGTCCTCTTCACATTAATGGAACGATGCCGTGTTGATGCTGCCGAGTCTGCCGACACCGACATATCTTATCGCCTTTGTAAGGCCCAAAATATATTTTGGCCCGGGAGTTTCTGGAAAACCGTATTTTCCCATCTCATTTCCTAGCCATTTGCTGATTCCACAATTTGGTAGTTTCTTTAAAAAACCCAAAAAAAAAAAAAAGTATTTTACTGCAGTACTATTGTTTTATCATTCTGCAGCACTGCCATATGATCAACCATTTAAATATATTTTTTACTTTTTTTTAATGTAATATGTTATATATTTAATATAGCATCTAGAATAATTTTTATGTATAAAGACTAAAAAATACATTTCAAAATACGATTTATACATACAATCTTATATTTTATTTTATTTTCTAAAATAATATATTGGTATTAATTGCCAATGACAAAAGATATACAAAGTTTAACTAAAGAGGCTAAATGATCTTCATGGATTTACAGTGAACCATAAAAAAAAATGCACAACTAGACAAGACAAATGAAAAAAGATTGCTAAAAAAATTGATGTGAGTAGTGCACATTATATCAATAGCAATCCGAGACACTTATATACAAATTAGTTAATTCACCTCTACTAAAGAATTACAAAAATGCATGAAAACTACACATCACTAAACAGAAATCTAGTCACGAGCCTCGTCCCTAATGCTTGTTCCATGCTTATCATGACTCTACCGCAAACGTTAAATAGCTCAGTAACTGAATTACTATTGTATACATTAAATAGTCTTACAATCAAACTGGTAACAAAAAAACCCTATTATGAAGGAAAAAGTCCTACGAAAGAGGGAAAAAATCCTACCAAAATAGAAAAAAAATAAAAAAAAAACCACATAAAAGTACAATTCAAGTGCAATCGTACTGAAATCGCATATTGCGTCGCCCCTTCAGCCACAAAGCTTGACCGCAAAGCAGCGTGGACGACAGTTTTAGGTGCAATCTTATATTCCGGAAAAGGAAAAAGACACAATTCAACCAACAAAGAGGCTGTAGAGAAAAAAAGGGGAAGACATTTGCAGATGCCTTCCCTGTTCACGCTAATTTGAAACTTCCTGACAAAATGCCCCGTCTCACGCTCTTCCGATTTTTTTTATTTTTTTTAATCTTATATCTTATCTTATCTCACACTGCCATGTTATGCCATTTCGATCCCACATATCATCAACTCAAAAAATTGTGACAATGCAAAATCATCACCTCAGAATCACCATGCTTTTATTCTAATACGCAAAAATATAGCAAGAACGAAAGCGAAAAGAGAGATTGGAGTGAGTAACAAAACAACTTCTGCTCTGGGCAGTAAAAAATTTGTTTGACTAGAAACAAGAAAAGAGTCATGATCAAGAACAGTGGCATCCTTGTCAAAGGACAATTTGATGAATTAACATGTTCTGAATTAATTAGAGACCCTAAAATGGACAAAATTATATATTAAAGCGTAAATCAATTAATTTCGAAATAACATCTCACACATTTGCTGTACTGTTGTTTTTAATACAGCAACTTCAGGACATAATTTAATTTTTTTATTCCCAACTAAAATTTTCCCCTATTTGTCTATCCGATTCCTTTAACTTCTTTCATCTCCACTCCAATTATCTTTCCATTTGGGACCAGTAGGGCCTTCCTCACCCAATGCTTCCCTTGGAAGATCATTCACAGCTTTTTCAAGTGCTTTTTTCAGTTTTCCAGGCAAGAATTTCTCAACCTTCTTAAGCTCATCATTAATGTCGTAAGTAATTTTGGGACCCCATTCTCTAGCATAGTTCAACCATGGTGGTTCAACAACCATTGACCGCAAATAATCAGCAGACACCACAGCATAATTTACACCAACATCCAAGAACATATTTCCTTTTCCTGTATCATTCCTAATGCCTACTGCGTTCCCATTTCCTTGTAGAAAATCTCCTGCTTTTGGGTATGCAGCATGGCCATGCAATGAGGAATAAATCACTGGTTTGTTACCATTTTCGTACTCTAGCCCTGAAGCATCCACCCACGTGCCTCCACTGTGTTGGGAAAAATAAACCCTTTTTAATTCCCCATTGAAATTACTGATTCTCAGCGTCACATGCTCCCAATCTCCAACATGTTCTCCAATTTTTCCTAATGAAAGTGTGATGAACTCAACTTTTGCCTTGGCAGCACCATTAAAAGGGTAAAAAACCCATACGCACAAGTCAGTAAAAGTGGCCCCTAACATTGGTTTGACATGTAAATATACGCTTGCATCTTGTAAATTTCCGGGTTTCACCCTGTCTTTTGCTGCATTATCACTTGGCAAGTCAAGCCAATATGCACCGTCATTTGAACCACCTTGAGGCAAATTTGACCCGTTTATGGCAATAGGAACAGGGTTAGATTCCTGCCCTTTGGTGTATAGCAATGCTCCATTTTGGAAAAACCAATTTAGTGAAGAGGGAAAGAACTGCTCATCGGGATGAAAATAGAACCTTGGTGAATATTCTTGGACTAACGCTTGAATCTGCTTTAGATTTGGCATGGCAGAAAAATTGCCGACAACATTCTTCAAACAAGCAACTGGTGCTGCAGGCCCATTGTTTAATGTAGCAACAAATGTGCCTGCTGAAACACCTAAAGCTTGAGATCCTCTATTGCTTGGTCTTGAATTATAGACGTTAAGGCCGTTAGAACTGCCCCAAATCCATTCACCATTATCCATTATATCAGTGAAATCAGAGCGGACACAACGGATTTTATCCAATGGAGGCTTTGAAGGTGTGGTTGTGATTACATGACCAACTGCTTTGTAGCCATCAGGAGGTATTGGAAGCCATATATAGCCCACACCATCTTGATTGATTTTCAAAGATTCACTACTCCAAACGAGAGTATAATCATTAGGATTCTTCAGAATACCTCGATCTGGCGATGTGTCCTCTGCAGCAAGAACCCAACCAAACAGGGGACTATTATTTGGTTGGCTATAGGAACCAAGCATAAAGAATCCATCTGGGATTGAAGAGGGTTCAAAAAATGTTGCTCCAAGATTATCTGGTCCACCTTCATGAGTTGCCCAAACTTTATTGAAAGTTGATACTTGGCATACCTTTAGTCCTCCCAAATCAATTGTTCCACTTGCAAATCCCACACCTAAAATCCAAGAAGAAACAAAAAAAAAGGTTAGCAAATTGCACAAGAACTCCACCAGAAAAACAAAGAAACACATCAAATCTGTATCGATTCATTCATTAGCATATATATATATATACCTTGAGGCCAGGATGGCAATGGGGAAGGAAACTGGAAAATGGTTTGAATGGGAGGTGGCTGGCTGTCTTTCTTTGATAGATTTTCTAAAGTGGAAGTTGCATCAATATCATTTCCCATCTTTGAAAGATGCAACTCGTGAGGTCTCGAGCAACATAATTGAACATGGAGTGCAAGATAAATAAGGCAGAGAAGCCGCATATTCTGCAAATGGGATTGCTTTAAACAATGAAAAGGCAGAGAAGACATTGGTCCATCAACTACTGCAGAGAAGCAACTATGGCGTGCAAGCTATCCCTCTGTTGCTTGTGGGCAAAAGGGATGAAGTTGTTAATCCTTGAAGAACATATCTTTGGCTGATTTTGGAGAAATGGATGACTGACTGCTTACCTTCTACACTATGCTCTCTGCTTTTATTTATTTATAGCGGTTACTTTAGTTCCTCTTTCCATTCGCCGCTTGATTTTTGGAGAACATGAGCTGGTTTCTTGTCTTTATATGAGAATATCAATGTTCAAGATTTTTAACTTTGAGAATCAATGGGAATGGATTCTTGCTTTTTGGAGAACATGAGCTGGTTTCATGTCTGTTTAATCAAGGGTCCTTTTGACTTTGAGAATCACTGGGAGGTGCGCTAAGCATAGTTTTTACCCTATGAGCACTGATTCACTATTGATTATTTTTCCCGTTTTCCATCATGAGCAAGAAAAAAAAAAAGGATTCCA
This sequence comes from Gynochthodes officinalis, assembly GCA_020080225.1. Lineage (NCBI taxonomy): Eukaryota > Viridiplantae > Streptophyta > Magnoliopsida > Gentianales > Rubiaceae > Gynochthodes > Gynochthodes officinalis. Next base: position 18,024,336 of record CM034616.1, read on the forward strand.
GAGGTTCATTTTCTTTGGCTGTTCTTTACATGATTCGAGCCGTAACTGATTCTCATTTATCAATATTTTGAAAAAAAAAAAGAAACAGAACTTATATATCCCCATCCCAGAAAGGATATTGTAATAGTAAATGCAACAGATTTTGTGGATAGAGGATCTTAAACATTCATGGTGGTTATTATTTTCACTGTATTCTGTTGAGAATTTTGAGGTGTGGTTGAATTTAATTTTTTTACTGTAAATTGTTCACCAGGAATAGAAAGGACAATTGATTAGTGAGTTTAGTTTAGTACAAGAAAGATAGGTTTTTTCAAAAAGAAGTTTAGCCGAGTAGTCTTAGTTTGGTAAGGACTGAGGAGACTCCGCCTGGGTAATCATTAACGTGTTTTGAAAAAACAAAAACAAAAAAATCCTTTGCTCAAATGTCATCACAATTTAAAAGGCAAAAGTATACCCTACAGCCTCTTCTGGTGATTCTGTACACGTTATCACAAAACTTGTGAAAATCAATCAGGCCGTCACAGTCAACACTCGTATTCACAATCAATACTGAGATAACGAATTATATACCCATCATTAAGGTCTTATACCAAACTGGAGCCAGGATGTTGAGCTGTAATTTTATTCTATGCTTAAATGCATGTTTTTGTGTCAAAAAACCTAAATAATACTGTAAATTTTTTGCGGCTGCAAACCATTACGTCCAATTGAGAAAATAACTACCTACTTTGACAAATACAGCAATCTTATTCCATCCTGAAGTACATGTTTTTGTCTCACAAAAACCTGGAGTATATGGTTTATGACTGCAGCCTATCAGGTCCAATTGAGAAAATAACTAACTACTTTGTCAAATTTGCAGTAGTCATTAACCATCAATATGGAGTAGCTTTCTCACCACCCTCCCTACCAAAAAAAGGAAAAAAAAAGAGGAGGGTTGTGGATTTAAAAAAAAAATATTTTATATATTTACTATATTCTTATTTTGGTTCAATAATTTAATTATATAAAATTTTATTTTTTTATTCTTTATATTGTTATACCATTTTACGTATTATAACAGATGTATAAATTATTTTCTAGTGACTTTTCACAAAATTAATTGGCCATGATATATTAAAAATTGTGATAGTCTATAGGAATCCCCAATGACGCATGTAATGTGTGCTTGGGGAAAATACTGGTTGATTAGTGATAAAATGGTGGAAAATCATAAATGAAAGCTTATATAATTCATAAAAAAAGAAGAAGAAGTTGTTTTTAGGAGGGGGAAAAAAAAGATTCAAAAAATTAGCTTAACTGCGTATTTGAGTGAAGAGAATCAAATTCAAATTTGGTGCTCATAGGGAAGCTATGTGACTTAACTTTGTTGTATTCAATCTTCATAAAACATTCTTCTCCCATTTTCATTTGGCACTTGCCTTTTTTTTTTTTTTTTAACTCTTTCAATTAAAAAAAGAGATTACTTACAAAAATTTTCAAAAATTTATTTTTAAAATATATATTAAAATTCTCCATCTCAATTATTATGCACTTATTGTGTTTTATTGATAAAATAAAATAGTTTCATTAATAAATACTAATTTTAATATAAAATATATAAACATACAAAAAAATAATAAAACTTAATTAATATAATACCATTAATACACAGTTATCAAAATAAAAAATTTAAAATTCAGTAGGTATTTTATATTCTATAACTAAAAAAAAGGTAATACTATACTCTTTGAATGATATTTCTGTGTGGAGTCTAACCTCATTGGTTTCAACTTGCAATTTCAATCATGAAAAAGATCTTTTTCTATTCTTTTTTTTTTGTTTTTTTTTTTTTCCGAAAACGATAGTAGATATATTGATAGAGTGGCACAAAGCGATGTCTGCCTACAGGCTAGAGTTTAGCTGGCGCAACTGAAAGCAAATATAACCCACGAAACAAAGCGCAGTGGCAAGAAAAAGCAAAATAAAGAAAAATAAAGAAAACCCGCACATGACGGGAAGCTAAACCGCACTAGACGGGAAGGAGACAACCTAGACGACCTAAGTTCAACTGCATTGAACCCCGCCAAGGCAGAATGGTTGAGGATTTGGACAACCTAGGAACTACCCGAATACAAAAGTCCAGATATATCAGGACATTAGTACTATACAAAATTATATTACACTGAAGTGGCCCACTACACATGACCTATGATGAAAGAAACTACAACTGAATGTCTATCTCTCACCACGTGCCGTTGCGTGAAAGCCAATCTGCAAACGTTGAATAACAACACCGACGAACTCATACCGTTGTGTGGAATTCAATCTGCATACGTTGAATAGCGCCGTCATCCAATTACTACCGCAAGCGTTGAATAGTCAGACGATTTGCTACTACCATTGCATACGTTGAATAGCGCTGTCACCCACCTACTACCGCAAGGGTTGAATAGTCAGACGATTCTGCTACTACCGTATGAAGAGACTGCAGTACCTTAAAAACAAAAAAACAACAACAATCCAAAAAAAAAAAAAAAAAAAAAAAAAAAAAAAAAAAGGGAAAAGCGGCAAAGCAATATCTAATCAGTCGAGAAAAACGTTAAGGCCCGGCTTACTTTATAGGCATCATAACTAAAAAGGCAGACCTTTTAATGAATGGAATTGGAGGGCCACAAGCAAAGCAATATCTAATCAGGAAACAAAGCCAAACCGAAAAGAAGCTGATAAAAAATACATACGTATGTGTGTGCCTAAAAGAAAGATCAAATCATGAGAAATGTGATGAACTTACTTGCAGTGGATGTTGAATTAGAGCATTCATCTTGGATCGGATGAAATCTTCCTCCTCCTCCTTCTTTTATTTCAAAGATATTCTACACTTTCACTCGACTTCACTCCTCCATGCCTGTACAAGCGTTAGCTTATCCTATCCGGATTTGGCAGATAATTTCTATGTGGAGGCTTATCTCAACCCTTTAGGAAGATGGCATATCCACTGCGAAATTCCAAGACCATAGCACATAATGTAGTAGAAAATGGATTGGGATATCCCGATTTGTGCTGAATATGCCATGTTCTTTGGGCATTTTCAGAGAGGATGATGAATAAGTTAATGTTGAGGCGTTGTTATTATTGTTATTATTATTTAAAAATAAACACTTTCATAAGCATAATTGACTTAGTCTAGAACAGAACAAAAGTTTCACCTTCCATTTTTTGCGCTTTGTTTTCCTATTTGCCACGTGGCTTGCTCGAGTGAAAATTCGGATTTCATCTCATTGATCAATATCCAAAATACCAAATAGTTGGAGAGGAAAATTAAAAAATAAATAAATTAGTTGACTATTATGAAAAATATTAAGGTAGCGTAAGATGGTGTAGTAAAAATTAATTAAAGATATAGTTTGCAATAAATATTTCATATATTTATAGTACCTCATAAGATAATGTAGCGTAGAAAAATAATTTATAGAAGGAATAACTTAAGTAAAAAAATAAAAATTTATATAATTAATTTATTACACTAAAAGTAAAAATATGACGATATATAAAATATTTTTTCAACCAATATAGCCTACCTCCAAGGAAGAATCAATTTTGGTAGGCAATTAGTAAGGTAGTTTAAAATTTTAATAGCAATGCCAAACTCTCTCCTGGATCTCATCTTGAAGAATGCATTTTGATAGGCAATTACGGCATGTTTGGTTCAAGGGAATTGGCAATTACTTACAGCCTTATTCCTTAGTCAACTTAGTCAACCAGAATTCCTTTGTTTGGTTCAAAGCAATTCACTCCAGCCATGAATTCTAATTCCATTAGAAGGCTGAATTGCAATTCCTTGCACTAAGAAATTGGCCAAATTTTTTTTTTCAATTTTGCCCTTCTAATTTTATTTAAAAATTATAATTCTCACTCTACTTTCTCTCTTATCATTTTTCCCACTTTATTTTCTCTCTCATCATTTTTTTCACTCTACTCTCTCTCATCATTTTTCTCACTCTACTTTCTCTCTCATCATTTTTTTCACTCTACTTTCTCTCTCTCATCATTTTCTCACTCTACTTTCTCTTTCATCATTTTTCTCACTCTACTTTCTCTCTCATCATTTTCTCACTCTACTTTCTCTCTCATCATTTTTCTCACTCTATTTTCTCTTCTATCATTTTTCTCACTCTACTTTCTCTCTCTCATTATTTTCTCACTCTTCTTTCTCTCTCATCATTTTTTCTCACACTACTTTCTCTCTCATCATTTTTTCTCACACTACTTTCTCTCTCATCATTTTCTCACTCTACTTCTCTCTCTCATCATTTTCTCACTCTACTTCTCTCACTCATCATTTTCTCACTCTACTTTCTCTCTCATCATTTTTTTACTCTACTTTCTCTCTCATCATTTTTCTCACTCTACTTTCTCTCTCTCATCATTTTCTCACTCTACTTTCTCTCTCATCATTTTTCTCACTCTACTTTCTCTCTCTCATCATTTTTTTCACTCTACTTTCTCTCTCATTATTTTCTCACTCTACTTTCTCTCTCATCATTTTTCTCACTCTATTTTCTCTCTCATCATTTTTCTCACTCTATTTTCTCTTCTATCATTATTTTCTCACTCTTCTTTCTCTCTCATCATTTTTTCTCACACTACTTTCTCTCATCTCATTTTTCTCACTCTACTTTCTCTCTCATCATTTTTCTCACTCTACTTCTCTCTCTCATCATTTTCTCACTCTACTTTCTCTCTCATCATTTTTTACTCTACTTTCTCTCTCATCATTTTCTCACTCTACTTTCTCTCTCTCATCATTTTTTTCACTCTACTTTCTCTCTCTCATCATTTTTTTCACTCTACTTTCTCTCTCATCATTTTCTCACTCTACTTTCTCTCTCATCATTTTCTCACTCTACTTTCTCTCTCATCATTTTTCACTCTATTTTCTCTCTCATCATTTTTCTCACTCTATTTTCTCTTCTATCATTATTTTCTCACTCTTCTTTCTCTCTCATCATTTTTTCTCACACTACTTTCTCTCATCTCATTTTTCTCACTCTTCTTTCTCTCTCATCATTTTCTCACTCTTCTCTCTCTCATCATTTTTCTCACTCTACTTTCTCTCTCATCATTTTCTCACTCTTTTTTCTCTCTCATCATTTTTCTCACTCTTTTTTCTCTCTCATCATTTTTCTCACTCATCATTTTTCTCACGCTACTTTCTCTCTCATCATTTTCTCACTCTTCTTTCTTTCTCTCATCATTTTCTCACTCTACTTTCTCTCTCATCATTTTTTCTCACACTATTTTCTCTCTCATCATTTTCTCACTCTTCTTTCTCTCTCATCATTTTCTCACTCTACTTTTTCTCTCTCATCATTTTCTTACTCTTCTTTCTTTCTCATCATTTTTTTACTCAGTAATAAAATAGTTAAGATAAGGGTATTTTAGTCATTTAACACAATTCATTAGTTCTATTCATCCCAACCAAACAGAAGAATAATGATTCCAACCTTATTCAATTCCTTTGAACCAAACTCATTCATTTCAATTCCAGCCTAATTCATTACAGTCTAATTCCCACTGAATTGAAATTCAATTACAGCCTTATTCATTACAGCGAACCAAACATGCCGTTAGTTGAGTAGCTAGAAATTTTAATAGCTACGCCAAACTCTCCCTTTCTTCTTCTTCTTCTTTTTTTTTTTTTGGTCAAAAAGCATTGTGTATGTATTAACTTTCAAGAAAAAAGTTAATGATTACAGAAATAGTCCACTGAAGGACTACCCTTAGCCCAACTAACTTAAATTCAGTAGGAAGTGGTTAAGGTAGTAACCAGATCAAACGTGATCAGCACAACCCGGTAAAATGGGCCCAATATCTCTTAGTTAACCTAACGTAGTTAAGAGCAACAAAATCCCTATCTTGTTCAAGTTAGCCGTTATTGGCACAGTTCCCTAAAGCAACCACAGAAGAAACTCTCCTGTTGATCTAGTTTAAAAGTGCTATTTTTAAAATCTCTATCAAAAGAAAATGAAAAATTCACATTTAATCAATATGAGTTTAAACGTACATAATTTACTTTCTAATTGTAGACGATACATAGTCATTAATTATAAAGAATGTTATAAAAATTTTATTGAAAAGAAAATTTTTTAAGATTAAAAAAAAATTAAAAAGTGAAGTTTTTGTAAGATGTAAAAAGCAAAACATTCTATTCAATTAAGTACTCTATTCGTAAAAGAGTCCAGTTTTGATTTCATATAACTTTTTTAAATTATAAGATACAATATATTTAATACATAATTAAATATATAATTTTATATTTTATACTTATTTTTTTTAATTTAAGTTATATATTATCATTATTAATAAGATAATAAAGAATTTCATATAAAAAATAAAATTTTTTTTAGAACGAAGAAATTTTTTAAAACTAAACTAGTTTTTGGGACGAAAATAGTAATTGATATGAACCCTGTCATCTATGGGGGATGGAGTACATATAAGTGAGAAAATATTTCTAAATAAAATTACATTAGATTTAACTTAATTATATAAAATAAAATTCAATCTTATCATTTACTTTAGATATAGTACCTGTTTCATTGGCAACGGTCAGCAATTGAACCACTCTAAAAATCTTAAATTTGGAAAAATTATTTTGTGCACATGTTACACCATTTTTATTTTAGGTGCAACATACTAATCATATAAATTTTTATTTTTTAATTTCTTAACATGTAAATAGGTTGCCTTTTAATTGTGTTTGGCTATATCATTTTACGTGATGCAACACAATAGATGTATAAAATATTTGTTCCATGAGTTGACCAAATTGCAGTTAAATTTGTATAACTTTAAAAAATCTAGCTTGGGGATAGTTAATTGTTGTTTAATGAAATTAAACCACCATCAATGTGGGAAGTTTTTATATTAAATAAATATATAAACGTAATCAATAAAACTGATATACGCTTTGTCAAATTTCCATTTCATTTTCAATCTTATTATATGTTGGAATTAAGCCTATTCATTTTTATTTATTATTATTATTATTATTTTACAACCGAAGTTCTCAAATCCAAAACTTTCTAGTTATAATCCCTCCCCCATCCATTTTCATTTCTTAATAAGTATTTTGCTAATTCCAAGTCAAATACACTTGCCACCAATTATCTGATTTGAATATTAGTTTTTTGGCCTTTTGAAACCTATTTTTTGTTATCATTTGTCTTCTACAATTTAGCTATGAGGATATATCAAAATCCAAAGTACAAATAGGCAAAAGTTATTTTCCATTAATTTTTCAATTCTAGAATCAAAATTCTAATGTATTGCTTGGGTAAAAAATTAGTATAATGTATAAAACACTATACTCTGTGATGTTAAAGTAAAATCATTAGCTTATGTAATATGGTCTATAAAATTATATCTAAAATATTGGTTGACCGTCTTAGAGTGCCTACTTAGGTGTATTAGTTCAGAACAATCAGCCTTTATTCCGGGTAGACAAATCCTTGATAATGTTATCATTGCACATGAGTGCCTTCATTCAATGAATTCAAGGAGGAAAGGGAAGAAAGGGTTCATGGCATTAAAAATTGATATGGCTAAGGCTTATGACCGGGTTGAGTGGAGTTTCTTGGAGAAGGTGATGAGGAAAATGAGGTTTCATAGGTTGGATTAGGCAATGTATTAGCACGGCTTCTATGTCAGTTAATATCAATGGGGAGCAATGTGGTTTTGTCCAGTCTTCATGTGGAATTAGGCAAGGGGATCCTATTTCTCCTTATTTATTTCTTATTGTGTCAGAGGCTCTATCTCACTTATTGAAAAAGGCTAGGGTGAGGGGTGTGTTTAATGGAATGCAGGCTAGTCGCAATGGTCTAGTCATTACACATTTATTTTTTGCCAATGATTCCTTAGTCTTTTGTGAGGCCGAACAGAGGCAAGCTCAACAATTGCAAGCTATCTTTGACATCTATAGCTGCAGTTAGGGGTATTCATCGGGCAAGTTATTCGGTTTTCGGTTTATTCGATTTGGGTTTATTCGGTTTGGGTTATTCGGTTTTTGGTCGAACCTGAATTTATTTTTATATATTATATGTAATTATACATATAATATATATACATATAAATAATACATAAATATATATTATATGTAATTATACATGTAATATATACACATATAAATAATAAAAAATATATATATTCGGGTTTCGGTTTGATGTTCGGTTTAACCCAAAACCCAAAAATCGAAAAATTCGGTTTCGGTTTTGGTTTGAATTCGGGTGGATATTCGGGTTATCCAAAAATTGAATACCCTAGCCATAGTTCAGGTTAGCTTATTAACACGGCCAAGTCCTCAATTTTCTTTAGCTCCAATGTCTCCAAGGAGTGTAGAAGTTAGCTATGTCAGGTGATGCAAGGAGTGAAGGAGCAACATAATGCTAGATATTTGGGCCTACCGATGTAGATTGGGAGATCGAAGAAAAAAGTCTTCAATTTTGTGATTGATTGAGTTCAGCAAAGGATGCAAAGTTGGAAGAATTGCTTTCTTAGACAGGCGAGCAAAGAAGTCCTACTTAAAGCTGTGGTAAGTGCTTTGCCTAATTATGTCATGGGTTGTTTTAAACTCCCGGTGGGATTGTGTAAGGAGATTTGTAGGCTACCAACTAACTTTTGGTGAGGAATGCATGCTGATGGATGGAAAAAAATTCATTAGAAAGCCTGGCCGGAAATGAGTAAGTTGAAAAGTGAAGAGGGGATAGGGTTCCAAGATATACAGCAGTTCAATGATGCTTTGCTGGCTAAGCAACTTTGGCGAGTGTTTACTAAACTGGAATTGTTGATGAGTAAAGTAATGAAGGTGAAGTACTTTCCCAATGAGTTTTGGCAGGCACAATGTAAACCTAATGCTTCTTGGTTGTGAAAAGGTTGGATGGCAATTGATAACTCTATTTTATATAGAGTTTTCTAATTAATTTTGGTTAGAAATTGGCTTATGTTTTAATTTGTTCTTACTTATTTTGGCCAAATTATCCTTTGATTTTATGATTTCCAAGTTTTCAAATATTTTTAGAATTTTTGAGCATAATATTGAATTTTCTTCTAATTTAAGGATAAAAGGACTAACCAATTTTCTTGGACTATTGTCAAAAGCCAAAGGAAACTATATAACCAATTTTGTTTGGTTTATTTGCCACAAATGGCCATGCTTCGGAAAGAACACTAGCTCAAGGAAGCAATAACTTCCATTTGGTTCATATCACCCATTATTTCTCCCACTTCCTGCAAATCCGCCTTCCACAAAGAAAAGGAAAAAGAGAATGAAGCAACTTCGGACAACAAAGAAGCAAAAAGAAAAAGAAAGCCAAGAAACACCGCACATGAGAGCATAACCAACCCAGCTGCATCTTTTTATTTTTCAAGAAAGAGTGCATGAGGACAGCAAGAAAGTCTCTCCAAAATGCAGTCTCACATGGGCAAAAACAAAGCTCGGAAAAATCGGGCAAGAACATAGAGAGAAACAAGCAAACATGAGCATGCACACAAAGAAAGAAAAAGAAAAGAGAATCAAGTCACATGAATTGCCAACTACAAAAGCAAAGCTTGGGCTATTTTATTTCTGAAAAGAAACCAAGCACATGGCGGAACAACACCTTCGGCAGAGCAAAGAAAGAAGAGCAAATCCTTGCTTATAAATAAGAAAGCTTACAACGGAGGAAGACATTCCATTTCAGGTGATCCCATTTTCAATGAGCAAAGATTTCTAGTTTTCTTTAGATTAGATTTAGTTTAGCCAAGCTATTTTTCTTTCTCTTTTCCTGCGATAGTTTAGAGCATCCAAATTTTCTTCATTCTTTTGTTTTGTTTTCTTTCAGAGTTTGGTAGGATTTCATTAGCTTCCTTCGGTTTTTCTTTCGAAACTTCAGAAAGATTGTTCACGGTTTTACTTGATTTGTTGCCATTATTCTCGGTTTTCTTGAGAGAACTTCGGCTGCATCTTCTCACGTTGAAGCTCACGGGTTGAAGCAACTCAAGCCTTCCTCGGTTTTCTGCAAACTTCAGACTACTTTCGGTTTCTTCTTTCTTTCTGCGAAATTTTTTGTTTTGTTTTCTTCTTTTGTTTTACTTTGTTCTTGTTACTTCATTGATATGTGATGGAAACTCAGCTGCCAAGACTTGACTTGGGTGTAAAGCTAGCTTAAATTGTTGTTTGCTTTTGAAGTTTGAAGAAAAAAAAAAAAAAGTAGAAGCAAAACAAAGCATGCACATGCAGAATTTTGTTTTTCCTCACATATTTTCTACTGTTTTTGTCTTTTCTTGGTTTCTTTAGTTTATTTTAGTTATCAATTTTAGCTTTCTTTTATTGTTTTAGTTTTTAGTTTTATTTAACAATTTTAGTAATTTAAGTTTTGTATTTTGTTATGAAATTTTTGGCTAAGTATTATTTTTAAGTACCAATCATCTACGGCTTTTGTTTGGACTTTATCTTTTATTTTTATTTTCAATCATGTTTAAATTTTTGGTGATATTCTTTTATATTAATATGAACTAAATTCTTTTTCTAGGGTTTTGATGTAGCCTAACTATGAAGTCTTAATATTTTTCTATTAATATAATTTGATTTAATTTTCTATGGTTGACTATTTATCTTTGTGCTTAATGCTTCTAATTACTTGATCACTAATTAGATGATTTGTTAATCATAACGAATTGGAAGAGGAGTTATGTGTCAAGTTCATTGAGATAAATGCCATAAATTGCATGTAGGATAGGAATATACCTACATGGTTTGTGTAGTTGCTATATGAGAATCCATAGAAATTAATGACTTCATAATTGTTGTAATTCACATAGGAATATAGTGAATTAGCAATTAGGAGGATTTTTATTAGATCTCGGGAGGGACTAGTAAATAAATTTGGGAATCTCGACTATCAACCAGGAAATTAAATTAGATTATAGAAATAGATTAATATTAGGATGGATTAGTTATGGTGAAATCAAAAACCCTAGATCTTTCGTCAACTTAATCTATTAACTTGCTTTGTTTAGTTTTTAATTTTAGTTTTAATTAAGTTTTAAAATTACTTTTAATTTAGCTTATCCATAAAATATTTTTTTTCTTCAAATAAAGTTAGAACTATTTTAATTTCGGTATTTAATAATTCATTAGTCTCTGTGGGAACGATAAATTATATTCACTCTATACTACTTGTTAACGATCACGTGCACTTGCGTGTTAAAATTCGCAACAAGTTTTTGGCGCCGTTGCCGGGGACTAATTTGATTTTATTAATATCGATACCAAGTAATTCTACCTTTAATTTGAACTTTTACTTTTATTTTTATTGTTTTAATTTATTTACTTTTGTTCTTTTATCTTTTTAGATATTATTCTGTGGTGCATGAGAAGGTTTGGAAGTGATAATCTCCTCCCATTGGATCCAGAGATAGAAAAGACTTGTCGTTTGAATAGAAGGGAAAAGAGAGAAACTTCTACACAATCTCATAACAATATGGCTGAACATGAAGAGAACGCTATCCCGGTCGCTAATGCCAACACTAGAGCATTACGTGACTATGCTTTGCCTACTGCCATATATGATCTTCACAGTGTCATACCTCCAACTGTTGCGGCAAATAATTTTGAATTGAAGTCAGGCATAATCCAGATGGTTCAAGCTAATCAATTCACTGGGTTGGCACATGAGGATCCTAATGCTCACTTAATCAATTTTCTTGAGATCATGCTACATTAAAAATGAATGGTGTCTCTGATGATGCCATTAGACTGAGGCTTTTCCCATTCTCATTGAGGGATAGGGCCAAGAGTTGGTTGCTTTCTTTGCCAGCAGGAGCAATCACCACGTGGGACATGTGTAGGCAGAAATTTTTGACAAAATATTTTTCACCCACCAAAACTGCAAAGATGAGGAACGAGATCACCACATTCACTCAAAATGAGATGGAATCACTTTCTGAAGCATGGGAGAGGTACAAAGATTTATGCATGCCCTCATCACGGTATCCCAGATTGGTTACAATTGCAGACTTTTTATAACGGGTTGACTCGATCAACCAAGATACTTGTAGATGCTGCAGCAGGAGGTTCACTAATGGGGAAGACATATGAGGCTGCTTATGCATTGTTGGATGAAATGGCATCTACAGACTACCAATGGTCTTCAGGGAGATCCACTCTACCGAAAAATCATGGCAACTATAAGGTTGATGCCCTCACTGCACTATCACCTGAGTTGCTTTACTGCTCACAAAGCAACTTAGTTCAATCACTGCAAATGCCATCCATATTCCTCCAGAAGGTTGTGATTTTTGTGGTGGCCCTCATTCTACTGGGGATTGTCAAGGGAGAAATCCTTTTGCCCCATCACAGAAGGAACAAGCTCAGTTTGTAGGGACTTCAAACAGACAGTACAATCCATACTCCAACACCTCCAATCGGGATGGAGAGATCATCCCAACTTTTCTTGGAGAAACAATCAGCCTGCTGATAGACCCTATGGATTTCAGCCTCCACAGCCAATTCAACCGCCAGCACAAAAGGTGTCTTTAGAAGATGCTCTTGCTCAATTGAGCTTGAACACATCTCAGTTCATGACTTAGACTGAAGCCACATTGCAAAATCATCGAGATCCATTCGAAATTTGGAGGTTCAGATGGGACAACTTGCTAGTTCATTAAATTCTAGACCACAAGGGTCTTTGCCTAGTAACACGGAAATCAACCCTAAGGAACATGTGAAGGCAATTAAACTGAGAAGTGGCAAAGAGTTGCCTGAACCGGAACCACAGAGAAAGCCAGAACAAGAAAAAGGGAAACGAGAAAATCGGAGAACAAATTGAAGAAGTCGTGAAACCCACATCAAAGTTGTTTCGGATAATCCACCCTTATGTGCCACCGATGCCATATCCTCAGCGATTTCAGAAGCAAAAGCTAGAGAAGCAATTTTCTAAATTTCTTGATGTTTTTAAGAAATTGCATATTAATATTCCTTTTGCTGATGCTTTGGAACAGATGCCTAGCTATGTGAAGTTCATGAAGGAGATCCTCTCCAACAAAAGAAAGCTAGAAGAATATGAGACTGTTGCACTTACTGAAGAGTGCAGTGCCATCCTGCAGAAAAAGCTTCCTCCTAAGCTTAAGGATCCAGGGAGTTTTACTATTCCTTGCACTATAGGAAATTCTAATTTTAATAAGGCCTTGTGTGATCTTGGTGCGAGTATTAATCTTATGCCTCTCTCTGTTTTCAGGAAACTTGGCTTAGGAGAAGCCAAACCCACTACAGTCACATTGCAATTGGCAGATAGATCACTCAAATACCCAAGAGGTGTTATAGAGGATGTGCTTGTCAAGGTGGACAAATTTATCTTCCCGGCTGACTTCATTGTACTTGACATGGAAGAAGACGAAGAAATTCCTATTATTCTTGGTAGACCCTTCTTGGCTACGGGAAGAACCCTAATTGACGTGCAAAAAGGGCAACTAACCATGAGGGTTCAAGATGAGCAAGTCACTTTCAATGTCTTTAAAGCATTGAAATTTCCGAGTGAGATAGACAATTGTATGAAGGTGGATACAATTGATGATTGCACTAAAGAAAAGTTTCAGGCAAGCCATCCAAAAGATCCCATGGAAGCATGTCTGATGGGGATAGAAAATTACGAAAATCCAAAGGTAGATATATGCTCCAAACAATTAGAGACCTTGCATTCATCAAAAGGCCATTTGAAGACCTTGGAAAAGGTGGGGCGAATCAATCCCTTCAGTTGAGAAGCCACCACAGTTAGACCTCAAGCCACTGCCTAAGCATCTGAAGTATGCATTCCTAGGTGAGTCTTCTACTCTTCCTGTTTTTATTTCTGCATATCTGAATGAAGAGCAAGAGGATAAATTGCTAAGAGTGTTGAGGAACATAAATCGGCATTAGGATGGACTATAGGCGACATAAAGGGATTAGCCCTTCAATTTGCATGCATAAAATTTTGATGGAAGAGAACTATAGGCCATCTGTAGATCACCAACGTAGATTAAACCCTAACATGAAAGAAGTGGTGAGAGCTGAGATATTAAAACTTTTGGATGCAGGAATTATTTATCCTATTTCAGATAGTGTATGGGTCAGTCCTGTTCAAGTAGTACCTAAGAAAGGAGGGTTTACTGTAGTTGAGAATGAAAAAATGAATTGATCCCTACTAGGATCGCTCTTTGGATGGAGAGTATGCATTGATTATAGGAAGTTGAATGCCACTAGGAAAGACCACTTTCCTTTGCCTTTATTGATCAAATGCTTGATAGATTAGTGGTTACTTTTATTATTGTTTTTAGATGGTTATTCAGATATAACCAAATTTCAATAGCCCCAGAGGACCAAGAAAAGACCACCTTTACATGCCCCTATGGTACATTTGCATATAGAAGAATGCCATTTGGTTTGTGTAATGCACTGCTACTTTTCAAAGATGTATGATGGCAATTTTTTCGACATGGTGGAACGTTTCATTGAAATATTTATGGATGATTTTTCTGTTTGGTTCTTCTTTTGATTCATGCTTATCTAACCTTAAACTTGTGCTTAAACGATGTGAAGACACTAATCTAGTCTTGAATTGGGAAAAATGTCATTTTATGGTTCAAGAAGGAATTGTGTTGGGTCATAGAGTGTCTGCAAAGGGATTGAGGTTGATAGAGCTAAAATTGAAATCATTGAAAAATTACCACCACCTACTATCACAAAGGGTAAGAAGTTTTCTAGGACATCTTTGGATTTTATAGAAGGTTCATAAAAGATTTTCTAAAATTACAAAACCTTTGTGTAATCTTCTTGAAAAGATGTTCCTTTTAAGTTTATCGATTGTCTACGAGCTTTTGACTTGTTAAAAGTGCATTAGTATCAGCTCCCATTATTGTTGCTCCATCTTGGGATTTACCTTTTGAGTTGATGTGTGATGCAAGTGACTATGCGGTTAGTGCGCTTTTGGGTCGTGAAAAGGTAAGATCTTTCATGCTATATACTATGCTAGTAAAACTCTCAATGATGCACAATTGAATTATGCTACCACAAAAAGAGTTATTAGCGAGTATTTGCTTTTGATAAATTCGGATCATACTTAATTGGCTCCAAAGTTATTGTTTATCTTGATCATTCGCCATTAAGTATTTGCTAGTTAAAAGATGCAAAGCCTAGGTTGATCGGATGGGTCTTGTTGTTACAAGAATTTGATTTGGAAATCGAGAGATAAGAAGGGTAGTGAAAATGTAGTTCTTGATCACCTATCTCGTTTAGAACCTCAAGCCAAGATTGATGAACCACAAACGGTGATAAATGACATCTTCCCCGATGAGCAACTGTCCAATAGTGCTACTGTCAAGTTTCCTTGGATAGCCGATTTTGCAAATTATTTGGTCACTAATGTGCTTCCCTAGATTTATCTAGCCAGAGAAAGAAATTCTTATCTGATGTGAAGCATTATTACTGGGATGAGCCTTTTTTGTATAAATTATGTCCTGACCAAGTAATACGGAGGTGTGTTCCAGAAGAGGAAATACAAAGCATTTTGCAGCATTGCCACTCTTCTGAATATGGTGGTCATTTTGGAGGCAATAGAACCGCATCTAAAATTCTTCAATGTGGCTTTTATTGGCCAACAATATTCAAGGATGCACAATCTTATGTAGCTGCATGTGATCGATGCCAGAGAACAGGGAATATTTCAAGGAGACATGAGATGCCTCTCACCAATATTCTAGAGGTTGAACTATTTGATGTGTGGGGTATTGACTTCATGGGACCATTTCCTCCTTCATACAATAACCTCTATATTCTTGTGGCTGTGGATTATGTGTCCAACTGGGTTGAAGAATCGCCTTGCCTACCAATGATGCAAAAGTGGTAGTAAATTTTTGAGGAAAATATTTTCACTGCGTTTTGGGACTCCTAGAGCAATCATTAATGATGAGGGAACTCACTTTTGTAATAAATTGTTAGCTGCTCTTTTGGCTAAGTATGGGGTAAAACATAAAATTGCCACTGCCTATCATCCCCAAACCAGTGGCCAAGTGGAGATATCCAATAGGGAGTTGAAACGGATTTTGGAGAAGCAGTGAGTTCTAATAGGAAAGATTGGTCTCGGAAGCTTGATGATGCTTTGTGGGCATATAGAACAGCTTTTAAAACACCTATTGGTATGTCTCGATCGATTGGTGTATGGTAAAGCCTGTCACTTACCTCGTGGAGTTGGAACACCGTGCTTATTGGGCCATCAAGCATCTTAACTTTGACTTGGCGACCTCGGTGAAAAAGGTTACTCCAATTAAATGAGATGGATGAATTCCGTCAAGGGCGTATGAGAATGCTAAGATGTATAAAGAGAAAACAAAGGCTTGGCATGACAAGCACATTTTGCATCGAGAATTTCATCCGGGCCAGAAGGTACTCCTATACAACTCAAGGTTGAAATTATTCCCTGGGAAACTTCGATCGAGGTGGTCTGGACCCTTTACAGTTGTGCAAGTGTTCCCCTATGGCGCTGTTGAAATTCAAGGCGAAGATAGAAGGTTCAAAGTAAATGGTCAGAGACTCAAGGCTTATATCGAAGGTGGAGTAGACTTTCAAAAGTGCATTATCACCCTAGTGGATGCAAATTGAGGCAAACAGAGAAAGTCCGGCTGAAGACTATAAAGCAAGCGCTACTTGGGAGGCAACCCAAGTTCTTTTACCTTTATTGCTTTTATTTTTTTCTTCTTATTATTATTATTCTTATTTTTTTCTTATAAAAAAAAAAAAATTTTACTATTTGAAATTCTGTTTTACCTTTTGCTGCACCAGTCAAGAAAAATCCGGTTCAAGGCCTTTCCGTTGGATTTTGTGCTAAAATTTTACAGAAAGGTATAATATTCAACCAGGTTCATGTCCACAAAATTTCAGAATTTTTGGAGCTGTTTTGGTACCTGAACGAAATTCATCTTCAACAGCTTGTTCAAAGCAGGCGGTTTCTCACTTTTCGTTTTCTTTTGTTCTCTTTAGTTGCTATACTTGATCTTGCTTCTTGTTGCATTGAGGACAATGCTAAATTTTAAGTTGGGGTGGGATACATGAAATTTTGTGCTGGATTTTTGTCAAAATTTTTGAAAAATTTCAATTTTATTGGGTTAAAAGAAAAGTCCTTCCAAGTTTTCAATTTTATTGATATCTTCTTTGAAATTTCTAATTCTTTTGATACTCATTTAGAATAATTTTGAGTTATATGCATTAGTTATTTGGGTTGGAATGTATGAATGAGGCAAGAATGATTAGTCTTTGTTTTGAAAATTTTTAAAGCATCTTGTTGATTTTGATGATTGAATTGAATGAGAATGTGCAATATTTGATATAATGAACCCATTGTGAGTATTTGAGCCTATGAGCATTTTATTTTCATTGCTCACATATTTCTTTGTTGAGTGTTGTCAAATATGTTATGTTCATTCTAGAACTTGCTTTGTTATGCATGTTGAGATCACATTATGAATTCATGCTTTGAGATGATAAGGGCATTTAGGATTAACCATTTTCAACTTTCTAAAAAGCCATCCCATTACATATACCCCTAGTCAAACAAATTTTGAGCCTTAACCTTTCTTTGTTATAAACACCACATCATTAGCCCCAAACCATTGTTTTTGTTTATCAAGTTAAACCCTATGTCAAGACTATGTGGGAATTAATTGCATGATAAAATGTCTGATGATTCCAAAGAAAAGAATCACTGAAAAAAAAAAAAAAAAAAAAAAAGAAAAGAAGAAAGAAGTGAAAAATATTCCCGACAAAGATTGGACAAAGTAGATGTTCTACAAAGTGGATGTTCTTCATTGTGTACAAGATGGTCCAACTTCAAGGGAATGCATGCTATTTGGAATAAGAAGTGGTTCTAATGTGCTATTTTTATGCTTTTGAGTTATGCAAGAAAGTTCCTTTATACCTTGATATGCTTAACCTAAATTTTCCTTTCTTTCTACCTACCCTTACCTAAGCCCGTAACATCATTTATAAAGACCCTTTGATTATTGCATGGATTCATATTTATTAGTGGTGGAGATGTGATATATAAGCAAGCCTATGGTAATGACATACTATCTTTGATTTGAGTGTTGAATGAAAATCCTAAACACTTTGAGTGATTAGAGTGCAACCTATGAGAGGTTATCAAATTTTGTGCATTTGATTTCATTTAATTGTTGGAATTAATGAGATGTGTATTTTGTTTAGATTAAAAAGGGCTATGAATACTTGTTCTTTGGCTTATTATTCCAGTTTGAATTTTTAATGTACAATAACTTGGAATTATTTATGAGTGAGTTAAAAGAGTATGGAAAGAAAAGAAATATGTTTTTCTAGTGCAAGCTTGAGGACAAGCTTTGATATAAGTTGGGGTAATTTGATAACTCTATTTTATATAGAGTTTTCTAATTAATTTTAGTTAGAAATTGGCTTATGTTTTAATTTGTTCTTACTTATTTTGGCCAAATTATCCTTTGATTTTATGATTTCAAGTTTTCAAATATTTTTAGAATTTTTGAGCATAATATTGAATTTTCTTCTAATTTAAGGATAAAAGGACTAACCAATTTTCTTGGACTATTGACAAAAGCCAAAGGAAACTATATAACCAATTTTGTTTGGTTTATTTGCCACAAATGGCCATGCTTGGAAAGAACACTAGCTCAAGGAAGCAATAACTTCCATTTGGTTCATATCACTCCATTATTTCTCCCACTTCCCCGTCAGTCGTCTTCCACAAAGAAAAGGAAAAAGAGAATGAAGCAACCGGACAACAAAGAAGCAAAAAGAAAAGAAAGCCAAGAAACACCGCACATGAGAGCATAACCAACCCGGCTGCATCTTTTTATTTTTGAAGAAAGAGTGCATGAGGACAGCAAGAAAGTCTCTCCAAAATGCAGTCTCACATGGGCAAAAACAAAGCTCGAGAAAAATCGGGCAGCAACATAGAGAGAAACAAGCAAGCAAATGAGCATGCACACAAAGAAAGAAAAAGAAAAGAGAAACAAGTCACATGAATTGCCAACTACAAAAGCAAAGCTTGGGCTGTTTTATTTCTTTGGAAAAGAAACCAAGCACATGGCGGAACAACACCTTCGGCAGAGCAAAGAAAGAAGAGCAAATCCTTGCTTATAAATAAGAAAGCTTACAACGGAGGAAGACATTCCATTTCAGGTGATCCCATTTTCAATGAAGCGGATTTCTAGTTTTCTTTAGATTAGATTTAGTTTAGCCAAGCTATTTTTCTTTCTCTTTTCTGCAGAGTTTAGAGCATCCACTTTCTTCATTCTTTTGTTTTGTTTTCTTTTGTAGTTTGGTAGGATTTCATTAGCTTCCTTCGGTTTTTCTTTTCGAAACTTCAAGACATTGTTCACGGTTTTACTTGATTTGTTGCCATTATTCTCGGTTTTCTTGAGAGAACTTCCACTGCATCTTCTCACGTTGAAGCTCACGGGTTCAAAGCAACCAAGACCTTCCTCGGTTTCTGCTGCAAACTTCAGACTACTTTCGGTTTCTTCTTTCTTTCTGCGAAATTTTTTGTTTTGTTTTCTTGATTTTGTTTTACTTTGTTCTTGTTACTTCATTGATATGTGATGGAAACTCACTGCCAAGACTTGACTTGGGTGTAAAGCTAGCTTAAATTGTTGTTTTTGAAGTTTGGGTAGAAAAAAAAAAAAAGTAGAAGCAAAACAAAGCATGCACATGCAGAATTTTGTTTTTCCTCACATATTTTCTCTTGTTTTGTCTTTTTCTTGGTTTCTTTAGTTTATTTTAGTTATCAATTTTAGCTTTCTTTTATTGTTTTAGTTTTTAGTTTTATTTAACAATTTTAGTAATTTAAGTTTTGTATTTTGTTATGAAATTTTTGGCTAAGTATTATTTTTAAGTACCAATCATCTACGGCTTTTGTTTGGACTTTATCTTTTATTTTTATTTTCAATCATGTTTAAATTTTTGGTGATATTCTTTTATATTAATATGAACTAAATTCTTTTTCTAGGGTTTTGATGTAGCCTAACTATGAAGTCTTAATATTTTTCTATTAATATAATTTGATTTAATTTTCTATGGTTGACTATTTATCTTTGTGCTTAATGCTTCTAATTACTTGATCACTAATTAGATGATTTGTTAATCATAACGAATTGGAAGAGGAGTTATGTGTCAAGTTCATTGAGATAAATGCCATAAATTGCATGTAGGATAGGAATATACCTACATGGTTTGTGTAGTTGCTATATGAGAATCCATAGAAATTAATGACTTCATAATTGTTGTAATTCACATAGGAATATAGTGAATTAGCAATTAGGAGGATTTTTATTAGATCTCGGGAGGGACTAGTAAATAAATTTGGGAATCTCGACTATCAACCAGGAAATTAAATTAGATTATAGAAATAGATTAATATTAGGATGGATTAGTTATGGTGAAATCAAAACCCTAGATCTTTCGTCAACTTAATCTATTAACTTGCTTTGTTTAGTTTTTAATTTTAGTTTTAATTAAGTTTTAAAATTACTTTTAATTTAGCTTATCCATAAAATATTTTTTCTTCAAATAAAGTTAGAACTATTTTAATTTCGTATTTAATAATTCATTAGTCTGTGGGATCGATAATTTTTATTTACTCTATACTACTTTTTTACGATCACTTTCACTTGCGTGTTAAAATTCGCTACAAGTTTTTGGCGCCGTTGCCGGGGACTAATTTGATTTTATTAATATCGATACCAAGTAATTCTACCTTTAATTTGAACTTTTACTTTTATTTTTATTGTTTTAATTTATTTACTTTTGTTCTTTTATCTTTTAGATATTATTCGTGGTGCATGAGAAGGTTTGGAAGTGATAATCTCCTCCCATTGGATCCAGAGATAGAAAAGACTTGTCGTTTGAATAGAAGGAAAAGAGAGAAACTTACACAATCTCATAACAATATGGTGAACATGAAGAGAACGCTATCCCGGCCGCTAATGCCAACACTAGAGCATTACGTGACTATGCTTTGCCTCTTGCCATATATGATCTTCCACGATGTCATACCTCCAATCATGCGGCAAATAATTTTGAATTGAAGTCGCATAATCCGGATGGTTCAAGCTAATCAATTCTGGGTTGGCACATGAGGATCCTAATGCTCACTTAATCAATTTTCTTGAGATCATGCTACATTGAAAATGAATGGTGTCTCTGATGATGCCATTAGATCGAGGCTTTTCCCATTCTCACCGAGGATAGGGCCAAGAGTTGGTTGCTTTCTTTGCCGGGAGCAATCACCACGTGGGACATGTGTAGGCGAGAAATTTTTGACGAAATATTTTCCACCCACCAAAAGCGCAAAGATGAGGAATGAGATCACCACATTCACTCAAAATGAGATGGAATCACTTTACGAAGCATGGGAGAGGTACAAAGATTTCTGCGGGCATGCCCTCATCACGGTATCCCAGTTGGTTACAATTGCGGACTTTTTATAATGGGTTGACTCGATCAACCAAGATACTTGTAGATCTTTGCCGCGGGAGGTTCACTAATGGGAAGACATATGAGGTTGCTTATGCATTGTTAGATGAGATGGCATCTACGGACTACCAATGGTCTTGAGGAGATCCACTCTCAGAAAAATCATGGCAACTATAAGGTTGATGCCTCACTCATCGAGTTGCTGCTAATCACAAAGCAACTTAGTTCAATCACTGCAAATGCCATCCATATTCCTCCGTAAGCTTGTGATTTTTGTGGTGGACCTCATTCTAGTGGTGATTGTCAAGTGGAAATCCTTTGCCCCATCACGGAGGAACAAGCTCGGTTGTAGGGAATTCAAAGCAGACAGATAATCCATACTCCAA
Organism: Gynochthodes officinalis; assembly: GCA_020080225.1. Classification (NCBI taxonomy): domain Eukaryota; kingdom Viridiplantae; phylum Streptophyta; class Magnoliopsida; order Gentianales; family Rubiaceae; genus Gynochthodes; species Gynochthodes officinalis. Next base: position 18,046,230 of record CM034616.1, read on the forward strand.
CACTTACAATCGGGGATGGAGAGATCATCCCAACTTTTCTTGGAGAAACAATCACCTGGCGATAGACCCTATGGATTTCACCTCCACACCAATTCAACCGCCAAAGACAAAAGGTGTCTTTAGAAGATGCTCTTGCTCAATTGAGCTTGAACACATCTCGATTCATGACTAAGCGAAGCCACATTGCAAAATCACAAGATCCATTCGAAATTTGGAGGTTCGGATGGGACAACTTGCTAGTTCATTAAATTCTAGACCACAAGGGTCTTTGCCTAGTAACACTGAAATCAACCCTAAGGAACATGTGAAGGCAATTAAATCGAGAAGTGGCAAAGAGTTGCTGAACCGGAACCACAGAGAAAGCGGAACAAGAAACAGGGAAACGGAAAATCGGAGAACAAATTGAAGAAGTCGTGAAACCCACATCAAAGTTGTTTCGGATAATCCACCCTTATGTGCCACCGATGCCATATCCTCGGCGATTTGAAGCAAAAGCTAGAGAAGCAATTTTCTAAATTTCTTGATGTTTTTAAGAAATTGCATATTAATATTCCTTTTCGATGCTTTGGAGCAGATGCCTAGCTATGTGAAGTTCATGAAGGAGATCCTCCAACAAAAGAAAGCTAGAAGAATATGAGACTGCACTTATCAAGAGTGCAAAGTGCCATCCTGCAGAAAAGCTTCCTCCTAAGCTTAAGGATCCAGGAGTTTTACTATTCCTTGCACTATAGGAAATTCTAATTTTAATAAGGCCTTGTGTGATCTTGGTGCAGTATTAATCTTATGCCTCTCTCTTTTGAAACTTGGCTTAGGAGAAGCCAAACCCACTTCTGATCACATTGCAATTGGCGGATAGATCACTCAAATACCCAAGAGGTGTTATAGAGGATGTGCTTGTCAAGGTGGACAAATTTATCTTCCGGTGACTTCATTGTACTTGACATGGAAGAAGGCGAAGAAATTCCTATTATTCTTGGTAGACCTTCTGGCTACAGGAAGAACCCTAATTGACGTGCAAAAGGGCAACTAACCATGAGGGTTCAAGATGAGCAAGTCACTTTCAATGTCTTTAAAGCATTGAAATTTCCGAGTGAGATAGACAATTGTATGAAGGTGGATACAATTGATGATTGCACTAAAGAAAAGTTTCAGCAAGCCATCCAAAAGATCCCATGGAAGCATGTCGATGGGGATAGAAAATTCGAAAATCCAAAGGTAGATATATGCTCCAAACAATTAGAGACCTTGGCACTGCATTCATCAAAAGGCCATTTGAAGACCTTGGAAAAGGTGGGGCCGAATCAATACCTTGATTGAGAAGCCACCACAGCTTAGACCTCAAGCCACCGCTAAGCATCCAAGTATGCATTCCTAGGTGAGTCTTCTACTCTTCCTGCTTTTATTTCGCATATCTGAATGAAGAGCAAGAGGATAAATTGCTAAGAGTGTTGAGGGAACATAAATCGGCATTAGGATGGACTATAGCTGACATAAAAGGGATTAGCCCTTCAATTTGCATGCATAAAATTTTGATGGAAGAGAACTATAGGCCATCTGTAGATCACCAACGTAGATTAAACCCTAACATGAAAGAAGTGGTGAGAGCTGAGATATTAAAACTTTTGGATGCAGGAATTATTTATCCTACTTCAGATAGTGTATGGGTCGATCTGTTCAAGTAGTACCTAAGAAAGGAGGGTTTCTTGTAGTTGAGAATGAAAAAATGAATTGATCCCTACTAGGATTTACTCTTTGGATGGAGAGTATGCATTGATTATAGGAAGTTGAATGCACCACTAGGAAAGACCACTTTCCTTTGCCTTTTATTGATCAAATGCTTGATAGATTAGTGGTTACTTTTATTATTGTTTTTAGATGGTTATTCAGGATATAACCAAATTTCAATAGCCCCAGAGGACCAAGAAAAGACCACCTTTACATGCCCCTATGGTACATTTGCATATAGAAGAATGCCATTTGGTTTGTGTAATGCACCTGCTACTTTTCAAAGATGTATGATGGCAATTTTTCGACATGGTGGAACGTTTCATTGAAATATTTATGGATGATTTTTCGTGTTTGGTTCTTCTTTGATTCATGCTTATCTAACCTTAAACTTGTGCTTAAACGATGTGAAGACACTAATCTAGTCTTGAATTGGGAAAAATGTCATTTTATGGTTCAAGAAGGAATTGTGTTGGGTCATAGAGTGTCTGCAAAAGGGATTGAGGTTGATAGAGCTAAAATTGAAATCATTGAAAAATTACCACCACCTACTATCAAAGGGTAAGAAGTTTTCTAGGACATGCTGGATTTTATAGAAGGTTCATAAAAGATTTTTCTAAAATTACAAAACCTTTGTGTAATCTTCTTGAAAAGATGTTCCTTTTAAGTTTATCGATTGTCTACGAGCTTTTGACTTGTTAAAAAGTGCATTAGTATCGCCTCCCATTATTGTTGCTCCATCTTGGGATTTACCTTTTGAGTTGATGTGTGATGCAAGTGACTATGATTAGTGCGATTTTGGGTCGTGAAAAGGTAAGATCTTTCATGCTATATACTATGCTAGTAAAACTCTCAATGATGCACAATTGAATTATGCTACCACTGAAAAAGAGTTATTAGCAGTAGTATTTGCTTTTGATAAATTCAGATCATACTTAATTGGCTCCAAAGTTATTGTTTATACTGATCATTCTGCCATTAAGTATTTGCTAGTTAAAAAAGATGCAAAGCCTAGGTTGATCAGATGGGTCTTGTTGTTACAAGAATTTGATTTGGAAATGAGAGATAAGAAGGGTAGTGAAAATGTAGTTCTTTGATCACCTATCTCGTTTAGAACCTCAAGCCAAGATTGATGAACCACAAACGGTGATAAATGAGATCTTCCCCGATGAGCAATTGTTCAATATTGCTACAGGTAAGTTTCCTTGGTTTGCCGATTTTGCAAATTATTTGGTCACTAATGTGCTTCCCCTAGATTTATCTAGCCAACAGAGAAAGAAATTCTTATCTGATGTGAAGCATTATTACTGGGATGAGGCTTTTTGTATAAATTATGTCGACCAAGTAATACGGTGTGTTCGAAGAGGAAATACAAAGCATTTTGCAAGATTGCCACTCTTACGAATATGGTGGTCATTTTGGAGGCAATAGAACCGCATCTAAAATTCTTCAATGTGGCTTTTATTGGCCAACAATATTCAAGGATGCACAATCTTATGTAGTGCATGTGATCGATGCGAGAACAGGGCATATTTCAAGGAGACATGAGATGCCTCTCACCAATATTCTAGAGGTTGAACTATTTGATGTGTGGGGTATTGACTTCATGGGACCATTTCCTCCTTCATACAATAACCTCTATATTCTTGTGGCTGTGGATTATGTGTCCAAATGGGTTGAAGCGACTGCCCTGTCTACCAATGTTGCAAAAGTGTTAGTGAATTTTTGAGGAAAAATATTTTCACTGCTTTGGGACTCCTAGAGCAATCATTAATGATGAGGGAACTCACTTTTGTAATAAATTGTTAGCTGCTCTTTTGGCTAAGTATGGGGTAAAACATAAAATTGCCACTGCCTATCATCCCCAAACCAGTGGCCAAGTGGAGATATCCAATAGGGAGTTGAAACGGATTTTGGAGAAGACAGTGAGTTCTAATAGGAAAGATTGGTCTCGGAAGCTTGATGATGCTTTGTGGGCATATAGAACAGCTTTTAAAACACCTATTGGTATGTCTCCGTATCGATTGGTGTATGGTAAAGCCTGTCACTTACCTGTGGAGTTGGAACACCGTGCTTATTGGGCCATCAAGCATCTTAACTTTGACTTGGCAGCCTCGGTGAAAAAGGTTACTCAATTAAATGAGATGGATGAATTCCGTCAAAGGGGCGTATGAGAATGCTAAGATGTATAAGGAGAAAACAAAGGCTTGGCATGACAAGCACATTTTGCATCGAGAATTTCATCGGGCGAAAGGTACTCCTATACAACTCAAGGTTGAAATTATTCCCTGGGAAACTTCGATCGAGGTGGTCTGGACCCTTTACAGTTGTGCAAGTGTTCCCCTATGGCGCTGTTGAAATTCAAGGCGAAGATAGAAGGTTCAAAGTAAATGGTCAGAGACTCAAGGCTTATATCGAAGGTGGAGTAGACTTTCAAAAGTGCATTATCACCCTAGTGGATGCAAATTGAGGCGAACAGAGAAAGTCCGGCTGAAGACTATAAAGCAAGCGCTACTTGGGAGGCAACCCAAGTTCTTTTACCTTTATTGCTTTTATTTTTTTCTTCTTATTATTATTATTCTTATTTTTTTCTTATAAAAAAATTACTATTTGAAATTCTGTTTTACCTTTTGCTGCACCAGTCTGAAGAAAAATCCGGTTCAAGGCCTTTCCGTTGGATTTTTGTGCTAAAATTTTACAGCAAGGTATAATATTCAACCAGGTTCATGTCCACAAAATTTCAGAATTTTTGGAGCTGTTTTGGTACCTGAACGAAATTCATCTTCAACAGCTGTTCAAAACAGGCGGTTTCTCACTTTTCGTTTTCTTTTGTTCTCTTTAGTTGCTATACTTGATCTTGCTTCTTGTTGCATTGAGGACAATGCTAAATTTTAAGTTGGGGGTGGGATACATGAAATTTTGTGCTGGATTTTTGTCAAAATTTTTGAAAAAATTTCAATTTTATTGGGTTAAAAAGAAAAGTCCTTCCAAGTTTTCAATTTTATTGATATCTTCTTTGAAATTTCTAATTCTTTTGATACTCATTTAGAATAATTTTGAGTTATATGCATTAGTTATTTGGGTTGGAATGTATGAATGAGGCAAGAATGATTAGTCTTTGTTTTGAAAATTTTTAAAGCATCTTGTTGATTTTGATGATTGAATTGAATGAGAATGTGCAATATTTGATATAATGAACCCATTGTGAGTATTTGAGCCTATGAGCATTTTATTTTCATTGCTCACATATTTCTTTGTTGAGTGTTGTCAAATATGTTATGTTCATTCTAGAACTTGCTTTGTTATGCATGTTGAGATCACATTATGAATTCATGCTTTGAGATGATAAGGGCATTTAGGATTAACCATTTTCAACTTTCTAAAAAGCCATCCCATTACATATACCCCTAGTCAAACAAATTTTGACCCTTAACCTTTCTTTGTTATAAACACCACATCATTAGCCCCAAACCATTGTTTTTGTTTATCAAGTTAAACCCTATGTCAAGACTATGTGGGAATTAATTGCATGATAAAATGTCTGATGATTCCAAAGAAAAGAATCACTGAAAAAAAAAAAAAGAAAAAAAAAAAAAAGAAAAGAAGAAAGAAGTGAAAAATATTCCCGACAAAGATTGGACAAAGTAGATGTTCTACAAAGTGGATGTTCTTCATTGTGTACAAGATGGTCCAACTTCAAGGGAATGCATGCTATTTGGAATAAGAAGTGGTTCTAATGTGCTATTTTTATGCTTTTGAGTTATGCAAGAAAGTTCCTTTATACCTTGATATGCTTAACCTAAATTTTCCTTTCTTTCTACCTACCCTTACCTAAGCCCCGTTACAACATTTATAAAGACCCTTTGATTATTGCATGGATTCATATTTATTAGTGGTGGAGATGTGATATATAAGCAAGCCTATGGTAATGACATACTATGTTTGATTTGAGTGTTGAATGAAAATCCTAAACACTTTGAGTGATTAGAGTGCAACCTATGAGAGGTTATCAAATTTTGTGCATTTGATTTACGAATTGTTGGAATTAATGAGATGTGTATTTTGTTTAGATTAAAAAGGGCTATGAATACTTGTTCTTTGGCTTATTATTCCAGTTTGAATTTTTAATGTACAATAACTTGGAATTATTTATGAGTGAGTTAAAAGAGTATGGAAAGAAAAGAAATATGTTTTTCTAGTGCAAGCTTGAGGACAAGCTTTGATATAAGTTGGGGTAATTTGATAACTCTATTTTATATAGAGTTTTCTAATTAATTTTAGTTAGAATTTGGCTTATGTTTTAATTTGTTCTTACTTATTTTGGCCAAATTATCCTTTGATTTTATGATTTCCAAGTTTTCAAATATTTTTAGAATTTTTGAGCATAATATTGAATTTTCTTCTAATTTAAGGATAAAAGGACTAACCAATTTTCTTGGACTATTGTCAAAAGCCAAAGGAAACTATATAACCAATTTTGTTTGGTTTATTTGCCACAAATGGCCATGCTTGGAAGAACACTAGCTCAAGGAAGCAATAACTTCCATTTGGTTCATATCACTCCATTATTTCTCCCACTTCCTGCAAATTGCCTTCCACAAAGAAAAGGAAAAAGAGAATGAAGCAACCGGACAACAAAGAAGCAAAAGAAAAGAAAGCCAAGAAACACGCACATGAGAGCATAACCAACCCATTGCATCTTTTATTTTTTGAAGAAAGAGTGCATGAGGACAGCAAGAAAGTCTCTCCAAAATGCAGTCTCACATGGGCAAAAACAAAGCTCGGAAAAATCGGGCAGCAACATAGAGAGAAACAAGCAAGCAGTAGAGCATGCACAAAGAAAGAAAAAGAAAAGAGAATCAAGTCACATGAATTGCCAACTACAAAAGCAAAGCTTGGGCTGTTTTATTTGTCGGAAAGAAACCAAGCACATGGCAGCAACAACACCTTCTACAGAGCAAAGAAAGAAGAGCAAATCCTTGCTTATAAATAAGAAAGCTTACAACGGAGGAAGACATTCCATTTTCGGTGATCCCATTTTCAGAAGCAAAGATTTCTAGTTTTCTTTAGATTAGATTTAGTTTAGCCAAGCTATTTTTCTTTCTCTTTTCTGCAGAGTTTAGAGCATCCAGACTTTCTTCATTCTTTTGTTTTGTTTTCTTTCAAAGAGTTTGGTAGGATTTCATTAGCTTCCTTCGGTTTTTCTTTTAAACTTCAAAGACATTGTTCACGGTTTTACTTGATGACTTGTTGCCATTATTCTCGGTTTTCTTCAGAGAACTTCCAGCTGCATCTTCTCACGTTGAAGCTCACGGGTTCAGCAAAGAACTTCAGCCTTCCTCGGTTTCTGCGCAAACTTCAGCCTACTTCGGTTTCTTCTTTCTTTCTCAGAAATTTTTTGTTTTGTTTTCTTGCTTTGTTTTACTTTGTTCTTGTTACTTCATTGATATGTGATGGAAACTCACCGCCAAGACTTGACTTGGGTGTAAAGCTAGCTTAAATTGTTGTTTGCTTTTGAAGTTTGTAGAAAAAAAAAAAAAAAGTAGAAGCAAAACAAAGCATGCACATGCAGAATTTTGTTTTTCCTCACATATTTTCTACTGCTTTTGTCTTTTCTTGGTTTCTTTAGTTTATTTTAGTTATCAATTTTAGCTTTCTTTTATTGTTTTAGTTTTTAGTTTTATTTAACAATTTTAGTAATTTAAGTTTTGTATTTTGTTATGAAATTTTTGGCTAAGTATTATTTTTAAGTACCAATCATCTACGGCTTTTGTTTGGACTTTATCTTTTATTTTTATTTTCAATCATGTTTAAATTTTTGGTGATATTCTTTTATATTAATATGAACTAAATTCTTTTTCTAGGGTTTTGATGTAGCCTAACTATGAAGTCTTAATATTTTTCTATTAATATAATTTGATTTAATTTTCTATGGTTGACTATTTATCTTTGTGCTTAATGCTTCTAATTACTTGATCACTAATTAGATGATTTGTTAATCATAACGAATTGGAAGAGGAGTTATGTGTCAAGTTCATTGAGATAAATGCCATAAATTGCATGTAGGATAGGAATATACCTACATGGTTTGTGTAGTTGCTATATGAGAATCCATAGAAATTAATGACTTCATAATTGTTGTAATTCACATAGGAATATAGTGAATTAGCAATTAGGAGGATTTTTATTAGATCTCGGGAGGGACTAGTAAATAAATTTGGGAATCTCGACTATCAACCAGGAAATTAAATTAGATTATAGAAATAGATTAATATTAGGATGGATTAGTTATGGTGAAATCAAAAACCCTAGATCTTTCGTCAACTTAATCTATTAACTTGCTTTGTTTAGTTTTTAATTTTAGTTTTAATTAAGTTTTAAAATTACTTTTAATTTAGCTTATCCATAAAATATTTTTTTTCTTCAAATAAAGTTAGAACTATTTTAATTTCGGTATTTAATAATTCATTAGTCTCTGTGGGAACGATAAATTATATTCACTCTATACTACTTGTTAACGATCACGTGCACTTGCGTGTTAAAATTCGCAACAGCAATGAAGCATGTGCTTGAAGTGGCGGCAAGATATAGAGTGGGAGATGGTCAATCAATTCGAATGTGGGAATCCCCGTGGATTCCGGGGAGGCAAGATTTTCAAGTGCATGGTTGTCGGCAAGTACAACCTCCTGTCACTTGGGTTAGTAAGCTTCTCACAGAGGATGGGCGAGAATGGAACTCCAGTTTGGTTTCTTCCATTATTTTGCAGTAAGATGCAAAGATAATATTGCAGTTACCTTTGGATCCTGAAGGCAGCCAGGATAAACTGACTTGGCAATTTAGCATGAATGAGGAGTACACTGTCAAATCGGCTTACATACAGCTACAAAATACTACACACCTTCTTAGACAACGAACTGAGGGTAGTTCATCTAGAGGTCATAAGCATAACATGTGGAGGACCACCTGGAAGTTGAATTTGAATCCAAAGTTGAAGATCTTCATGTGGCAATGTTGTAGTGATATCTTGCCAATCAATGCACAGTTACAATAACGTAGAATTCTGATGAATTCCTTCTGTCCTCTGTGTTGTGAGGAGATTGAAACATTGGAACATGCTTTCTTGTCTTGCAGATGTGTGCAGCAAATATAGAGTATTGCTTCACTGGGATGGCCTCATACATCTCTATTCTGTGGTCAATTTTTGAAGTGGTGGCAAGATATTTGTGTTAATTAGCGAGTACCTTTCTGGGTGGAGAGGGCTCAATTTACGGTGTACATTTTTTGGCATGTATGAAAAAGGAGAAAATTGTGGGTGTTCTAGCAAGAATGGATGGTGCTTAGGTTGGCTCAAGGAAAGCACGAGTTTCGGCAATCCAATTCAGCAAGAGTTGATGCTGGAGTGGATGTTGGTAGCTGAATTGTTCTTACATCCGTTCTAAGTTGATATTATTATTGTCTTTTGTTGATAGTTTTTGTTGATAGCTTTTGTTCATAGTTAAGCTTGTTGTTATATATGTGTTGGGTTACAAAAAGGATTGGGTTGGTTTCTGCTGTTTCAGAATCAGGATATCTTTAGTTTACAGAGAAAATGCTGCCAAAATTTCTTCTAGTTAGCGGTGGTAATACTGCATTCCCCAAGATGGGTCTGTAGTGTTCTTTTGTGGGACAATTAGGATCAGTTCGTGACATGATGTTTGTCAGTGTTAGTCAATTTCGGTGCTAAGAATAGTTCTATTTTGGGACCTTCTATGTACTCATTAACTTTCATGAAGTTAATATAGCTCACAAATTTTGGACCAAAAAAAACAAAGAGTTAATAACATTCTACTCCCTCCATCTTAAAAAATAATTACTTTGACTAAAAAATAATTTTTAATTATAAAATATAATAAATTTAATTCACTATTTAATACATAGTATGATTTCACATCTAATTCAGAAGATCAAGTGAAATTTCAGCAATTCCATCTTTCTTTCTTAAATTATTTTTCCGTGCATAACAAAACTAATATATATTATTCCTGGTCAAATTCCTATCTAATTTCAATCTTATCGGGGACAATGTTAGGCGGGACCCCAATGCCACATTGGTTGATATGGGTTGGCATTGCTGCATTATTGACTTTTGATTGCTTATACATTTTTTAAAAATTGTTTTTTAATTGAATATTCTCAACTCATTTATATTTATTTTTTTTTGTTTTCAAAATATAAAACAGAATAATGAATTTTACCAACAATATTTATTTTACACGTTACTCTTTCCCCAGTAAGGCTAACTTTGAAAAGTTTGCTTTTGTCCTTACAAACTCTGGGCTACGCTGTGTTATGTGCATTTCATGTCACATAAAATTTAAATCCACAGTACGGTGCCAAAATTAAAAATTAATGTGGGTACACAAGAAGTTAAAACTTTTTTTGAATCTTAATTAATAATCAATTTAATTAATCGATGTTTTTAGGGTGAGAAACGAGAAAAATTAAAGAAAATTTGAGATTTGTTTTAAAAAAATTTTAAAAATATTTTTTCAAAGCGGTGGGATTGCTATCAAAACTTTTTATTTTAGATAGTTTCAATTTTTGGGATTGATGGAAGTAATTTTTTTTTTTAAAAAATAGAAAATAGACAAACTATTATTAAAAATTTTAAAATAATAAAGCTAAAGTAAAATAAGAAAAAGTGCAACTGAAAAATTTTAAATTATTTCTTAAAAATTTACAAAATATGTGGAAAAATGACAAAAACTAAAAACAACTAATAGTTTTATTATGGGGTTGTGAGTTTTGTTTTCCTTAGTGCTTCACTTCACATCTGTTTCCTTGCAGTGAAATGTTATTTGTTTATAGAAAATCTATTATATCTATTATATATAATAATAATAATAATATTTCTTCAACTTGGTTTTGACACGTGTATTGATTATAATATTATAATATTATCATGCATCATTTTAATTCTGATCATTTATATGTACGCCATTTGAATATTAATGGTTTACAAGTAAATGTGAATAAGGTAATAACTTATTTTTAATCTAATATGCTTTGATCCTCATCTTTTAAATTTAATATGATTTTATCGTTATCTAACACTATCGGTGTGAATACTGTTATGGTGGTATTTTTTATTGATCATTTTACCCCAATTTTTAAATTATTAATTATTGTTGGACTTTGAAACTAGTGACGTTTCTTGGTACTATTGACAAGGCTTTCCTACGGCAGGGTTTTGGTGTCCTAACTTGGAAGGAGGGTCAAGTATGGTGATACGCAACGTAAGGCCGCACAAGAATAGGAGGGATTGACCAACGCAGAGCCGCACTACAATGATTTCTACGGTCCGTTTCTTCTGTTCATGCTGAAGGGAGCTGTACAAGCAGAGTCCAACAAGTTAGGATTTTTGTTATGCCAATCCTACTGTATTGGGGTTATGCCAGTCCCGTTTGATCGGGGTTTTGCCTTAATCAACCCTTAATAGGTTTATGTTAGTTGTGTTATGGGCCCGTCCATTTAAGGTGAGTCCTTTTATGGACTTTTATGTACTGTGTAAATTTGGGTATTCTAACGTTAATATAATTAGTTTGTTTTTGGTAAAAAAAAACTTTTTCCTATTCCCCTTTTTCCTCCGTTTATTGCCCATGACTTATACTAGGCAATATCTTTGTTTATGTTCTCTACTTAGTATTATTTTTTTAGTTTAGTGTTTGATTGCTATTCGATTCTTAAGTTTTACGAAAATGAATATATAGAAGAATGAATATGTCAATAGTTTGTAGCAGATTCAAGTAGTTAATTTAAATAATTAATCACCTCATCTTAATTTAAGTATGTTCATATAGTTAATCATGAATTCAATATTAATTTAATTTAAAACTATTGAAGTTATCTTGCAGTTAAAATAGTTAACTTATAAAAGTTTATTTGATTCTTATCATTATCTATAATATCTATTATAATTGTTATAATTATCTATAACTACATGAAAATTAACTTTCCCGTCTTTTATCAATACAAAACATATGCGATTCTTATTACATATTACTTTTATTTCTTCCACAAACACCTCAATTTTTCCCCCCTCGTTGTTGAGTTTCACAATTAAATATATATATAAACAAGAGTCGAGAAGGCATCTTCCTTACATTTGGTCATCTATGGCTTTGTTATTATTTAATGATTGAATTGATGCATATCACATGGTTGTATAGTTGGAGAAGTCTCCTTGAATCAAAGCATGAAGCACTAAAACTTGTGAGGAGTCTCCATCTTAGTATAGTAGTAGGAATGGCAATTTCCGGGTTCGGGGTCGGGTTTGCTATACCCGAACCCGAACCCGAAATTTTATGTTATACCCGAACCCGAACCCGAACCCGAACCCGAACCCGAACCCGAACCCGATCGGGTTTTATTTTCAAACCCCATACCCGACCCCGATCGGGTTTCGGGTTCCCCGCGGGTACCCGAAACCCGAACCCCAAAACCCGATCTCGAAACCCGAACCCCAACCCCCCGAAACCCGAAACCCGAACCTGTGAAACAACTCTATTTTTTTCATATATTTACCATATTTTTCAATAATTTTTACATTTTTTAATAAAAAAAAATTCCTTGTATGATGTAATGTACTAATATTATTGTTACTATTTTAATATCTCAATTACTACACTAATGCCATTATATTACAATTATCAAATCAAACGTATTAGTTATAAATATTTGACTTATTTAACAATTCAATAAAACTAAACAATATATGAAGCATTAATTTAATGGGAAAAAAAGTAATAATTTAATGAAAAAATTAATAAAGTTTTTAAGATTAGTATATATGAAATACTAGAACTATATATCTTTTAATAAAGGACATTCAAATGCTTCTGCGTTTTCTTACAAGTTGAAGTATCAACATCTATTATCTAATGGTTGTTTTATGGAAATATACAATGTCACAAAGATTATTAAAAGTACAAAATAGTGTCACTATATAGAAAAACATTTTGTTTGTTGTTTAAGTTTATTTCATTCAAAATTATAAATATATTCATTTATTCATTTCTTATATTATATTTAATCAATTCTAATATATGAGTAAAACTAATATAAATACATATCATATGTACTAGCAATACAAATCAATTGGTCAAATGCTCAAAACACTAGCATTTAGTTAATAAGCTCCATAATCTTATATATTTTTTGATAAAGTACATATAAATAAATATGAAGCAACAATTTAATGAAAAAAAAGAAGCAATAATTTAATGAAAAATTTTATAAAGTTTTTAAGATTAGTGTATATAAAACACTATAACCATATACAATGTCACAAAGATTATTAAAAGTAAAAATGGTGTCACTATATAGAACAACATTTTACTTATTATTTAACTTTATTTCATTTAAAATTATAAACATGTTCATTTCTTCAATTCTTATATTATATTCAATCAATTCTAATATATGAGTAAAACTAATATAATACATGTCATATGTAATAGTAATACAAATCAATTGGTCAAATGCTCAAAACAATAGCATTTACTCAAGTAGCTCCATCATCTTATATTTATATATATATATAACACTTCTTATATGTATAAATATAACTCAATGTAATTTGTATGAATGATGAATCATACACTCTATGAGTTATGAATTTAATGATGACTTAATATGTATGTATAAATGTATGAATTATAACTCATAGCTTACAATCTCAAATAGTTAATTAGACTTGCAAAGCATAGTTATGACATATAAAATGCTTATTAATTATTTTCTTAACATCATTACATTATAAGTAGTTCATTGGAAGGTTACAAGACAAATAACTATTGAAGCATAATCTTTGTACTATTAGAAGGAAGTTCCTTTCTTTTTGAAGTAAAATAGAGTACAAAAGCAAAAACTAAATTTTTTATAATTAGTTAATTGTACTAAAAATAATTATACTTATTCTTTTGTTTCCTAAAAAGAATTTATTTTTAATTTCTTTTTGTTTAAACAAAGAGAATCCACTATTAAATAAAAGTTATGTTGATATGCTCAATTATTTATTTTACAAACACGAGTGGAAAGGAAATATTATGTTGCATATTTGTTGGGGGTGAATAGAAATAATAGCTTGTGGCAAAAGTATAATTAGAATGAGTAAATAAACATAAATAAAAAATGGATAAATAAAGTTCTTAATTTCAAGTGGTATTTTTTTTTTCTAAATCAACTTTGCTACATATTTACAAGTGACAAATACTAAATATAAAAATTAAAACATGAAATAATATTAAAAATATATAAAGGACGGGGTCGGGTTTTTTTTGGGTTCGGGGATCGGGTTTTCCCCGAACCCGAACATTCGGGGTCGGGGTCGGGTTCGGGTATAGGTACCCCCATACCCGCCCCGAACCCGACTCCGGGTTTTATCCCCATCCCCGAACCCGAACCCGAAAAAACCGGTCAATCGGGTTTTGACCGGGTTCGGGTTTCGGGTAACCCGTCGGGTCGGGGGTAATTTGCCATCCCTATATAGTAGAGGTAAAATCTTTTTTTTTTTTCAATCTTTATAGGTGTATTTTTGGAGGTTTAATGTTAACGGTTTCCTTATTTATTTATTTTTGTTTATTTAGGTTCAATGAAATATCAAGTTTTCTATTTGCAAGTTGAAGGATTACTTTTATAGAAAAATATAAAGAAGAATCAAAGAAGAAAAGAGCGTGAAAAAAAAAAAGAAAGAAAAAAGACTTTTTAACTTGGATATTATAAATGAGTAAGTTGATATATTTGAGTAACTATTTATGTTACTATTTATATGGAATTTTTGCTAGCAATTTAGTATCTTTGACTAAGTGTTTTATTGTTATTTTTGTTTTTGTCGTTTCCTGGTGACAATTTTTTGCTATAAAATTAATTCCTTTTTTTGTTAAATTGATATTTATTATTAAAATTATTTATTATTTTATTTAATACTACTAAAATACTTTTATAACTTGAATAATAATTGTTGAACGGATCAAATGCTAATACACACACATATATATATATAACAATATTTTTTTAATCTGATTTTGACACGTATACTAATTATATTATTAGAATACTATCTCATGTATTATTTTAATTCTGATAATTTATCTCTAACATTATATACAATTTGAATATTAATAATTTGCAATTAAATTTGAATAAGGTAATAAGTTATTTTTAATCTAATATGATTTTATCATTATCTTTTTAATTTAATATGATTTTATCCTTATCTAAAATTATAGGTGTGAAAACTATTATTATGGTATTTTTTTTATTGATCATCTTACCCCATTTTCTAAATTATCATCCATTGAAAATTTTCATTTGTTTTTACTTCAATTTTCTCCTATTCCTCTCTCTCCTTCGTTTATTACCCATGGATTTTGGTAGGCACTACTATGTTCTATATAGATCAATGAATATTAATCTTTTCATATTGTTATGTTTGCTTTGACATTGAATTGATATTTTCTTTTTGTTTGAAAAATATTTTTTGGTTGTAGGTGTCGAAAAAGGAAAATATTATGTTGCAGGTACAAAAATATATTGTTTTTATTTTTTTAATTGAATATAGTAGAGATGAACAATTTATTATTAAATTCTAATTTTTAAAATAATTGTATTTCATTTTTTAACTTCTCTATATAATATAATTATTATTATTTTGCCCTTAAAAATTATTATTTGTTTATAAAGATTATTTTACTTTTCTCTTGCAATGATAAATAAAAATAATTACTTTACAATATCTTTATTTATGGTAATAATTTAATTTTTAACATTAACATGATCAAGCAAGAAGTTTATTACATATACTAAAAAACAATGTTAACACACACACACACATAAGAAAACAATATTAATACACAATAGGTATACTTATACAACATCTATAATTAATTAATTTATAATATTGATATTTGTCTATAATCTTGCTATTCTTTTTATTGAATTCTTTATTTCAAATTTAAACAAAATGTTAACAATTAGATTTTTGAAATCATTCATATTGCATGTCCCTTGGGGTTTGATCAGTTGGTTCATACGGATGTCACATCAACAAGCCTTGTACTGTAGGACTTGGGATCAAATTTCCGCAACTACCCAACAGTAGTTTTAAGGGTAAGGGCTTTTGTTTACCCACGTCTGGGCTTTTGTTCCATAGCTCAGTAATGGGAGTGTGGGATGTGAGCAGGTCACATAAAATCAGTGAGGATTAGTCCCACGCCTAAACTTGTGGGGTGTGCTCACAGGTTCCATAACCCAGTAATGGAAGTGTGGGATGTGAGTAAGTCACGTAAGATCAGTGAATGTGAGATACCTCTAGTAGAAAAAAGAAAAAAGAAAAAAGAAAAAAAAATCATTCATATTGCATTAGGCTTTTGATCAAATTGGAATTCAATAATTTTATCTAAGTTTAACATTCTTATCTATTTAAAATTTTAATCATATTATTTAATAAAAAAATTTAATATAAATCCTATAAAATTATTATTATTATTTATGCTATTTAAATTTAATTCTAAATTACAATACTTTTAATGAAAAATAATAAATTATAATTTTAAAATTTTAAGAAGTTCATGTAGCATATAGAGTAGTTGAAGGAGCTTGAGCAGCAATTGGCAAAGTAGAGGTGATGGGTCACATTTGAGTTGAATTACTGTAGTTTTATTTTATGTCAAAAGGATCATATATTTATGTGAAATACTCTAATGATTGATTGGAGAAATAGGAAGGCTACAAATTTCATACTATTTTAGGTTTATATTTTGAAATTTAAAAATACTTTAAATATTCCATTTTTCTAGTTACATTTTAGAAGATTTAGTATATGAATCTTTCCATGAGATGGAGTTTGGGTTTACTTTTAGAGAAAATTTTGATGTACTTTTGTTGTCTATTATAGAGAAAATTGATTTGGCCCCCTCCCCCCCGCTATTGGTATGGCTTGGAGGGCGCAAGATTTTCCACGCGAGTTTGAGCCTCATGCCAGGCTTATTAGGTTCCAGTTTTCGCGACTATCAGTCTGTAGTCGGGGCAGGAGTTGTAGGCCAAGAGGATATAAAAATTCCACTGGCTTTGGTTGCTATAATCTTCCCAACCACTATTTTTTTTTTGTTTTTAGGCATTTCGCTACGAAATAAGAAATTGTATTTTGCTATAAGTGTAAAAATAGAGTAAATAAAAATTATAAATGGATAAAGAGAGAAATAGTGGGTTCCATCGTTTCTATGGTGACTTTTTAAACGTTGTGGTCTTCTCTATACACCGGAGCCCTTCCTTCATTTCATCAACGTTATTGGTAACTTGTATAGTTCATAGAATAGGGTCTATTTCTATTTGCCACCTATACGGGCACACCAATTGAACCGAACCCTTTGTCAGGCTATTGTTCTCTTACACTTATGGGGTAAGACATCAACTTATCAATTAAGATCACCATTCTTTTGATTTCATTGTATGATGCGTTCCCTTGAAAAACATTGGCGCACGTGTAAACGAGATGCTCTACCAACTAAGCTATAACCCTTATTGCTTGTGATACATATTTTATCATGTAACTAAATTCTTGTCAAGATGAATATTCCTCTCATCGGAGTTATTTTACAAAGACTTGTCAAGGTAAGGAAGGGGAGGGTAGGGGGGAACAAGTACACTTGGAGAGCGCAGTACAACGGAGAGTTGTATGCTGCGTTCGGGGGTTGTAACCAAGAGGATTTAGTTCCACGCCTGTGATTGTGGGGTGTATGCGCAATTTCCATAGCCGGGTTTGCAAGGTTTTCGGGTTCGACGCAAAAGCGAAAGTGAAAGCCTATGGCGTCGCTTCTGCAACTGGATAACTAGCATTGAAAACCGTCTTTACATTGGATGGTTTGGTGTTTTGATGATCCCGAGGAAGAAACTTATAATATTGTAGCTGCTCATGGTTATTTTGGCCGATTAATCTTCCAATATGCTAGTTTCAACAATTCTCGTTCATTACACTTCTTCCTAGCTGCGTGTACGTTTGGAGTGTGGAGTACAAATGTGTCAAATAATTACAGTGGGGATACCTCTTATAGAAAAAGAAAAGAAAAAAGGAAAAAAATAAATAGAGAAAATTGATTTAGGGCCCTTTGTTTTTAATTTTTTTTCGTGACTTCACTTGGAATTTCCAAGTGAACGGTAGCAAGAGAGAATTCGGTAGTTGCCGATTTTTAAAAAAGAGAGAATTCAGGCTATCATCAAGAAGAAGTTGCCGATTCCCACTTGAACGGTACATGGCATTTTGTTGTTGATGTTGAAAAAGGAAAACTTAAGCCAAATATATATATATATATATATATATATATATATATATATATATATATATATAATTTAGAGCTAATTAATTCTCTTCTAAATATGCGGAGGTTCAGTTGACTGGACGTGATGAAGATAAGGAGATCGCCAACGGCCATAATGGAGAGAATGACGTACAAGCTGTGCATGATCAAGTGTCTATACCCACACGTCGCTCACACGACCTTTTACGTGACATGAGTGGTCCAATGACGAGGCCACGTACAAGGAAAATGCAAGGAGCTTTGGCTCAACTCATATGTGAAGTACATGCCAAGGAGGAGAAGCTTCTTCAACATGACCGAGTCGTTAATGTACTAAGTGTTGTGGACAATCCATAATTTCGGTCATGTAATCATTTATTTTATTTTAGTTTATTTTGGTCTAGTAGTTATTTCTTTTTATGTGTTGGAATAGGATTTATTTATTAAGTCAGTCCTAGTTGGGTTAGGATTTAATTATTTATTTAGTGAGAGGGCTGAATTTGTCAATTAAAGGCAAGCAATCCAAACCCTAGTGGTATTTGAATTAGCTTGGCCACACTTGTATCTTATTTAAAGGCTATTCAGCCGCCACTTTGAATACAACTTAAGAAAATTACAAACCTGAGAGCCTTACGTGCTTTTTCTTCCAGTTCTAAGAAAGAACTTGTTTGGGTCTATTCGGGAGAGTCGATTAGATTCAATTCAAAAGCTGAATCCTTGAGTTTCTTTCTCTCAAGGTTTTGTGCGTACTTCTTGGTTCCGTTGGGTAGCTTCAAATCGTTGGGGTTTGGGGTATTGCTCGCGGGGTTATAGAGGGCTATAGGCAGGGTTCAACCCACAGGTTAGGGTTGGGTGTTGCCTCAAAGAAAGCAGTTCAACAAGAAGGACGGTTCGGGAACCTACAACTCTGGTAAGATTTGGGTTTTACTCCTATTGGGGTAAGGTTTGTATCAGGACGGCTCATGGCTTTTGGTCATGATTCCATTTGGTTCCACATATAAAAAGTATTGAATTTCAAATGTGGAGTTTATATGGTTTTTGATTTTTTCATCTCACAAACTAGCTTATTGTGGTGAATTTCCTTGATGACCATAACAAATGATAACCACCACCCTCTGACCGTTTCATGATCGGTCAGTGATGTCTATAGTATTCACTTGGGACCAAAGAGATTAGGTTGGTGACACATGCATTGTAGTGTTTATCCTGAATTAAAGAGGAAAATCTAGTGCAAAACCAATTGGATTAGATTGGTGAAGCTAGCATTGCAAAATCTAACACGAAGTTCGACGGAGAATAGATAAAAAAATCTAGTATAAAACCAATCTAATACAAAACTAATAATTCAATTCAGTCTAATGCAAAGTAAATAATTGGTGAATTGTAATAATTCCACTTGGTTTTCACATAGAAAACACGTGACTTCCATTGGCCATTAGAGCCAATTATTTTTATAGCCATATTTACCTTTATCTTTTACTTTTAACCCACCAAACTGGGCCTTCTTTTTACTTGTTCCAGCCTTATATGCAATCCTCCATGTCGGCCATTGTGCTGAACGTTATACTCCACGTTGGTAGAACTACTAAGGCTTCATTTGGATTGTGTTTTATTTGAAAAAAGTGGTATTAAAACGTGTGAAATTTTAATAAGTTTTTTTGATAAAAAAGTTTTTTAGAGGGAAAAATATGAGGAAATTTTTTTTAAAATTATGTAAGTGGAATTTGAGTAGGAAAATTTAAAATTTAAAATTTAAAATTTAAAATAAAAATGTGTTTGGATATTTTATTTTTATTTAAAAAAAAGTTAACTTTTTGTAAATAAAAATCTTATCCAAACAAAGCCTAAGTACACCAAAATTTTCTCAACGTCTGCACTTGTATGAGCCTATAAAAACCTGCCCTAAGTTTTGCCAGAATACACAACTCTTGCCTCTCTCCAGTCTGTTTCTTTGCTTTCTGCTAGATTGATTAATTCATAAATTTACTGCTCTTGCATCTCTAATAATTCAAGCCAATATAGTGCAAAGCTAATAATTCTACTTGGATGTGACATGCAGAGCGTAGTCTAGTATAAAGCTAATAATTCCGCTTGGATAGGCACGCAGAATGTGATAGGTTATAATGATTTCATTTAATTTTTACATGAAAAGTATGTGACTTTTATATGAGATTTATATGATTTTTAATTTTTTCATCTCAAAAGCTAGCATTGTGATGAATTCTCCCAATGACCATAACACTTTTCTACCTGTTCCGGCAACCTGACCCCTCCAAGGCCCAAATCATTGTGGGCTCGTTCCCCAACAACAGAACAAACTTTATCCAAAATTAAAAGAATTGCTTAAGTGTTTTGGGTCACTTGGGTTTTATTACTTCACCTAACCTAACCACGGGGTGGGTTGGGTCAATGGTCATAGCCAAAAATGAACGAAATTGAACTTGACTTACCCAATCACGGATGGTTCAATTTGCCCAATTGTTGCAATCCTAAATGCACTATTCGAGTATAGGCTATGTTTGCAGAGTCATTAAGTTAAGAAAGGTTAATTTATCCAAAAAAAAAACTTTTTATTTTATTTTAACATTTCAATTTAAAATTTAAAATTTCCTCTAAAAAAAAATTTTCTCAAAATTTCTATTATCCAAATATTGCTTTAGATATTTAGGGATTATGGCATATAATATGGAATTGATTAAATTTTTAAAGAGTTTAAAACATTATTTGGTTGAAAAGATCTATATAATTACATTTCTCAACTAAACTATCTTTAAAACTTTTTTCTTAAATAATTATTCTTATTAGTAAAAATATCTAGAATTACTCTTTTTAACCAATCAGCATATCTTGTTCCTCCAACTACTATCCTCTAACTCTTAGATATTTTTGTTGAAAGCAATTGACATTTTTTATATATCACAAATTTAATGTCAAATAATTTTTGTTCAAGACAAATTTTGTAGACTCTTTTTCTTGTAGGATTAGTACCGCCTTGTAAAAGAGAAAGAATGCTTAGGAAATCATAAAAGCTCTGTTTAATTTGTTTCAAAACCTTAAAACACATGAAATCACCACAAATTGAGCTCAAAACAAGTAATCAAACTGTGGAACCATTCGATAAGTCTTCACTTTGTGAATCCAGGAAATGGTGGCAATCTTAGCTGGTGTTTCTAAATCCCGAAATATTAAGCTCCTTCTCTTGTTCATGTTGTCCAGCATACACCAATTTTAGCAGAATTAAATCAGCAAATGATCAGATCCCAACTTTCTCTAACGTTGTTGGCGCCAGCCCTCGTTCCGCTGCAATCTCTTCCTGGCCCATCCTTCATCATCTAGATCTACTGCACAACAATGAGGTAGAAAGCCTAGTAATTTTCTAGTAATAAAGCTCTCACTAAACCACCAGCAAGTTAATGATCAGTCAGAACTAAATTGATCAAGGAGGTATGATTAGATAAGGTTCGTGAAATTGTGTATGTCAGCAAGATCAACCAAAAACGTCATGATGAATTAAGATTTTGATGCCACTTTCTGAGAAACTACATCAAGGATCACCATACATGAATGACATCAAAGCAACTACTGTAACAAACATTACCTATGCACATCAACTATGACGGTCGTGACACAACTGTATATAACCCGTCAGATCCCTCTAATTCGCAGCAAACAATACTTGAAGAAACATTTCAATCAGTACTAATTCATTGTTTTCTACTCTATCACAATTACATTTCACTTCAATTTATACTTAAAAATGAAGGGATCCATTGTTGCTAAGCTCTCTACAAAATATTTGATCTCACTGTTCAAGTGGAAGCATTTTTGCTGGTACTGCTGCCGAGCAATTTGGAGTTTAAGAATATGGTTGGAAAATTGGAGGAGAGCTAGCGGCGGCACCAACCTAGTCCAGAGTTAATAATGCAATACCGGCGCCACCAACGGATCATGACACCAACCGATCATGACACGAGCGGAAGGCAGTGGTTGTCTTTGATACCATTTGTCATATTCTTGAGGGAACTCACTATAAAATTTAGTTTGTGAGGTGGGAGAACTCAAGACCATATAAACCCCTTATAAAAATCTCAAACTTTCCATATGAAAACCAAGTAAGATTATGACACATTCCCGTTGACATAGGGAAAGTTACTTTCTCTTGGGCCTTGTTATCACTTTGCCAACATAGAGAAAGGTACCTCTACTTGGAGCCCGCTGTGGGTGAAGAGAGATTTAAATATTCAACATCGTATTGTGTAGTTATGTGCTCTAATTTTCTAAATCAGGAGTACCATAAAAAAATTCGACCTTCTCGTATTATGTGTTTTTAGAATTGAAAACTTTTAGTGTGATATGATAATTTCCAACTGATAGAACAAGGCATAATGGGAAGTGAATTAATTAATATGATATAGATAAAAGCTTAGTAATATCAAAATAAAGATAATCAATAAATTGAGATAAATATATCTCATTTTATTTGATAAATATTCAATAACTAAAATAAATATTTCTCTCTTTCAAAAAAAGATCAGTTTAAAATATTTTTGTCGGATAATTTTTTCTGTAAAATTTTTATATTACTCTTACTAATAATGACATTGTATAAACCAAATTAAAAAGTAAGGATAAAAATAAAAAATTATATACTTCCTCCCTCCAAAAAAATAAAAATAAAATCTATTTTCAAACCAAATTCCTAAAATATCTTTATTAATAATAATTGTGTGTGCTCACAATTTAAAAATAAAGATAAAAATATAAAATTATACATTTAGTTGGTACATTAAATGCGCTATATCTAGTAACTAATATTTTTTTTTATCTAAATTAAAGTGGGCTCTTTTTTTTTTTTAAAACCGAGAGAGTATTTATTTGGTGTTTTAAAATGTGTTGTAACTTTTAAGGTAAAAAAATTGTTCTAAATCAAAAGTAAACTTTTTTTTCTTAAACGAAAAAAGTACATAATTTCATTTTAAAAATATCTAACATGAGCACATCCCCATTGCTCACATTAGAGGCCTTTGTAGGCAGATTGTTGGGATCAAAAATCAATAAATCCCAAAAACCTCACCAAAATTGATTAATGAAAATCGGGAAATACCGAACCAATTTTTATACAATTGATTCACGGGCTGAAAACAATTCAAGGAAGAATTGATATTTGGAAGTTGATTTGGCCGGCAAGTGAAGAAAACAAAAGAAACAAATTGTTTGAACTTCGGGCCCACGCACAAACCAAACAAAGTCTGTTTGAATTGTAAGAAAACTTCGGTCAACAAATAAATAAGCAAAATTGACCAAACATGAATAACAGGAAGAAGGATAACGGCTGTTTTTGATTTCTTTGTTGTTTCTTTGTTTCTCTCTCTGTATATAAAATCATGAATAACATGTCCTTTTTATAGGACTCAATTAAACCCTATACCTATTGGATTTGGTAACTACTAAACCAAAACCCAATATGATTAATAATTCTAAATCTAATAGAATTATTAAATTACAAATTATAAACTCAATAGGATACTAGGATACTTAGTTTAATTCAACTACATTGCCTCCCTTAAACTAAGTTTTCGTAACTTATCATACCTAGCATTTTCTTCAACTTCATAAACAAATCCATCTTCAATGCTTTCGTGAAAATATCAGCTACTTGCTCTTCGGTCTTGCAATAATCGATCACAATTTCCTTTCGTTGAACCAAATCACGAATGAAGTGAAATTTGATGTCGATATGCTTGCTTTGACCATGAAACACTGGATTCTTCGTCATCTTTATTGTTGACGTACTATCACACAAGATAGTAGTTGCTCCATCTTGCTTATGTTGAAGAAAATCTAGCATCCTTCTAAACCACAATGCTTGAGTAGCACTGCTAGTCAGAATGTATTCTCGCCATTGTAGATAACGCGATAACTGGTTGCTTTTTTGAACTCCATGAAAATATACCGGAACCAATAAAGAAAGCATAACCAGAAGTACTCTTTCTCTCCACAGTGTCACCAGCCCAATCACTATCAGTGAATCCAACAAGATCAATAGGATCACTTTTTGCATAAAAAATTCCATCACATTGAGTACATTTAATGTACCTCAAAATTCTCTTAGCTGCCTGTAAGTGAGACTGACGTGGATTCTGCATAAATCTACTAATTAAGCCGACACTGAAATTGATATCAGGTCTTGTAGCTGTCAAGTATCTCAAACTCTCTACTAAACTTTTAAAATAAATAGGGTCCACACAAGTGCCAGTCCCATCTTTGGTCAAACGTAACCGTTCTTCAGCTGGAGTCAAGATTGGTTTTGCACCGTCCATCTTGAATTTCTTCAAAATATCTCCAGCATATTTCTTTTGGCAAATAAAAATGCCTTGATCAGTCTGCGAAGCCTCAATTCCAAGGAAGTATGACATAAAACCCATGTCCGTCATCTCGAACTGTTGAATCATAGCCTCCCTGAATTCTGCATTCATCTTGGGATTATTCCCAGTAAATATTAGATCATCCACATATAAGCATACGACAACAACTGCACCATGAGAAGACGTCTTCACATATGAAGCATGATCGCAAGAACAGTGTTGAAAACCACTGTCAACGAAGAAAGAATCAATACGGGTGTACCACGCTCTTGGAGCTTGCTTCAAGCCGTAAAGGGCTCTTTTTAAACGGTACACCTTATTTTCTTGACCTTTCTTCACAAATCCTGCAGGTTGTTCAACGTACACTTCTTCCTCAAGTATACCATTCAAAAACGCAGACTTTACATCCATTTGATGTATTTTCCAACCATTTTGGGTAGTTAAGGAAATAATTAAACGAACAGTATCAAACCAAGTAACAGGCGCAAATACCTCAAAATAGTCGATACCAGGTTTTTGTTTACCCTTTAGCAACCAACCGCGCCTTGAATCTGTCTACTTCTCAATCGGGCTTGTACTTCGTCTTGTAAACCCACTTGACACCAATGGGTTTTTTGCCACTTGGAAGATTTGTGAGCTCCTAAGTATCATTCTTTTCAATGACATGAATTTCATTAGTCATTGCTTTCTTCTAGTGATCCTCACGAACATCATCTTCAAAATTAACTAAGTCACAATCTGCAAAGAGAGCAAAATTAACAACATCTTCGTCAGATAATTTTTGAGAGTGACCATCAGCAACATAATCTTGCAAATGAGCTGGTAGACGTCTTTGTCTTTGTGGCCGGCTAGACTGCGCAGGAATAGGTTGAGTAGAAACTTGTTGCTGTTTTGGTACTTCGTGCTGATTGACCTCATCATCATTGTCATCAAAGTATGAAGATTGTGAAGGAAGACGACTAACCGCCACATCTGACCCCTTTTCTGACCAGTCCCAAACACTTTTCTCATTAAAATTCACATCTCTACTAAAGGTGATCTTCTTTGTCAAAGGGTTGTATAACTTGTACCCTTAAGTCTCAGAACTGTAACCAATAAAAATACACTTTTCCGCCTTATCATCTAGTTTCTTCTTGAGAGCATCTGGAACATGTACATATGCCAAACAACCAAATACTCTAAAATGAGAGATATTTGGCTTTTTACCAAGACCAAACCTCATAAGGGGTCTTCCCACCATTGCATCTAGTAGGACATCTATTTAATAAATAGATACCACATGAAACTGCTTCTGCCCAGAAACCCTTGGGCATATGTTTGGCAACCATCATTGATCGCACCATATCCATCACAGTTCTGTTCTTTCTTTCTGCAACACCATTCTGCTGAGGAGTGTACCTTGTTGTCATCTGATGCTTAATTCCATGCTGTGCCAAAAAATCCTCACATACTGTATACTCCGTGCCTCTATCAGTTCTCAAAGTTTTGATGGAGTAACCACTTTGCTTCTCAACATACACTTTAAAACTTTTAAAAGTATCACAAGCATCAGACTTATTCTTCAAAAAATAAACCCAAGCATTTCTGCTAAAATCATCAATGAAAGTAATAAAATACTTATTACCTCCATTAGAAGGAACATCCACTGTACATAGATTAGAGTGAATGAGCTGTAAAAGTTCTTTTGCCCTCCAAGCCTCGCTTTTAGGCAACGGGTCTCGATGCTTCTTGCCCAAAATACAAGATTCACACTGTCTATGGTGAAAGTTGATGGAAGGCAGCCCAAAAACAATATTATTCTTAGCCAAAAACTGCAATCCACGGAAGTGAAAGTGCCCAAATCTTATGTGCCACAACCAAGTATCATCAACCTCAATTGAGTTGAAACAATATGAACCACCACAATTCAAAATAATCGGAAATAATCTGCTATTGGTCATGTTCACTTTTGCAATCAAACCCAATCTATCATCAGTGATGGTGCAGACACGTTTTCGAAAACGTAAATCATAATTCTTCTCTTGAAGTTGACCCAAACTCAAGAGATTTTGATGCAAAGCAGGCACATAAAACACATCAGCAACAGCACTTTTTGCACCATTCTTCAAGGTAATAGGAATATCTCCTTTACCACATACAGGCACTTCATGATTATTACCAAAACGAACAGTGGATTTAAATGACTTATCCAAATTTTTAAATAATTCCTTCTTTTCAGTCATGTGGTTACAACATCCAGAGTCAACATACCACGTGTTATTTTTAGACTCCCCAGCCACACCAGCAGAAAATAAGATTGTCTCATGCTTTTCACCAGAGTCTTCAGCAACATTAGCACTGATATCCTTATTTTCTGATTTATTAGACCAACAATTCTTTTGGATATGGCCTACTTTACCACAATTAAAACATTTAGGCCCTTTTTGTTGATTATTGTTGAAATTATAAAAATTGCCTCTTTGTTGGGAGAAATTGTTACCTCTACCGTGACCACGAGAGTTACCTCTTTGACGTCCACGACGTTTGAAATTCTGGCCACGACCACTAGAAGCAGCATCATTGGACGAATCTTCACTGTTTTTCTCTTTAGCAGTCTGAATTTTCACAACTTGCAACGCTTTCTCCATAGGCTCTTTTTCATGAGATTCATCCAATTTGCCATTAATTCGTTGTTCATGCAGCAGCAATGACCCTTGCAATTCATCAACTGACAAGGTTGACATCTCTTTTGTCTCTTGCATCACAACAACGACATGGTCAAACTTTAATGGCAAAGTATTTAAGACCTTTTCTACAATGAGTTGATCAGTAAGATCATACTCATTCAATTGCATCTCGTTCTTTATATCATTCAAACGAGAAAAATAAGACTCAATAGTCTCATTCTTTTCCATGCTGCATAGCTCAAACTTTCTTTTTAACGTTAACAAATTACTTTGTTAGACTTTGTCAACGCCTCGATACGTTTTAGCCAAAATATCCCACGCCTGTTTTGCGATTTTAGCGGTGGATATTTTTCCAAATATAGAAACATCAATTGCCTGGTGTATTTGAGACAACGCCAAACTGTCGTTTTGTTTCGTCGCCTTAGTAGCAACCTCTGCTAAATTTTCTTGAATATGGGCTAACAAATCAAACGCGTTGAGATGCGTTTCCATCTGGATCCTCCAAAAATTGTAATCTTGTTTACCCTTTAATTTGGGTATGGAACAATTAATATTCCGATTCGCCATAACTTCCAAACACCAACCAAAACTCTGATACCAGATGTTGGGATCAAAAATCAATAAATCTCAAAAATCTCACCAAAATTGATTAATGAAATTGGGAAATACCGAACCAATTTTTATACAATTGATTCACGGACTGAAAACAATTCAAGGAAGAATTGATATTTGGAAGTTGACTTGGCCGGCAAGTGAAGAAAACAAAAGAAACAAATTGTTTGAACTTCGGGCCCACGCACAAACCAAACAAAGTCTGTTTGAATTGTAAGAAAACTTCGGTCAACAAATAAATAAGCAAAATTGACCAAACATGAATAACAGGAAGAAGGATAACGGCTGTTTTTGATTTCTTTGTTTCTCTCTCTGTATATAAAATCATGAATAACATGTCCTATTTATAGGACTCAATTAAACCATATACCTATTGGATTTGGTAACTACTAAACCAAAACCCAATATGATTAATAATTCTAAATCTAATAGAATTATTAAATTACAAATTATAAACTCAATAGGATACTAGGATACTTAGTTTAATTCAACTACACAGATCAACTGCAATTATAAGGTAAAAAAATTGTTCTAAATTAAAAGTAAACTTTTTTTTTCTTGAACGAAAGAAGTATATAATTTCATTTTAAAAATATCCAGCATGAACACATCCCCATCGCTCACATTAAAGGCCTTTGTAGGTAGATCAACTGCAATTATAAGGTAAATTTTTTTTTATAAATCAAAAGTAAATTTTTTTTCCTCAAATGAAAAAACTACATCTTTTCATTTGAAAAATATACAGCATGAGCACCAGGGGCGTATTCAAGGTCTAGGGGGGCAAGTGACCCCCCCTCCCCCACCAAAAATGTGTCAAAATTTTCATTTATAGTAGTATTAAAAATTGAATTTAGAGGGTTTCATTATATATTCTAAAAACTTGCCCCTGCACTTGTTTAGAAAAAAAAAATTTCTATTAATTTATAGTAGTATTAAAAATTGAATTTAGAGGGTTTCATTATATATTCTAAAAACTTGCCCCTGCACTTGTTTAGAAAATTTTTTTTATTAAGTCTATTGATATATACAAATTTTAAGAAAACTTATTTGAATTTTAGTTAATTACAATTCTAAAAATTTTAAAAAAAAATTTCAAGAAAACTTTTGGCTTTCAAACAAAAACTCTATTTTTAAAACAACATAGATTGTCGAGCTTTCTTCTTTTCTTCTCATTTTTCTCCTTTGTCCTTTCTTTTCCTCATTTTTCTCCTCAATGGCAAGCCCAACTGTGTCCATCTCCTTTTTCTCCTTTGTCCTTTCTTTTCCTCCTTTTTCTCCTCTTTGGCAGACACCTTTCTCACTTTCTTTAACTTCTTCACTATCGCAACTGTGTCCATCTCTCCAATCACTATTAGCTTTTGATCATTTAGATCAGCAGCACTATAATCAACATTTTTTTGCTTAAAAGTATGTCTTTATCTCTTTTCCAATTTTTTAGAATCTTCTCTATTTGTGCTTGTTTGTGGGTGTGTGTTTATGATAATAGTTAAGGAATAATTTTTGTTGATTTTAGCGAATTATTGAGTATGAATCAGGAAATTTTCTTGTCTCTTTGTTCTAATTTTTTTTAGTAAAAATTATATGTGAATTTTTAATAGGATGCAACAGAATTTGGAATTTTATTTTAAGAAGCCTAGTGTATCTAAACGTCCTCGATCTGAACCTTCTTTGGATGGTTTCAGAAAAGAATTGTCTAATGCAAAAAAAATAAAAAATGAAAGTGCTACCTTAGGACCCTGATAAAATAATGGGATTTGATAGTAATCTATTTATTACTGATCCAATTGATAATGATGTATTTGATACAATTGATAATGATGCCATTATGAAATTATTTCAAGAGATAAAGTCTCGAAAAATAATTTTGTAATGTATGATTTTACTTTTTTTTTGGGTTACAATGTATGACAGTACTTTTATACATACTTCTGTATATTTATCAAACTTATTATTTAATTTTCTTATAAATGTGACCCTGCCCCTATAATATTTATGCGTCCGCCACTGATGAGCACATCCCCATCGCTCACATTAAAGGCCTTTGTAGGCAGATCAACTGCAATCAGAATCCATCCTATTAACATGACCACTTCATGCATACATACATTAGCAAAACACGAGGGTTCCCACAACCACAAGGTTCATCAAAATATTTAGAAAAAACCCCAAGTGTTTTCAGGAATGACAGGTCCCCATTAGCAATCAATTATTCTTCACACATTAGCAACCTACTGTAACCCTATGGGCTCATTTGGTTGGTGGGAAAATAAAGTTAGATGGGAAAATAATTTTTTGAAATTTAATTCTAAGAACAATGAATACTTTTCCAAGGTGGGCATGTATATCTATTATGTTATCCCTTTTATTTTATATTAATAATAGAGACAACTCTTTTTGGTCTTTTAATCAAAATATAATTTGAGATTTGTTAATTTTGTCAACTGTAATATATAACAATATTTAAACCAAAAAAAATAAAATTACTTTTGTAATAATATTTTTAGGTATAGATATATTTTTATAGTTTATAAAGATTTTATGTATTTGTACTATCACAATTAGTTTCTATACTAATAAATAATGAAAATGAAAAAGAATGTACAAAAATGAAAGAAATATAAATATGAAGGAAAATGTGAAAATGGTGATTTTAACAATAAAATGTATAGATAAACTTATATTTTCATAAAAAAGAATAAAAATGACGATGTTAATAATTTAGTAGCAAAATTGAAACCCCAAAAAAGAAAATCCTGATTTAGGATGAAATCAAACCACAAGTCAAAAAAAATTAATGAGAAAAAATAAAAAATTACATAGTTTTTAATTTTAATAAATTATGAATTGAATAGAAAAATTTTTTGAAGTAAAAATTTTAAATAAAGTAAAACTGATAATAATTGAAATAGAAAATCACATAGCTAATACTTAAAAAATAAAAGATATATGAGAGTGAAAAGAGAAAAAATAGATGAAATAAGATTAAAAGTAAAAGATATGTTTATTGAACTAAAATCCTGAGAAAAGTAATTAAAATAACAACTTTTAACAAGAAATCAGAATCTTGAAATATTGTACTTATTTTTCCTGTTTTTAAAAATCTGATTACTTTTTCAAAAAATTTAAAATTGAAACAAACATAGGAAAATAATTAGATTATTTTTCCAAGCTAACCAAACATTGAAATTTAAAATAAAGAAACAAATTACTTTCCAAATCAAAATTTCTTGCCAACCAAACGGGTTTGGATGTTGAGTGTTGTAGTAGAACTTTGGGATATTGAGGTGTACACATGATTTTTTGCAATATTTTCGGTACAGTTTTTATGACATATTTCAATATGTTTACATAGTTATCCATATTTTTATTAAAAAAATATCATTAATGACTACTTTTATACTAATATATTTAATATGAGGATTTATTTTATTATACTTATTTTGTATTTTTAAAGTTTTGGTATAAAAATATAGTAAGAAAATATCAAAAATTAATTAAAAATACATATATATCTAAAATATAGAAAATAAATATTGATATTAAAAATAATTAAATAATAGTAAATTGTAACAGTATAAAATAATGAGATAAACTAGAATAATTATATAAAAATATTAAGATGTGTTACAAATGTAGAAAATATTTTAGGAAATCTTGTGCAATTGGGTTGGGGCAAATCCTCATGATGGAAAGGAGAATTTGTTGATGAGATAACAATAACACATAGAAAACTTAATTAGAGAGGTCTAATAAATAGTTAGAACCCAATATAAATCCAAAAGTTATTTTGTTCCATTTATTTTTTTCACTTTGCCAAAAAACAAAAAAGATCGTTATATTAACTACCAAAATTGTAACATTTACATTTTGCCCACTGGCAAAAGAAGTCATTAGCTCTCACAATGAGGCTAAGTAAATCATTTTGGGGTGTTCCCAATCATGCTAAACTCTATCTCTAAATGTCTTAACTTGTGAGGCCAAAAGTTAATAGACTATCTACATGTGCATCAAGCAATAACAAAAACCACACTTTTGCTTGGTCGGATTATACCTCTCTAAGCTAAAATGGATCAAATATCCTATTCTCATATTGACTGGATATTCCTTCCATTCTAGCCAATGCCTCAACTTATAAAAAAATCTCTTGTTTTGGTTAGTTACCACTAAACTTTATTCATTGTTTCTAGTGCTTTCCTTAGTTAGATTCTCTCTCCAACCTGCACACCTCTTGGAATTCTAGCCATTCTTCTATAGCTAGGTCTACAACTACCTTTTCTTCTCTCCATTCTTGTTGGAATATCCATAGATTCATAGTTTTCCAAAGCATCCATAATATATAGACTGTCAGTTCGGCTCTGTCTTGCAGGTAATTACCTTTTTTTCCATTGCAAATTTTAGGTCACCATTGTTTGAAGCTGAGACTTTCTCCCTTCAATGCATCCCACCTTACCGAGGCCAATTTCCACACTTTCTGAGTTCTGGGGCAGTAGAAAAGGACGTGCTTTAAGGTCTCCTCAGTTTCTCCACACATGTTGCTTATTGGGTCTTCCAGAATGTCTCTTTTTAGTAACTGATCTTTTGTTGGGAGAATTCTATGCCAACATCTCCAAATGCAGTGCTTGAGTTTCCCTTTGATGCCTAGTTCCTAATTGCTCTTCCATGCCTTCTTTGTTGCTCCCCTAGCTGAGCTGCTCTCGGCTTGTTGGTACATCACCAATTGGGCCTTGATAGGATCTTGACAAGCAGATTTGACCGTATAATTTTATTGTTTTGTCAAGTACCACACAAGTTTATCTTTACGATCAATATGAATGTCACTTGGGAGGGAGATACTTACAATGGCTTCAGCATCTGGCTGATTGAACATTTGGCATACTAGTTCCTCGTTCCAGCGATTTCCCCTATCTTGTACGTGCTCACTCACCCATGAGGCCCTTTCTATGTGATTCAGAATTGGTGTTGGTTTGAAGTTTGGTTTACTGGGAATCTAGGGGCTCTCTCATATTTTGACTAATTTTCTATTCCTCACTTGAAAAATTACACTTTTTTTGATAACATGTTTGACCCCATCCAACACTTCCACAGCCATGATATATTGTTTTTAAGCAGGACATGCAAGAGACCCTCTTCTGGGAAGTATGTGGCTTTCATTACCTTGCACATGAAGAGGTTCGGCTGGGTGATGATCATCCATATTTGTTTTGCTATTAGTGCTTCATTGAAGAGTTGCAGATTTTTAAAGCCTAGACCCTCCATCCTCCTTTGGCCATGCTAGGTCCTTCTATTCTTTCCAATGCATTGTAGTTCGCTCACCTTCTTTGTTTCCCCACCAAAACTTGTGGTCCTTTTAACGATGTTTTGGCAAACACTTTTAGGAAGTTTGAAGCAAGTCATTACATAAGTGGGGAGAGCATTAATGACCGTTTTGATAAGCACTTCCTTTCCTGCTTGGCTAAGAAACCTATTTTTCTACCCAGTGACTCTTTGTTGGAGTTTTTCCTCTACGTATTTGAACATCTCCTTTTTTGCTTTGCCAATGATCATGGGGAGTCTGAGATACCTGGCTTTCTGCTTTTCCTTGATGCCATCTAAGATCTAACATATGTAATCTTTTTGCTTATGGGGGATGTTCTTGTTAAAGAAAATCGATGATTTCTCCTAGTTGACAAGTTGGCTTGATGATCTGCTGTAGTTGGATGGTAAAGTCTTGATCCTGTTTGCTTGCTCCACTCCTGCTTCACAAAAAAGTAGTGAGTCATTTGCGAATAGAAGGTGAGTAATTTGTGGCCCCTTCATGCTCACTCTCAAGCCCCTGTATTCCCCCTATAAGGTTTGCTTGCTTAATCACATTTGAGAAGGCCTCAGATACAACTAATAATAGATAAGGTGACAGCGGATCCCCCTGTCTAATGCCTCTAGTCGGTTGGATATACCTACATTTTTCACTATTGATATTAACAGATAACATAATAGAACTAATGCATTGCCATATCCAACCAATGAAAGTGCTAGAGAATCCCATTCTTCGAAGGACCTCACACAAGGATTTCCACTCTATCCTATCGTATGCTTTAGTCATATCAAGTTTAATGACCATCCACCTTGGTTTCCTTTATGTTTGGTATTTAACGTGTGTATACATTCATGTGCAACTAGCACATTATCTAGTATTTGTCTCCCTGGGATAAGCCTTTTGGTAGGGACTTATGCAATTGGGAAGCCAAACTTTCATCCGCTCTGCCAATATTTTAGATATTATCTTGTACACTACATTACATAGACTAATGGGTCTAAAATTTCCTACAGATTCAGGGTTTTTAATTTTTGGGATCAATGTGATTAGTGTGTGGTTGACTTGTTCAAGCATTTTATGGTTTTCAAAAAATATTTAACAGTTTTGTAGAAATCTACACCAATCACATTCCAATAAGACTGAAAGAAAAAAAGAGTCCTACCAATAGGCCCAGGGGCCTTGTTGGGCTTCATTTTGAAAATGGAATATTTGATTTCTGATTCTTCCACAAGTCTAGTTAGCCTATGATTCATCGCTTCATTGATCAACAGTGGGATATTATCCAAATCATCATGTTGGAAGTTCGGGCTAGAGGTTGAAAATAGTTTCTCATAGAATACCAAGATTTCTTCCTTCACTTCTTGAATACTTCCACCAAGGCTTCCATCGTTCTTTACCAGTCTTTCAATTGTATTCTGCCTCCTCCTATTGATAGTTGAGGCGTGGAAGAATTTCATGTTTTTGTCACATTCTTGGAGCCATTGAACTCTTGATTTTTGTCTCTAATATACCTTTTCATCTCTGTAGGCACAATGAAGCTTTTTTTTCAATTCGTTCCAGTTGCTCCAATTCCTATTAACCCCCTACTTAGATAAGGACTCAATTTGTGTTTTGATCCTTACTAAGTACGTGGCTGAGTTATGCATATTCTTTTGTCTTCATTTCAAAAGCGCCACTTCCTCCTTTTTGACTCAACGTTTATCAACTATAAATCTCTTCTTAGCTTTTTGCTCTTTTGGATTTGTGTCCAACAGGATGAGTGAATGATCTGATGAATGCCTCTCCACATGATAGGTCTTTGCTTTTGGATAGCTCAGTAACCAAGTAGGAGAGCCAAAGAATCTGTTTAACCTTTCTTCAACAAAGCCGTCTCCTACTCTATTATTAGCCTATGTGAAACTTATTCCCACAAAAGTTATATCTTCCAGTTTCATTTGACTCACAAATGCTCGAGAGGGTTGACAACTTGCCTCCTCTCGTTGCCTCCCTCCATACTTCTCTTTGGAACTTAAGATGTTATTAAAATCTCCTCCCATGATCCACATGTATCCCTAGTCTTGCCTTTGGTGCTTTAAGAACTTCCACTGCTTTTGTCTTAGTTTATGGTCAGTGCTAGAATACACAAAAATAGCCCAAAAGGTTCGGTTCTCTTTTATGCTCTCGCATTCCATTTGGATACAGAAGCTAGTTGATATTATTTACTTAACATTAATACTCTCCCTCCAATAGACAAGCATTCCTTCTTTTGTGCCATTTGGTTGCACAACCCTCCATCATTCCTAGCATCCCAATCTTCGGCACACTGTAGCCACAAAATTTCTATTTTTTTTTGTTTCAGTTAAAAATAATAATTCTGAAAGGTGGGATTGAATAACTTCCCTCAACTGGAAAACTGTAGAGGGTTTTCTTAAACCTCTATAATTCCATGCACATATATTCATTTATCATGCTAGGACCACTCAAGGCTAGTCACTATCACCTTTAACAAGTTGTCAATGTCTTGACCCTCACATCTTATCTTTTTGTTGCATAGGTCCTCCTTTTTCTTTGACTCAGAGGTTTCGTCTTGAAGCCGCCAGGGTCTCTTACACCCAATGGATGACTGTCTTTGAAGGGCGGCCCTACGGCCCTCTTGAATGCCTTTCCTTGACCATCTTTGGCCCTGCTTTTCCACTTTTGTTTTCCTTATTGGAAGTTCACAGCTGACTGGTACATTAATCGACTCAATATCAGCACATGATTTGTCACATACCTCTTTCTTATATCAGCTATCTAGCTCCATTGAAATTGGCACATTACTTTGTTTGCTAGGTCCCATCACTGAATTTTCATTTCAGCTAACAAAGCTGCAAACTAGCACATTTCTTTGGTTGCTAGGCCTCGCCACTGCATTCTCCTATCGGCTAACAAAGCAGCAAACTGGCACATTGCTTTGGTTGCTAGGTCCCGCCACCGAATATTCAACCAACTAGAATTTGTTGCCTGCATTGCTTGCAGCTACAATTACATCCATTTCGTGCTCTTGGTCTTTTTTTTTTTTTTTTGGTAGCCTTCAATCTGTTTCCTCGTCTCCCTTACTTTGGCATCTACATTCAGCAAATTCAACTCAGTAGATGCGTTCACTTTGTAACCAAATTGAAATCCATTCTTTTGTTTAGCAATTGTCGTTGCTAGATTGAGGATTTTAGGTCATTCAACTTGCTTTTTCGACTGCACTTCTATGCTTGGATTTGGGATTTTTTTTGTCGATTTTTCTGTGCCTTTGAAGTGAAAGTAGATTTTGTGTTCAAAATCTACTTTCCCTCCTCTCTCTCGGGCATGAGGTTTAGTGCCTGCAGCACACAACCAATTGCCGAACTGCCCTTTTCGGATGTCATTATTTTCCGCAACAACTCTTCTAGCCGCACATTGTCTCTCCACATACCCAATTTTGCCACAATAATAACAAAAGGATGCCAAGTTTTTATACCTAAAATTGATCCAGCATTCTTGGTCTTGCATTTTTAGCCGTGTGCCCCTCAAGAGAAACTTGCGTAGGTCAACTTCGGCCAAAATATTCATGCATTTGCCTTCTTTGCTTCCGCTATCAGGGATAAGGACGTCCAGCACCTTGAGGAAGATTTGCTTCAATCTAAAACCCGTGTCTCTTGTCAACCATTGAGGCGAGATGTTCCAAGCTCGGATCCAAAGATCCATAGTGTCAAAATTTCCTTTTATAAGCCGAATGTCGTTTGCTCACTCTCGGAGAATGATGTACTGTTGATCAAACATCCAACTTTTGCTCTGCAAGACCCTTGTTTTATCCTCTTTGTTGCTGAAGACGAATTGGTATAGATTAGTTCCAAGCTCCCGGACTTTGAAGGGATCTCGGGTTGGCCAAACTCTTTCCATAGTATTCTTGAGTCCAGTGAAATTCACCTTCCGATCTCCATATATTTACCCAACCAGACTTCTGGAGCACTATTTCAAACTTCTTGTGACATCATCTTCTACGATCGTCACTCCCATTGCTTCTTTTGTGGTTAGCTCCAATTTTTGTAATAGATTTGAGACTCCTAACACTAGATTTGAAGGTTTCCCACTGTTCATTTTTGGCTCTTACACCTCAAGCTGATTACCTGGCTGAAAGAAGTAGAAAACAACAAGAAGAGAAGTGAGAAATAAGTAGATGTTTACAAAAGCTGCAATAGATCTGGCTTGGATTTTCGGTTAAAGACTAGGGATGTTGATCGTGTATACTTGGTAAAAGAAAAAGGTCGAGGTGTAAGCTATTTACATTAACTAGCAACGACTATTAGCTAATTCGATATGAAAACAAGTAGAAACTCAAGTGGAGAGACATGGATGGATTTAGTAGAAGGATATGGAGAAGAGGAGACAAATAATGTTGGAGAAGTGTTTAGTTCTAATGATGTCAGGAACCTTGTGAACGACTTCTTTAGACCTAATCATGTTTTTAATCATTAGTTAAACTCTAAGAATGTGCCCCTAAAAAGCTGATTTTTGTTGTTTTTGTTTGTTAATGACTATTAGACCGACAATGATTGAAGATTAAGTAATACCGACTAGCGCATGTTTGCATACTCGTGAGCACAACACTCCTCTTGGAGAGGAACCTACACTCCCGATCGAGACTCGACAAGTAGCTTTTTCTCATGTAAGTCAAGATCCTTGAATTTAATAAATCGCTTGTTCATAAATACAATTGAAGTCTACTCTCTACGAGCCTAGCCCCTATAGTAACAAACTCATCTTTTTATCATTAATAATTTAACTAAGTTCTAATTTAATCAAAATAGGAATTACTTGTTTCATCAAATAGTCTAACTTTGATACAACTTATTGGAGAGACTGTAATGTCTCAGATCCGAGTTCTACATCAAAAGTGTAAGAATTACATGTTGTGTATATAAGTTTTTGATTGGTAGACTACCAATAAGATAGACTTGAACTTTTCCGATTAGCAAGGATGAAACCTGCATGTTATTAAGTCACCACAACTAAGGGCTTTATAGTTAATAGCAAAACAAGTTAGTGCTTTGCTTTAGGTAAGACTGGGATTGCAGTTTATTTGGGCTAAGGGCACCAAATAAGTTCTGGACACATTTAATAATGCATCAGTCTTGGGAAATTTGCAAAAATAGCACATTTTCAAGTGGGTTTTTGAAATATAGTAGCTAGTAAAAATTTATTGCCAAACTAGCAGGTCAAGGTAGTTTGATCGAGTGAAAAGACCTAAATAACCTTCTTTGCTTCATCGTTTCACTTTACTTCACCATTGCTATTTGAATTTCCTTATCCATTCTTCTTCATTTTTCATTGATTCAACATCCCATTTTACATAATCCATAATCTCTACATCAATGGCACGTACGCGAAGAGGACTGCCATCTTCAAGCAAAAAGGTTGCTACCATAGAGAAGAAATCGTAAAAATTGACGAACCAAAACAAATACGATAAGTTAGGTTTTATCGATTATATGTCGAGCACATAGATAATTCATGTACTCGACAATTTTCTCATCACTTCTCTTCCAGTTCAAGGCCTTGCAAATCTTCCCCACACATTTGCAATCAGAATTCTGATTCTTGACACCAGTGCAGTTATCATCGAAAGATGATTTCTTGGTCGAAGAAAACGAAGAAGAATGATGAATAGAGTAGCTCCAAATACTCACATGGCTGTCCCCAGATCTCTTCAATGCCGACAACGTCTTAGAAACCAAAGCACTGGCAGGTACCCACTTCAATGGTGGCTTTCCTAAACAAAGGTCTGATACCTCTCAATTGTTCAAGAAATTCACTGCCATGCAATAGCAAAAAATCACTCGGAGGAAATTGAATTGAAAATATTGGTGGGATGGATTAGATTTTTGGGTTTGTGAGAATTAAGCATCAAGAATCGGATAAATCAATTTTTGTATTGATTTGAAGCAATTATATTATGTAGAAATGCACGAAAATTAAGGAAGATGGCCTTGGGTTAGAAGAGAAGTGATGAGAAAATTGTAGAGTACATGTCGAGCACATGAATTATCCATGTGTTCGACGTATGCTCGATACGTGCTTGATAAAACCTTAATTTATCTTATTTGTTCTGGTTTGTCATTTTTTGTGATTTCTTCTCTGTGGTGACAACCTCCTTTTTGCTTGAAAATGCTGGTCCTTCTTGCGTACGTGCTATTGACGCAGATGATTATGGATTGTATGAAATGAGATGTTGAATTGATTAAGAATGAAAAAGAATGGGTAAGGAAACAGTAACAGTGGAGTGAAGTGAAGTGAAACGATCAAATGAAGAAAAAGGTCATTTATATCTTTTCACTCGATCAAACTATCTTGACCAGTTAGTTTGGTAATAAATTTTTACCCGCCGCTATATTTCAAAAACCCATTTGAAAAGGTGATGTTTTTGCAAATATCGCTGCTATATTTCAAAAACCCATTTGAAAAGGTGATATTTTTGCAAATTTCCCATCAATCTTCTAGCGTTCAATCAGTACTAATAAA
Organism: Gynochthodes officinalis; assembly: GCA_020080225.1. Taxonomy (NCBI): domain Eukaryota; kingdom Viridiplantae; phylum Streptophyta; class Magnoliopsida; order Gentianales; family Rubiaceae; genus Gynochthodes; species Gynochthodes officinalis. Next base: position 18,085,735 of record CM034616.1, read on the forward strand.
TCTATCCCAATTACATTTCACGTTTAATTTAGAATTCAAAATGAAGGGATCCATTGTAGCAGTGATTGCATTGTTGGCCATGATTCAGCTCATGATGGTTGAGCCGGGGCAGGCCATCTCTTGCCCTGAAGTTGATGGCTATTTGGCAAGGTGTGTTCCGTATCTTATCCATGGCGGCGAGCCAGACCCAACATGTTGCAGTGGTGTCAAAAGCCTACTCGGGACTGTGGAAAGTGGAAACACCGCAAGACAAAAGGGATGCTTGCAATTGTGTTAAGCAAGGCGCAAATCGCTTCTCCAATCTCAAGGATGACGCATTACAATGGACATTCCCATCTCCAAAAACGTCAGCTGCCAAGCGTAAGTTTCCTAGTGTACTTAGATTAAATGAATCAGTAGATGCTAATTATGCATTGAACTAACAGTTATACATACCAATTTTTTCTTGTTTTGACAGCATTAACTGAAGATGGAAGTGATCGGGGATAAATAAAGGGAAGAGTTTCAAATCTCTCATTGCGGCTTGAGAATTCAGGATTTTGATTTAGTTAATTGCTATGCAACGTCCGTGTATTAATGCAATAATAAGCTTTATCTTGTTGGAAATTCACTATTTATTATCGAAATCAATTTTAACCTTCTGTGCTTATAAGCGTTTCTGAGCTTCTCAACAGCAAATGAAATACTAATTAATTGGAAGAATAATGATATTAACAGGGAAAAATATCAGTAAAATCTGTTACTGACATTTCTTCCAGAAAATCAATAGATAATGAGATTCAGTGCGTATTACATTTAGTAGCATCTAAAAATTATGTACACAAACAGACACATTCCAAGCTTAATTAAGCTGGTGATACTGTCACCCAAAATAAACTCGTCTCCCTATATTCTTCTCTCCAATTGCTCAGCCAGATGGGACAAATATTAGCCCCAAAGATATGCATCTAATCAAATGTATACAAATACTAAACTAGTTAACTGCCATAGTTGAAGAAATTCATTGGAGAAAACTGGGACTTATACATTTCACAGTCACCAAATCAATGATACAGGAACCCTTTGGTCATCATCTTACAGTGAGCAGTAACTTGGTGTATCAGGTGTTTAATCGCTGTGGCCGGATATGTAATATAAGGCTACTAGGAGAGATTTTTTCTATTTCCAATCACATGTTGTAGCATAACAAGTGAAATCCCAAATCCCATCTATGTTAATATGTAAATTTGTTTATCTTGAGTGCCTGATGATGTTAATTTTTAATAATTTCCATCATTCATTAGCTAGCAATTAAAGAGAAACCGTATTTGAATCCCACGAACGCCATAGTTGAAGCTCGATACTTTTTGAAGTCAGAGTCTTGGGAAGTTGCCTGTCATTTGTTAGAACAGACAGGTTCATGGATTATCTGCTAGCGAATTTAATTATTCTAGGTTTGTTTCTTCTCTTTTATAATCTAGAGAGTTTGAGGTATTCCTGATCATAAACTTGTCAGGCACTTCAAATTCTTTTTCCAGCGCCTACAATTTTGTAAGGAAACTAATCTTGCAGTGTTTTAAGGCATTAATCAAGCACTGGTAGGCATTTCTGACTAGTTAATTAGTTCTGAAATTTCCCTTAATTCTCTAGGCCGGCAAAATAGACAAGACAAACATTAATGTCCCATGATTAAGAGTCTTCAACTGAAAAGGTTAGCTAGGCAAATCATACTACTAAATTAGAGAAACTCATACTAGGAATAAACAATCAACGCCATTTGGAGAAGGCAGTTTGCATGCCAACAATTGGCAGCATAACACTGAAGATGAATTGCCGGGTCGCCGGCAGTTGACAAATTAGTTGACAGAGATTATGGAATCATCAAGAGAAACATGATTATGGGTCGCCGGCAGCTTATTTTTCAGGACAATTCCTATTGAATCTTTCTCGAAAAACGATTGTAAAGACAGTTAAATTTGGTTTTAGCTAAAGAAGAGCAAAATAATAATAATAAAAATTCAAAGACGTTGTACAAAAGTTGTCGAATTTAAATATTCATTTGAAGAGGAGTACTTTTTCAGCAAAAAAATTGATGATGATGGTTAGGTATTGTCCAAAAGAACACAAAACTTCAAAAGATCTCTAAAATCTTTGCCCAGTAACTCAAAAAGGAGTTCTTCAACCAAAGCTAACATATAAATACATGACTATGGCTCCTTTCCATCACCATCATTGCATTCTTACCAATTTCATTCCATCATCCAACCCAAAAGGCCTAAAAAATAAAATACCAAAATGGGGAATGCGATGTCCCTTCCATTTCTTCTCATTTTGGCTTTATTTTTCTCTTCAATCGCTCAAATCTCAACCGTTGATTACAAAATCAACGTTTGGCCTAAACCCACAATTTTCTCATGGACAAATCCTCAAGCTACCTTAATTTCTGCGAACTTCACTATCATTATCCCTTCGAATTCAAACCCATATCTGATTCGGGCTGCCAAACGTTACCTTAAGCAAATTCACACTGAACACTACCACCCACTGGTGACGCCGCTGCTTAATCTGTCGTCTTCAACACCGCTCCAAACTCTCATCATAACAGTGGTCGACCAGGCTGCTCCGTTAACTCATGGCGTCAACGAATACTACACTCTACGGATTCCTGCATCACATGAATCGACTACGGCCAACTTGACCGCAGAAACCGTATGGGGAGCTGTGCGCGGTCTGGAGACGTTTTCTCAGCTGGTTTTCGGGAACCCACCAAGAGTGGCTTCCGGGCTGTTCATTTCCGATCAGCCATTGTATCCCCATAGAGGGGCGATGCTGGATACCTCGAGGAATTATTATACTGTGAAGGATTTGTTCAGGTTGATTAAGGCGATGAGTATGAATAAGCTGAATGTCTTCCATTGGCACATAACGGATTCGCATTCGTTTCCGTTGGTCGTGCCGTCGGAGCCGGAGCTGGCCGGAAAGGGAGCCTATGGAGAGGAGATGAAGTACTCGCTGGAGGATGTTAAATCGGTGGTAGAGTATGGAATGGAACACGGAGTTAGAGTTGTGCCTGAGATTGATATGCCCGGTGAGTTATCCGGTCTTTCACCAGAATCTGATCTTTTCTTTTTCTTTTTTGTTTTAATTTCATTTTCTTTTAATATAATTTGTAGAATCTTTGACTAGTAGTATTTTTTAGACGTAATTTATTAGTTCTTGATTGGTTTTTTCTGACATGTTCTTAGGATGAACACAAGTTCATTAGGCATGCACATTAGTCCCTTTTCATGGCATGGCCCTGCATATTAGTGCCACATCAGTTTATGGTCTAATTTTTACTATTTACATAATTATTATCAAAAAATGATCTATGCTAATTGGCCTAGTATTCATTATTCAAACATTCATTATCAAAAAAATTTTATATTAATAATACAACTTATAATTTTAATAATTATACATTAAATAATTAAAAAAATTAATGATAAATTATTTTACATTATATTAAAATTAAAATTTAATAATACACTTAAAACATGAAAATAAATACTCTAAATTAAATATAAAATACTTAAACATTAAACATTAAACACTAAAACATAATAAATATAACTTAAATTAATACACTTGAGACATAAAAGATAGGATATGACAATATAATAAATAAATTACTACTACATCCCTAAAAATTTGCTAATTTTATGAAACATTTTTTTTCAGCATCTGATAAGTTTTCTTCTCCAAGGTTTGCAAAAGTAAGCCAAGCTTGGAACTTTTACTCATGTTTCATCCTTTCTTGGGCAATTCTTTCTAATTCCATTTTTTGTTCATGAGCAATTCGTCTAGCAATTCTATTTGCCACCATTTTTTCCCTCTCCAAAACAATCTTCTCTCTTTCAACCTCTATCTTCTCTTGGAAGGCCATGCTCATCTTGTCAATTTAAGGATTTTGCGAAAATGATTGTTGGCCGACTTTTTGTTTTCCCTTATTTTTAGCCATTTTCACATCTATTGGGCATTTTACAGAACTAGTAGTAGTGTTTTCTAAATTAATTTGAACATCTTCGCCAATTGGAGACGATAAGTTGACAAAATCATCATTTGTGTGTGATCTCTTCCCGTTACTAGTGGTGTTTGGTGTTTTGGGGGTGTTTGAATCATCACATGGTACATTCAAAGTAGGAACATGATATCCAATGATGGATTCCCACTTAGGATAAGCTTTCAACAACTTTCAATGCTCTATAAATTGAAACTTTGAACCCTTACTTGAATGCTCTCATATGGTTAGTGCGTTTCGGATCACATCTTGATCATTCATTCCGCTTCTTTCTCCCCTTTGCTTCTCTACGAAAATTTCAACTCATTTTGACACGGCTGCAGCAATTCTCCTCCACCAAGATCTAACTTGAGCCAAGTTTCTGAGATTGATGTTGGCATTGTCTTCCCGAGCGGATCTATATTGTAATAGTATATCATTCCACATCATAGAACTCGTTTGAGATATACCTATTTGTGGATTGGTTGTGGTGTTAATAGATGCGGAAATCAGAGCCGTGTCTTCAATAATTGGCCAAAACGTATTCCTGTTTTGCAAGTGCGAGATTGATGGGTCGACATCCGGTTTCGCAAAATCAGCATCGTCTCCGGAGGCATCTTCATTTTCAACTTGACCTTGATAATGGAGTTGTTGAGGCCTGAAATTGGACATCATGTGGTGTTGAAACCCTGGAGATTGAAACATTGCAAGATTGCTGGGAAAATTAGTTGGAAACTGAGTTGGATTTTGTTGAAATTGGGTAAAATTTTGAGCATTAGAACCAAATGGACCAAATTATATGGTAGTTGATATAAACCTTGAGAAATTTGGGTTCCAAATGGTGGATAATCACGAATTTGGAGGGTTATTGGGACGGAATGGATTGTTTTCAACATTTCTTGAAGGATCCATTTTTTGGAAGAAATGAGAGATTTTGAGGGAGTTTGGGAGATAAGGATATCAGATTTTGCACCCAAAATAGGCAAAATGCATGTCAATTTATAGAGAAAAATATTTCCTACCTATTGGTAATTTTTTTAAAAAAAAAAAAGCTTGAAATGACAGTTGCAAACTGTTGTATGGTTTGCAACGGGAGTACATGTGACGCACGCCTATTGGGCATGCGTCACTTCGGTCAATTGATTGCTTTTCGTTCATTTCTGCCACGAAAACATAGCCGCCATAATAAGAAGCATGCCTGTCAGCTGACATGTAAAAAAAAAAAAGTGAAACGACGGCAAATTCGAAAAAAAAGGCGTTGACGCACCTATGTTAGTGTGTTAGCGGTCCATGAACCAAAACGACGTTGTTTTGATGCACAATTGGCTAAAAAAAAATAATAATGGCTAGGCCATGGGGAGTGATTTGTGGACGGTCACTCCCCACTGTGTTGATATGGCATGGTCGTGAACACCCACGGCTAGCCCCAAAAGGGGCTGCTGTGGGTGCTTAAAAAACTAAGCCAAACTATCCCAAGTAAATAAGAAATTAAGATTGTGGTTCAAATTTGATTTTATAATTGCTTACATTAAACAACTCTCTATTTGTTAGTGTAATGGTATACCTTTTGATTCTGCTAGCGTTTAGGTTCCATGTGTAGTGAAGAGTGAACCAGTAGGAATTGTTAGGATGTCTGATTGCGATGTGGAAAATGAAAGGGGAGACAGAAGATGAATAATACAGGTTGGATGGAGGTTTCTGAACTTTGACTTTGACTGTTGAAGGTTGAAGTCTTTGACTAGATTTTTGCGGTAATGAATAGAAGTTGGAGTCTTTATACTAAAGTGGCTTCTTGTGAATGTTAACAATCAGATTGGACTTATATCCTTGTGAATCTAGATGAATATATGTCAATATCATTTTAAAGATATACTAAAATTTTGAAGCTGGAAAAAAAAAAAAAAAGATGCTTTGGGAATCCAAGTATAGGGGGGATTAGCATGAATGAGATCCTGGATGAGCTGAAATTGTCCAGTGCAGATTAAAATTTTCAATTTCTTCGGAGGACAATATGGATGTCCCTCTTGTCTCCAATGTTCAGCTCCAATACATTGATGAACTTCCTTTGCCCGGAGAGAATCTGTCGGCTAGAATAATGTATTTGTTGGGAAAAAAAAAATTGTTTCTGAGTTCTTGCTTACTCAAAATAAAAATGTTCTAGTTCCTTCATAATGCTAATATAGATTTCCTAATTGCAGCAAGAAGGCATAGACTAGAAACAGCTATCACAAACTTTCAAGTGTTTTAGAAAGGCTAAGTTGCAGTATTGTCCATTTCATGGTTCTGAAAATGCCCCTTAAGTATAAACTTTGATATGCTTCAAATTGGGGATTAATTTGCCATGGAAAATTACTTATTAGTAGCGTTCAATTGGCCTTGATTATGATGCTTTAGACTGATCTTGTGCAAAGATATTGTCTTGAGATGCTTAGTTTAATGCACGGAAATGATATAAATATTCTAGAATAACATCAAAAGACGTTAATTTGTGAAAAATGCTTGAAGCTTAATTTGAAATGTGGCATTGAAGAGACTCTGATATAGATAAATTTTGCCTTAACATGATTACTTTGCAGCACACACGGGATCATGGACAGATGCATACCCTGATATTGTAACTTGTGCAAACATGTTCTGGTGGCCTGCTGGATCAGATTGGCCTGACAGGCTAGCTGCAGAACCAGGGACTGGTCAACTCAATCCCTTAACCCCAAACACTTACAAAGTAGTAAAAAATGTCATTCATGATGTGGTGTCTATGTTCCCAGATTCTCTGTATCATGCAGGAGCTGATGAGATCACCCCGGGTTGTTGGAAGGCTGACCCAGCTATACAAGATTATGTTGCTAAGAATGGAACTCTAAGCCAACTTCTAGAATTGTTTATCAGTTCTACCTTGCCTTACATACTTTCCCAAAATCGTACAGTGGTCTACTGGGAGGATCTTTTCTTGGATGCTAATGTTAATGTATCTGCTTCCTGCTCCTGAAAGAGAATGTCATTTTACAAACATGGAACAACGGGCCAAATAACACCAAAAGGATTGTTGAAGCTGGTTACCGAGTTATTGTATCATCTGCAGATTTCTACTACTTAGATTGTGGGCATGGAGATTTTCTTGGAAACGATAGCCAATATAATCTGCCACCAGGTGCCAAACAAGGTGATGTAAGTTCATGGTGTGGACCATTTAAAACATGGCAGACCATCTATAACTATGATATCACATACGGACTGAACGAGGAGGAGGCTAAGTTGGTTATAGGAGCAGAGGTTGCACTGTGGTCTGAACAAGCAGATTCCACAGTGATGGACTCTCGGTTTTGGCCTAGAACTTCAGCACTGGCTGAAACAATGTGGTCTGGCAATAGGGATGCAACAGGAATGAAGAGGTATGCAGAAGCTACAGACAGGTTGAATGAATGGAGGAACAGAATGGTGAAGAGAGGAATAAAAGCTGAACCCATTCAGCCTCTTTGGTGCATCAGAAACCCGGGCATGTGCAACACAGTTCATCCTTTTGTAGTTAGTTGATTACTGTGTGCATCCAACTTCATTATTTTGATCCCTTTTATCTCTTCTTTTTGCTACTTTTGGCTGTTTCTATCTCAATATATATATTACTAAGATGCAATCTTAACCCAATTTGTATGCTGCTAACGTGCAAGCTTCTCACAGCACCGTTTATGGTATACATTTGCAAATGATTGTATTGTAACCAAAACCCATCAATGAAAATTCTGCAGTCCCATTAGCCCATCCATAATTGTGTAATGAAACCAAGAACCATTAATGGAAATTTTGCAGTCCCTTGAGCCATCCATAACTTGTGTTTTAGTCCTAGGCCGCAATGGGATGTTTTGATTGTTGAAGTCCATGACGAGGCGAAACAAGCCATGTTCATATAATCGAAGTGTTAGCCCCATCAAGAATTTGTGCGTGGTTGCCATTGATTTCCTTTTGTAAAAGAAAGAAAGGTTAAGTACCAAGAATCTTGTGTTTTAATTAGATTTTGAAATAATAAGTTCTAAGTTAAAAGACCCTATGCAGAAATTGGATGGCTTTTTACTTAAGAGCGTATTTGGTTCCGTATTAGAATTAGACTGGATTTGGAAATCGAAATTTTTTTTAACTAAGATTTCCTGAATTTTAAGATTTTTTCTAATACAATTCCAACTCATTTATAAGGTCTATTTAATAATATTTTAAAAATATAATCTTTTAATAAAATTCAAACTAACATCTATACAAATTATATTTAATCTGTATTCTCAAGGTATTAACATCAAAACACAGATTCTTTTCGTCATAATTAACTAAACCCCAAATAAATTTTATATATCTATAAAGTACAAAAACAATATAACTTAATACAATCTTATATCAATCAAGTCAAATATCACAATTTCATAATATCAAATATCTAATATTTTAAAAATATAAATCTCAAAAGACCTAAAGAGAATAGCTATACTAACCTAATTTTATTCCAATTTTTATTCCTAACATCAATTAATCTCAAAATCCACTCCATCAATTTCAAGCATTCTTTAATCTATGAAAATTTCTAATGGTCAAAAGGGGATTGTAATAGTCCTTTAACTTCATAATAAAATTAAACTTGAGGACTTACTTTTTTTTTTTTTTTTGAAAGTGATGGATGAAATAGAAATTCTAGATTACGAAGGTGAATGGCATGCAGTTGTGACCTGTCGTTTTCGTTTTTTCCGGAAAATCATATATTTCATTTTTTCACTGCACAAAATATCCATAATAATCTATTTCTAAAATGTTGCATTGTCCATTATATATTCCTCCATGCTCTGGTAACTATCAAACGAGAATTATTTAATAGTGTGAAGACTAAGAATCTAGCTAAGATTAATAATTTGAGAATGATTAATCGTGGTATATGTAATCAATTAAGACATATTAAATGGTCCAAAAAATGAGGAGTGGACAAAGCATTAGAATGATATTAGATGAATTCAATATAAAAGTATAATCTATAAAACAACAAATACTAAACTTCAAAAGATATAGTCAAAAGACTTTTGGAGAAAACAAAAACTTTTTTTTTAAAAAGAGTTTAATCTCCTTTCCTGTTTCTTATTTGTTAAAATTTAAAACTTCAATATATGTGAACAAAAAGAGAAGACACCATGCATGGAGTTAAAGGGAATCAAACAAGTTAAAAGAACAAAGCGTAGAGGGAAAAAAATGACAAAAAAAAAAAATGGAAAGGATATATATATAGATAGGACATGATCATATGTCCCACGTAAATTTCTCCATTTAATTCCTCAACAAGTTAATATAATACACAAAATTATGGGTGAAATGTTACTTTCTATGTTCTGAAAACATAGAATTTATTTTCATATTAGTACAATTTTTTTAGTTATAAAATACAACATATTTAATGTATTTTTAAGTGTGTAATTTTTTATTTTTATTATTACTTTGTAATTATAGGTCCACATAATTATTATTAATAAGAATGTTTAAGTAATTTTGTTTAACAAATGACTTTTTTTAGAATATTTTTTTTTTGTAAAGTAGACTCTAGTTCTAGAAAGAAGGGAGGACTAGAAGGGAAACAAAAAAACATACTTACCTTGTTCTAATAAAGAGTTATTTTTAGTCGTTATAGAATTATCTGTAATACTTTTTTATATTATTTTCTATTAAGATGTGTAATAGAAAATCGTACAAAGAAGTGTTATAGAGCATCCTGTGCACATTTAGATGTACAACTTTATAAAATAAAATACATTACGTGTAAAATTTTCTATTTTTATCCTTAATTTTTAATTTTGGTCTGTACATAGATAGACATTATTAGTAAAATTCCTATAACAATTTTATTTTAAAAAATTGCCACATTTTCAGTAATTAAAAAAATTTAAAATGTAATTCGCACTGCACGTGTTGGTTTTTGAACCTTTGCCACCCATCCAAGCAGAGCAATATCCAACCACAAGCTAAGCCATTTGTGAACCCATAAAACACCTTAATTATCCAACAACATTAAGTGCCATAAATAGTCCAAATTTTAAGAAAACAGCCCATCAAGGCTGGTTTTTTAACCTTTGCTCTGAACAACAAGCTCTGAACTTTCAACTTGATTCACCCATTTATAATTCAATCCCCCCCCCCCCCCCTAATTACCATCTTCAAATGCATTATTGTAAGTTTAAAAACGAAAAACAATGAAGCATGAGGATGTGGCTTCAATCAAAACTAAGGTTTATATAAATGTGGATTCCTCATTTGCACTTTATATTCTTTACATGTTTAAGAAAAAAATCAACTTTGAAATGGGTACAAATTTTTATTAATTATTGTAGAATAGAAGTCTTACAGTTTGCGCCCATGCGAGCAATCACACCCAACCTACAACAAATAATTGCAATAGTAGTTATCAACATAACGTGAAATCATTTTTTTTTCTGAAAATGATAGTATATTAACATTGCACAATGGCAAAAGTACATAGTCACAAAAGGCTAAATAAACTTCGTGGTCTTGGAATTTAAACCGAACCCACGAAAACAGAATGACCCCTAAGGGTCAAACAACCCGCCAAGTGGGAAAAAGGCCAAAAGCGGCACAAAAGGCTGACAAGCGACACACAAAGGCCAACAAGCGGCACACAAATTACAACTAACTACTAACTAAGGTGTTGTCCTCATTGGAATCCGCAAACTGCATAAGCTGAAAGAGACTGAACACTAGCGTTCCTAACTTTCGCCCTATGCCTGTTGTGATGATTCCGAAAAATTGTCGAATAGCCTGAACCAAACTACTACCGCTTATATACGTTGAATAACTGGAATCAAACTACCACCGCTTGCCGAGAAGACCGCACAACCAAAGTCATAGCAGACATCTTAAAAAAAAAAACTGTACTGTACTGTAGTTATAGTGCAAAAAATGGCACTCACGTCGCACACAAATTCGCCCCTAGCTACAGTGATGTGGAGAGAGAAAAAGCCTTTTAGCGTTGGTTAGAAATTAACGTGAAATCATGTTGGTTGAGGGACAAAAGACAATTCTCTCCTCTTCCTCCTTTTGGAAGAATATGGATCTATAGAAAAAGAACAATACTCGTCTCCTCCTCTACCTCGAATTGTGATTGAATCAAAGGGACTCTCGAGACTACAAAGGTGACACTTAATCTGTGGATATAGAATACAATTCCTTGCATGATCGTATTCCGACTGGCAATACAAGTAAGTTGATCTTGGGCATTTTTCACACGTATTTTGTATACAAAATTTTGGAATTCATTTCCTTCATTGGTATCAGAGTCAAGTTGTTTCCTAGTCATTTAGCATGTTTAATTAATATTTAAACATGAAATTTTAAGAATTGATAGAGTGTTTATATTTTTCTTGTATGATTTTTTTTTATGTCAAGAATGTTGGTCGGCCCATTTTGTGAAATTTTTATTTTGAAATCAGGAATGATATAGGCTGTAATGGTTGTATATTATGAAACTGGACATTACAAGATTCAAATAGGTATATAATATGTGTAATTTGGATGAAAAATGATAGAGATATGAATCAACAAATATTCAAGTTTGCAAATTCTAAATCTGGAAATTTGTTTTCCAAAATCAATATGTTCAAGAAACCATGTTTGATTGCATGTATATCTCTTAATTTTGGGTTTTCATATACATTTCTTAGATTATTGAAAACTATACACTTCAGGCTTTAAAATGAAATATTATATGACCGATTTGGACTTAATATGAAGGATATTAGAATCTCCAAAGTTTCGGATTCAGCATGACTGAATCTGGAAATTTGTTTTCTAGAAATCAGCATGATCAAGTGTCCATGTTTGATTACCTGTATCTCTCTGAATATTTGGTTGTGTTTTACACCTCCTATACACTTGAAAACCAGGTACTCCAGGATTTAAATTGATATATTTTATGATGAATTTGGACTTAAGATGAAGGAGACACAAATCTCCGAAGTTGCACACAAAAATCTGAATTTTTGTGGCAAAGGAACCAGTTGACTGGTCAACCATTGACCATTGACCAGTCAAACCAATTTTACAAAAATTTTAATTTGGTCTTCAAACTTCTAGAAAATTTTAATTCGGTCCTCTAATTTTTTAAAATTTCATTTTGGTCCCCATATTTTTGAAAAATTATAATTTAGTCCCTGAGTTTTTTAGAAAATTACGATTCGGTCCTCCAACTTTGGGATATTGCATGTCTCTATTTTGACAAATCATTGACTAGTCAAAGCATAAACTTTGACCGGCTCGTACGAGCTTGTTTGAGCTCCATTGGGGGTGTATGAGGTACCTTTACGTCAGATCAAAATTATCTTCGTTTTTGATATATTATTGGGACATATTTGAAGCATATAAAGTTATGAAAATACATATAAATCCTTATGATAGCATGTATTTTTGATGCATATGTTTTTGGTGCATTAGTTCAAATCATACTATGCTATGTTATAATTACAAAATATAGAGATCAGTATCTGTTTTGTGATCTTTGTTTAAGTGGGAAGTTCTAAAAGTTTTAGTAATTTTAAATAACTAAATTTTTACATAAATAATTATTTTAATAATAATTTCAAATTGGAATTTTAGGTGATGATTGGGAACATAATGAACTTTTGAATCTAAAATCTTATATGAAATTATTATTAATATAATTAGTTAGTGTAAAATTAATGCATAAAGGATAGTAGTAATTTATGCATATATGTCTGTAGAACTTTGTGTTCAAAAAAAATGGCTTCAGTATCTAAGAATATCGTAGCTGAACTCAACAAATGTGAAAAGTTGAACCACGAAAATTATGAAATTTGGAATATGAAAATCCAGTATGTGCTAGAAGAGCAAGAAGTACTAGAAACTCTTAACCAAATTATAGAAGAGCCTGAAGATGGGAATATTGCTCAATATCGAAAAGATGGAGAGGCATTTGCTACATGGAAGATAAATAACTCTCTTGCTCGCATTATGTTGTTGAGTAGCATGGACAATGATGTTATGCGAGAGTTCAGGCATTTTGATACTACCAAAGATATGTGGATTGCCTTAGTAGCGAGGTTTGATAATACATCAGTTACCAAACTAAAACAACAAACTATAAAGTTTGACTTTTATAAAAAGCCTCATGGACAAACAATGAAACAACATTTGAGGTAAATGTCAAACATGATTACTGAGTTGAAGGATGCTAGCCACATATTAACTTATGGGCAACAAGTGCAAGTAGTGATTCGTTCCTTGCCTCAAAATTAGGAACATGTAAAAGTCCACTTGACCCACAATGAAAATATCAAAATTCTAAAAGATGTTGTGCGTCATCTTGAACTAGAAGATGACCACTTGCTGGCTGCTAAACCAGAAACTGACATATATTATGCAGATTCTAACTCACGAGGAGCTTCGAGCTCCAAAGGCAAGCATCAAGGTGGGCAACATAACAAGTGGAAGGGCAAGGGAAAAACTCCTTCAGGCCAAAAGCCAAAGCTTAACCAACATGGGCAAGGAAAGTATCCTTTTAAGAAAAACATCTCAAAAGCGAAATGTTTTAACTGTGGCAAAAATGGTGACTTTGCTTGTGATTGTACCAAGCCAAAGAAGATTTAGACACCATAGACCATGTAGCGAAGGAAAGAGATGACTTCATGGAGTTCCGACGAGTTCTACAAAGAACTAAGTTGATATATGTAGCGAACAACTCCAGAGTGGAAATGAAAGAAATTGGCACCGCCCAATTAAATGTGCGTGATGGGCGCACATTGTTCCTACATGATGTCTTATATGCTCTAGACATACGTCGAAACTTAGTTTTTGTGTTGGTTTTAGCTAAGTTTGGTTTTAATTTAAACTTTCATATTAATGGTGTTAACTTATCTTTGGGAACAAGTTATTATGGTTATGGATATTTTTTGGATGGTTTTATTGTGTTGGATATTTTCTATAATAACATTAATGTATGTTATTCTTTATTCACATCTTCTAATTCTTATGAAAATGATGTGAATATATGGCATTCTAAACTTGGTCACATTGGCCAACATCAAATGAAAAGGTTAGCCAAAGAAGGCCTATTAGGCAATATTGAAAGTGTCGATTTGCCTATTTGTGAGAATTGCTTGGCAGGAAAATCCATACAAAAATCATTTGGAAAAGGAACAAGAGCTAAGATTCCTTTGCAATTAATCCATTCTGACATCTGTGGTCCAATGAATGTAAGAGCAAGGCATGGGACTATATACTTCATCACATTTATAAATGATTATACTCGGTTCGGTAATGTCTATTTGATTTCTAATAGATCTGAAGCATTAAGTTGCTTTAAGAATTTATGAGTTTGGTAGAAAATCAATTGGACAAGAAAATAAAGGCATTAAGAACCAATTGAGGTTGTGAATACTTATCTAATCAGTTCAGAGATATTTGTGATGAAAAAGAAATAGAACGACAATTGACTATTCCTTAAACTCTTTAACAAAATGGTATTGCAGAGAGAAGAAGTAGAACCCTACTTGAAATGGTTAAGTCTATGATGGCACAAGCTAACTTACCAATTACCTATTGGGGTAATATATTGTTAACTACTGCCTATATACTTAATTGTGTGCCTACTAAATTAGTTACTTCCACTCCATATGAGTTATGGACAGGAATAAAACCCGATTTGATTTTTCTCAAACCTTAGGGAAGTGCTGTCTATACTAAAGATACCTCAAACAAATATGAAAAATTGGGTGCAAGAGGTAAAAAGAGTATTTTAATAAGATACTCTAAGCACTCCAAATGGTACATGTTTATAGGTGAGCAAGATAGTGGGGGTATAACTGAATTTGAATCACGAGATGTCACATTGTTAGAAAATAAATTTCCTAAAATGGGCGAGATAGGTGAAGACTTATTTCTATATGAAACTTTGGAACAAGGTAATGTAATTACTCCAATAGTGGGAGTTTACACACCATCATCTCATCCAAGTGGGAGCAATATGAGAAGTGGGGAATTAAATACGAATCAGCTTCAATTGCAACCACTTGATGAGACGATACTACCATTATCTAATCCGAGTGGAAGTGAACAATTTATACGACGAACAAGTAGTAAAAGTGTTCCTTGTCGACGTTTTGACATTGAAGGGGAAGCTTTCATGATTATCCCACAAGAAAATTATGAGCCAACGAATGCAAATGAGGCTCTAACATTACCTGATAAGGAAAAATGGATACAAGCAATGGAAGAAGAAATGGAATCAATGAGATCAAACCAAATTTGAAAACTGGTTGACCTCCCAAAAGGACGCAAAGCTATTGGGAACAAATGGGTTCTCAAAATAAAGCATAAAGCTGATAGCTCGATAAAAAGATACAAGGCACACCTTGTAGCGAAAGGGTATAATCAATAAGAAAAAATCGATTATTAAGAAATGTTTTCCATTGTTGTGAGATTTACCTCAATTCGCCTTATTCTGGCTATAGTGGCAAGTATGGATCTTGAATTATATCAGATGGATGTAAATACTTCTTTTCTCAATGGAGAATTAGAAGAAGAAATATATATGGAACAACTTGTTGGTTTCAAAATAAAAGGCCAAGAACAAAAGGTATGTCGACTTTTAAAATCGATATATGGCCTTAACAGTCGTCGAGACAATAAGAGTCTTACGGTGTGCACTCATGTTGGCAATCACACATGACCCACAACAAATAACTGCAATAGCAGTTATCAACATGACGTGAAATCATGTTGGTTGAGGAAAAACTGACAATTCTCTCTTCTTTCTCCTTTTGGAAGAATATGGTTCTATAGAAAAAGAACAATACTCCTCTCCTTCTCTACGTCGAATTGTGATCGAATCAAGGGGACTCTTGAGACTGTGAAGGTGACACTTAATCTGTGAATATAGAATACAATTCCTTTCATGATCGTATTCTGATCGGTGATATAAGTAAGTTGATCTTGGGCATTTTTCGCATGTATTTTGTATACGAAATTTTGGAATTCGTTTCCTTCAATTATAATATATAAAATTTTAATACATTATTAAATGTGCAATTTTACATTTTATTCCTATTTTTTAATGATAAATTACATGTAGTCATTATTAGTAAAAACAATATAAAAATATTTTTCAAAAGTAAACTATTTCTTTTTTGGAAAAAAAATTTAACACTGAAATATTTTTATTAGAGAGAGGGAATAACTTTTTATTTCTTAAACACATGAAAATACTAGAAATTAAGCTTAAAAAAACTATGGATTTATTCCACAAGTCTTTCATTCTTAATCGGAACCCCCGAAACAATGCTTCTTTTTTCTTGTTTCTCTTGTAAAACAAAGAGTTTTTTCCAATTTTGTGATGGAAAAAAATGGAAAGGAAAATTCTGGAGTGGAAAAAATTTATGTTCCAATTTTTATGTCGGCGCATTTGCCAAATGCGCCCATTTTTTTTTGGGCGCATTTACTACGCTCAGAACAGTGCATCTCAGGCCTGGTGCATTTTCCAATTGCGCCCTTGGCATATGGGCACATTTGTCAAATGCACGAAAGACATGACCGCATTTTGCGCAAGTTTTGGGCACATTTGCTATTTTTTATAATTATATATTACAATAATTATAATTATTTTATAATAATATTATTATAATGTTATAAAAATATAAAAAAAATTATACTAATTTTATAATATAATTACTAACAATTATTATTATATTATTAATATGAATAATATAATTTGTATTATTATGTTTATTACAATAAAGGCTAACAATTGGACTTATTATAGTAAGAACTAATCATAAGAGTTAATAATTTGTATAATAATAATAATAATAATAATAAGATATACTAATAATAGAAAGAAAGTAATAATTATATTAAGAGTTAATATCATATTAATGACACTGTTAAGTACTAAAATTGGTAGTTAATACAATTAGGGTTTAAAATTTTGACGACACTTTTTGTTTATTTATATATGCAGGATAAATATATATATATATAAATATATATATATATATATATATATATATATATATATAAGTATAAATTATTATAATATTACAATAATTACATACATAATGATAATACATGTAGAGTTTTGGATTTTGAATGCACTTTTTATTCATTTATATTTAAAGGACACATACATTTGTATAAATCATTATATGACATGTACTTACATACATAACAATAATAATGGACCTCATGTTGTCTCATAAAAGCAACACAAAAAAGGCTGCAATCATTCACCTTGAAAGTTATAGCAATTTGGAATACCTCGGCCATTGGCATACATCCAGATTGTGCAGCAGGAACAGCCACAAGCAATAGAAGTAGAATTAAAACAAAAGAAAAACACTTCTTTAAGATTCAACAAAAAATTAAAATAATGAGTACCAATTGAGAACTGTAATGAAGTAACTAAACTACATAGTATAGATACGCATCCTTCTAAGACATTTGTTGATAAAGAAAAATCAGTACCAAAACTCGAGAGTTCCAAAATGACAAGTTTTTGCACACTTAGGGTCAAAGCCTTCTTCATTCGTCAAGAAGAATTTATACAGTTCAAAAAGGAACAAAAATCACCACAGATGAAACTAATAGTAGAACAACAATTCACATACCGAGGCCAAATCAAAGTAGCTCAATGCAACTATTGATTTAACAAAAAAAAAAAAAAATCAAAACTAACGTCACAGCTGCAGAGCATAAATTTCCCAAAAAATCAAAGCCCTAACCAACTCACTCATTCAATCATACTCAAAACAGAAATTTAAAATCAGTAATAATTAAATACCACACGCTCCAGTTCAAATCATGATCAGAGAAAATGAAATGAAAGAATGGGCAACCAAAAATGCAAACTTTCAGTCAGTCAACAAATTTCAGATGGCTGAAAAAATGCACAAAACATTCTACAAATGGGCAACCAAAAGACCACAACATTTCAGTCAGTCAAAAAATTTCAAATGGCCGAAAAATGCACAAAAATTCCAGAAATGGACAACCGAAAGAGCACAACATTTCAGTCTAACAGAAAATTTCAGATGGCCGAAAAAATGCACAAAAAATTCCAAAAAGGGCAACCAAAAGAGTACAACATTTCAGTCTAATAGAAAATTTCAGATGGCTGAAAATTTTCACAAAAAATTCCAGAAATGGACAACCAAAAGAGCACAAATTTTCAGTCAGTCAAAATTTGGCTTACAAATTTTAGTCGAAAATCGCCCTTGCGGAAATGGCCCTTGCTTCGTTAATAAGGTGGCGGCGACAGCAACGACAAGGCGTCGGAAATGGTCCAAGAATGAGGCTTGCAACCAAACCAAAAGTACCACAAATATCAGTCGGCTTATAAAATGGCAATTCTAAGGAGGACAAAAAAATTTTGGAGGGGTGAAAAATCCACAAAAATTCTAGAAATTGGCTGCCAAAAGTCTACAAAATTTTAGTCTGCCACCACCAAAAATTCTAGAATAAGGCTTATAAAAAATAATTTCCAGAAATGGGTCTTACAAATTTCAGTCGGAAATGGCCCTTGCCAAAATTTCTTGTAATAGATAACTCACCAGGCATATCAATTTCGGGCACAACTCTAACCCCATGCTCTATTCCAAATTCCACCACCTTTCTCACATCCTCCAGTGAGTATATCGTATCCTCGCCGTACGCTCCCTTTCTGGCGAGCTCTAACTAGAATGGCAAAACCAGAGGAAATGAGTGCGAATCCATTATGTGCCAATGGAAAACATTCAGCTTATTCATGCTCATTGCTCCGATCAACCTCAACAAATCAAGAACCCCATAATAGTGTCTGAAAGTGTCCAGCGTAACCCTCTATGGGGATACAATGGCTCGTTGGAAATATACAGCCGCACGCCACTTTTGTCGTCGGATAGCCATAAATCAGTTGTGAAAAGCTTTCCAGGCCTCGCATTGCACCCTATATGGTTTCTGCCTCCAAGATAGCCATACCGTTAAACTCACTGGTGGGACATGGGATGGAAAACATGTACGATTCATTAACGTAGGGACTCAGCTTTGCATTTTAGTCGTTTACAGAGATGGTGAAAAATCCCAGTGGGGTGAATGAGGTCAGGTTGAAGGGGTAGGAGTAGTATTCTTCAGTTTTGATGTGGTCGAAATAAATTCTTAGAAGGCTTTCACGAAGAGTTTGAATTGGAGGGTACATGATGGTGAGGAGATATATGGAAAATAAGGCTGCTTGACGTTGAGGCCATGAGAAAATTCTAGGTTTAGGCCAAACGTTGATTGGGTAATCAACAGCTGAAACTTGAGTTTTGAAAAAGAAAAAGAGAGCAAAAACAAAGAGGAATGAGGGGGAAATTCTAATTCGATTTCCCATTGTTGACTGTTGTTTGTGCAATTGGTGTCTCTAATCTCAGGAGTGGGATAAAAATGGGAAATTTGCAAAAATAACACCTTTTCAATAGCATAATTGATATATAGAACTTGCTAAATTTTTTTTGCCAAAATAGCAAGTCAAGGTAGTTTGACCGTGTAAAAAGACCTAAATAACCCTCTATTTACAAAAGATGAAAATCGTCGCGTCAAAAGAATCATTTCAAATTTCTTTGCTTCAAACTGTGTCTTTCAAGCAACGATTAGAATTTCTTATCCCTTATTCTTCCTTCTTCATCGATTCAACATCCTAGTTCAAGAAATCCAATCTTGTCTATTGTCTGAATCAATGGTACGAATGTGAGGAGCTACGACATCTTCAAGCAAAAAGTCTGTCGCTATAGAGAAGAAAATACAAAAGCCGACGAATGGGAACAAGGTCAGTGGAAATTTGCCTAGAAATTTTAATTTTCATATTTGTTATAGAGGTAGCATAAACCTGACATACAGTTAGATATGCTTTGCTTGTTGATTAACCTGCATGTTGATTATGGATTTTAGCATAAATATGATTGCGATTATGATAGGATTTTGAGTGTTTTTTTTTATGCAATCACGATTGTGATAGGTTCAAACATAATGAAATTGTGCATATCCCATAGCTAAGAGTGTTTTTTTTGTTAATATTTGAACTGGGATTGTATTCAAAATTGGTCGAGCATTTGCCGAAAAATAGTCAAAAAAAATTTATCTTATTTCGAGCACCATATCGAGCACAATAAAATGATGAATAGGTGTCGAGCACATGTTCGATCACTTCTCAAGTACTTAGTTATGCTCGAGCACCGTGATGAGTTTTGTGTCTTCACTTGACAAGCACTATGTCGAGCATGTAATTGTTACATCAAGCACTATACTGATTTACTTTGTTTCGTGCAGGACCCTCTGAAGAATAAAATGGTCGTTCAATGTGATTTTTTCAAAACTCAAGTTTCTCAGTGCTGCTACTACGAGGCCAATATGAAGAGGATCAAGACTAAACTAACAGATGCACGGAATGAAATACTTAGGAGGGAGAGTTGCCTTACTGAAATAGCTCTTGACCATGAGCATATATTCTAGTACAAATAGATAATCTACAGCGTGTTGTTGTGGCAACTTAAGCTAGACGAGGAGTCCAAAAATGTGAAATTTGGCACGAAGGAGTTTGCATTCATTATAGGTCTGAAAATGGGAGATTATGATAACGAATATGCCAAATTTTAGGCAACTGATGTTCATTCAACCATAACAAAGTACCTAAAACCCCAAGGTGAAATAGGTGAAACCACCTATGATGCAATGTTCAAGGCTTACGACCGAATAAACACAAGTTTTTCAGACGATGTGGTTGTGTCATTGACACTATTGCTGCTGTACACATCCATTAATGGGGCACAAAAGAGAAACCAAATAGATGACAATGTGGTTCACTTGACCTATAATTGGGGGCAATTTGATGAAATATCTTAGGACGAATTATTTTATAGGGCCACTATAAATAGTACTAGGAAGGCTATGATCAATGCCCTGAAGCAGACCAAGGGCCCAGAAATAGGACATACACTGTTGGTGGATTTCCCGTTGCTTTCGAGGTAAGAATTTCAAACACATGTTAAATTTTTAATTTTGTTTGTGCAAGTAGGCCAAGGAGTAATTATGCTCTTTTTCTTTTTATGAGTCTCAGGTATTTTCATATGAGCTAATACCACATCTGGACCGTTTATCATTGGTGCATAAGGTCGAAATCTCTGGATGCAATGCCAGGATACTCAGATAGAAAGGAATAAAGACACCCTGCACTGACCAAGAGAAAAAACAAGTGTGGGACAAAAGAACAATTAGCTACGAGGTATGATTTGTCTATTACCTAACAGACTATCTTTTTTATTTCGAGCATGTGTCGAGCACATCTTGAGCACTAGGTCTAGGGAGTGTGTTTGTCGAGCACTTAGTTGAGCATCTCTATGCACAAGTTCCAGATTATCTATTAATTGTGCTGAAGGTCGAGTATTTGTCGAATACTAATTCCAAACAATCTATTAGCTTTGTCGTTATCGAGGACTTAGTCGATTATGTGTCGAGCATTCTATACATAAAGTGTGTAAAGTCCATGGTTTCGAGCATGTAGTCAAGCTTGTCTCGAGCACTGGGTCCAGATAGTGTGTTTAATATTTATTTTTTCCATCATCTCAACCAATCCGTGTTTGTTACTGTTTCATGTATTACAGAAAGTGAAAGTAACACCAATAACGCCAACTCTAGAAGAATGAGCAAAATTTTCGCAATGAAAATAATCAAGAGAGAGCACGGAGGAGGCTGAGTTTGAAGGAAAAGAAGAACATGTTGTTCAAATATTTATTGGAGGCACTATTTTTGAAGTGTCTCACAGGCAGAGAGTCAGAGAAGAAAATGATGCAGGCCATGCAAAGAAGCCAAGAGTCAACAAGGAAGAGAAACGGGAGAAAAGAAAGGGATTCCTGCTTTATATGTTTGAATAGCAAGAAAAGATTGTTGTGGAATTGAAAAAAACAAAAGAGAAACTCGAACAAAGCAATGCTCAAGTAGCCGAATTGGAGAACCGCATGCAGAATAATGCCGTTGTGGCCGAATTGGATAATAAGGTCAATCAATTGACTACTACCATCGAGCAACTGTTGGCCTAGAAATGAGCATGTGAAGCTGATAATGAAAATGAAGAAACCATGTCAGATGAAGAAGAAGGCAATGATGATGAAACACCTTCTAATACCGATGATAATGACAAAAAAGCTAATGATGATAATGATATAGGTGGTGAGCTACAAGAAGGGGATAGAAAGGAGGAGACTAGCGAGTAGAATGACAATGTTTGAAGAAAAAGAAACTAGTGAAAATGAGAATAACAGTCAGGATGAGAAGAAGGTCGAAGAAGCTGAGCGAAAACATGATCTGGTCCTATCTTTGCAAGATCTGGAAAAAGAACAGGAATTGGTTGATGTGTTGGCTATTGTACATCAAACCACTGATAAACACAATGCTGAAGGTGAGGGAACACATGATGGGAATGACGAGGCTACGCAAGACATGGAAAAAATTTTGAACCAGTTGATGTAATGGCTATTGTTCATCAAACCAATGATGAACACACTACTCTATCCATTCCCATTATATCATTTGAGAGTGCTCCACCACCACTTATCAAAGAAAATGAGAAGAGTACTGCTGAAGGTGAAATAACTGGGGGTCTCAACTTGGGACCAACTCTTGACTGTGCAGAAATCAATAGGCCCGACCTCCAATTGCTAGCAGAATTTGGAATATCCAGGATTTTGAGCTAGGGTCTGAAGATGCTAAATAAATGAATAAGTGGTTGAGAAAAAAGAAAACACATCAATTTTTGCAGAATCCACTTTTTTCACTTGATTCCGATATAATCAAGACATTGTCCAAAAAAGGTTATTGGCTCACAAGTTAGGTAATACTTAGTATATCATTCGTTGTTGTTAATTATTACACATGATTATCTCATAACCAACATGCGTTAATTTTTGCAAAATATTTATTTGTATACTTCAATGTTGGGAAGGAGGATTGGTATTATGGGCCGCAAAGATATATTAATTATGGAGACCTACTTTGATCTAAGTGATGTTGAATTTTTCATTTTATATGATAATACACCCGACCAGGTGTCGAGCATGTGTCGCTCATGTGCCTTTTGTGTTTGTTCATGTGGTTAGTTGTGTCAAGCATGTGTCGAGTTGTGTCGAGTATGTGTTGAGCACGTGTCGAGTATGTGTTGAGCACATGTCGAGTATGCATCGAGCATTGTGAAGAAATATATTCTAGCATAACCCTAACCTATGTTGTTAACTATTTTGCTGACAAGTTGGTATGAATGAGCTAAATTCAAACAATCGACATCCAGCATACGATGATCTAGTTGTGAAACAGTTTGTTAGTTCTTGCCCATATAAAGTTGACTACCATGCAGTAGATTCTGTTTTATTCCCCTGTAATATAGATGACAACCGTTGGATATTGGTGAAGATGGATATTTATAGACAAACATTCCATGTGCATAATCCAATAGACCAAGAAGGGTAGGGCCAAAATTAGACTACCTTGTTAGAACAATGTTCAAGATACTCCAGGTATGAATTTTACCAATACTTTGCCAAAAAAAAAAAACCAAGCAAGGACAACTGGCAAGTGGTCATTGAGGAAAATATAGTGCATCAAGGAAAATGGTTAGTATCAAAGTAATTTTAATGTTTTATAATCATATACTTGTTACAATGACTAACTATGTAATGATTTGATTTTTTCAACAATGGAGATTATGGTGTTTTCATATTAAAGTGTGTTGAATTCATTATACATGGAGTGCCACTTGATACGATTACACCCAACAATGTAATGAATGCCTGTAAACAGATGACAGTTGCACTATTCGTTTAGGCAAGTGAGAGGATGCTAGGTTTGGAGCAAAGAGTGCAAAAGCCAGACATAAACCCCGATGAAAAGGGTTATTTATGAGACATGCAATGTGTAAATATACAGTCTTTTGATATTTACATTTTGTTGTGTAAATATACAGTAGTTTGATAAATACATTAGTTGTGTAAATATGAATTATTTTCAATGTATACAGTTAGTTGTGTAAATATATGTTGTACTTTGATGTATACATTAAATTGAGTAATTTATGTATTTGTTTTACCTATACATTTTTAGTTGTGTTTACATAAAATTTATGGGCCTTAACAGTTAATTTTCCCATACATTTAGAGTGTAGTTAACAGTGTTAGCAGATAACATTGGAGTTGTAATGCTTAACAGGGACTCGACTAGGTATGTGTCTGTGCTCGACGTATGCTTGACTTAAAATCGATGTATTTCGACTAAATCTCGACAAAGGCTCAACTAAATCTCAACAGAGACTCGTATGGTCTGTGCCTGTGCTTGACTTAGATGTAAGGAAAATAGAATTCCTTCAACAGGTAATGAAAAAGTTGTAAAGAAATGAAATGTGGTCATTGCGATCACAACCATAAAACTTGCTCTATCAATGTGCATTTTTCTTATTGTATACTTTAATGCTTTCAATTTCATAAAAACATTGTATTATTCGAGGTACTCATTGGTATATTAATACAATTTATTCAATTTACGCAAGTTCCTTATTCGTTGCTAGAGATAAAAAGTAATGTCATGTTATTAAATTTCATAACAAATTACGCAATCAATAACAACAATACTTGATGTTTTATTATTACAATACAATACATTACAAATCAAAATTACAATACTTAAATACTTTATGTCTAATATTCAAATGCGCCTTCGTGTTTGAATTTTGTTCTCAGGTAGCTTCATAACTGATAAATACACATCCCATTGAACATCTTGAACAATACTTTTTCCCACAGAATGAGAGACATCTTGAACTCCTTATTTGATGAAATCATTGTAAGAATTAAGTTGGTGACAAATAAGACCGCGTTGTTCAAAGAATGCTATTGATGCCTTCATTACATAATTTCTTCAAAAAACCAGCACCCAAATCTTCTATGGATTTTAGGTTCAGAATATCATCCTCGTCCTCTGAATCAATGTCATCTTTATCCATCCCTCGTGATCCATGAGCAACTTTATCCTACACGAACTAAAGCAAGTTAGTATACTGCTCGAGGTAATAATGAACTGCTTGACTTAATGCTCAACTTGTGCTCAACAAGAACTCGAGAAATGCTCGAGTATGTTCTCAACAAGTGTTCATCATTCACGCATGTCATCTATTTTGGCCTAGTGCTCGAGTAGGTGCTCAAGATAAGTGAAAATTTTTTTGACTCTTTTTCGATGTATGCTCGACTAATTTCAGATGCAATAACAGAAAAGGAAAAACGGCCAAACTATAGAACAATCAAGAAACAAACACTTCCGTACCAAAATAGTGGAAATAAACTTCAACCTTTCCATTATAAATTGAAGCAATAAGGATATTAGATATCTTGGTATCTTGAATGTTCGAGTCAATAAGATCACAACCTCCCTATCATATGATGCACCAAGGGCAAAAAATAATATGCAGACAATTAGTTCCTTATGAGTCTCTCTAAGTTTGGTCCTTATGCTCTGAACGACCATCGAACTTACGTCGAGCACAGACACAGACTTTGTTCTAATTCGTCATCTGTTCCGATTTCTTCTCTGTGGCACTGGCCTTTTTGCTTGAAGACGCCAGTTAGCCTCGCGTATGTGCCATTGACGCCAACAATATACGATAATGGAACATGTGAAATGGAATATTAAATCGATTAAAGAGGAAAGAGAATAGGCAAGGAAATTCAAACAGGTGAGATGAAGCGGAAGAATGAAACGAACAGGCGCGACGGTTCCCATCTTTTGAACAGATGGTAAATTAGGTCTTTACACAGGGACGAACTACATTGACTTGCTATTTTGGCAAGAAAGTTTTAGCATATGCTATATTTCAACTATGCTATTTGAAAGGTGCTATTTTTGCAAATTTCCCAATAAAAATGCCTTTGTTTCTTAATTATTGATTCATTGTCAACCAATGTTAACTTTTGTGGTTGAGTTTGAGTTTTTTTTTTTTTTTTTCCTGAAACAAAAGAAATATCTTGTAAATATAAACCACATAAAGTAGTACAATAGCTAACTGACCATTTACACTTGTTAGTATTGATTTAAAGCTAACAAGTGAACTAAATCTTCAATGCTTTTTTATGAAACCGTAGCAAAAATAAACCACAAACACCTCCTAAAAGCACATTTTGAAGCACAAAGAAAAGGTTGAATGAACAATCATAGAGAGTCTTTCAGCATATGTTGAACTTACCGAAGCAGTGTGATCCATGAAATTATTCACAAGAATAGTAGAAAAAGCAGTAGCCAATTGAGGCTTCTACTTCAATATTTTAATTTCTTCATCATCGTCATCGTCATCATCACCTTCATCATCTTTATCATCATGGTTCACATCTGCCAATCCGCATAATCTTCATCATCTTCGGCATCTTAATCATTGTCTTCATCATCCACATCATCATCGTCCACATCGTTCTTCTTTAGCAAAAGATCTGCCAATCTGCATCATCTTCACATCTTAATCATCTTTTTTAGCAAAATCTGCCAATCTGCTACAGATCTGAAAGTGCACATCTTGAACCTAGCAACCAAAATTCGAAACAAAAAAGATAATTAAACCCATCAAAAAACTTCAAAAGATGGAGACCCAATTCTCATATAGATAACCAAAAGCACCTCTAAAATATAAGACTAAACCCTAAGAAATAAGGATTTAAACCTACTAAAAAAGAGAAGAAAAAAAACAAGAGTACCTCCCCCATTCTCCAAAAAAAAGAGAATGAGGGAGAAGAAAAAAAGATTGTTGCTGTTGAAAGGTTGTGGAGATCAATTTAGTGCCCACAAAGGGCTTTTATGTAGAAATTCTTGTTTGCAGTGTGTTATTTATTTAGTATATATATCTATATATATATATATATATATATATATATATATATATATATGTATATAACCTCATATATTCGGTAAATTCTAAATTCTGAATTAAATATAATTTCAAATTCTTATTATGTTTTCACAAAATGTAAATATGCATATTGAAATTAATCTTTAACTTGTGTGGTAACTTGTTTAGCATTCATAAGTAATAATGTTTATTAAAAAAAAATAATAGTACTTCCGTCTCCCAATAAAAGAAAAGTTTACTTTTATGTTTGGTTGTCAAGGATTCTTGTCTTGGAAAGTAATTTGTTTCCCTAGTTTTAAATTCCTGTGTTTGGTAGCATCCAAAAATTATGCATACTAACAGACACATTCCAAGCTTAATTAAGCTGGTGATACTGTCACCCAAAATAAACTCATCTCCCTATATTCTTCCCTCTAAATTGCTCAGCCAGATGGGACAAATATTAGCCCCAAAGATATGCGTCTAATCAAATGTATACAAATACTAAACTAGTTAATTGCAATAATTGAAGAACTTCATTGGAGAAAACTGGGACTTGTACATTATACAGTCACCAAATCAATGATACAGGAACCCTTTGGTGATCATCTTACAGTGAGCAGTAACTTGGTGTATCAGGTGTTTAATCGCTGTTGGCCGGATATGTAATATATGGCTACTAGGAGAGATTTTTTCTATTTCCAATCACATGTAGCATAACAAGTGAAATCCCAAATCCCATCTTTGTTAATATGTAAATTTGTTTATCTTGAGTGCCAGATGATGTTAATTTTTAATAATTTCCACCATTCATTAGCTAGCAATTAAAGAGAAACCGTATTTGAATCCCACGAACGCCATAGTTGAAGTTCGATACTTTTTGAAGTCAGAGTCTTGGGAAGTTGCCTGTCATTTGTTAGAACAGACAGGTTCATGGATTATCTGCTAGTGAATTTAATTATTCTAGGTTTGTTTCTTCTCTTCGTAATCTAGAGAGTTTGAGGTATTCCTGATCATAAACTGGTCAGGCACTTCAAATTCTTTTCCAGCGCCAACAATTTTTGGAAGGAAACTAATCTTGCAGTGTTTTAAGGCATTAATCAAGCACTGGCAGGCATTTCTGACTAGTTAATTAGTTCCGAAATTTCCCTTAATTCTCTAGGCCGGCAAGATACAGAAGACAAACATTAATGTCCCATGATTATGAGTCTTCAACTGAAAAGGTTAGCTGGGCAAATCCTACTACTAAATTAGAGAAACTTATCCTAGGAATAAACAATCATCGCCATTTGGAGAAGGCAGTTTGCATGCCAACAATTGGCAGCATGTGAACATGAATTGCCAGGCCGCCTACAGTTGACAAATTAGTTGACAGAGATTATGGAGTCATCAAGAGAAACACGATTATGGGTCGCCGGCAGGTTATTTTTCAGGACAATTCATATTGAATCTCTCTCGGAAAACGATTGTCCACACTTCTAGAAGGAAAGAAAAGACAGTTAAATTTGGTTTTAGCTAAAGGAGAGGAAAAAAAAAAAAAATCAAAGACGGGGAACAAAAGTTGTAGAATTTAAATATTCACTTTAAGCGGAGTACTTTCTCAGCAAAGTTGATGTTGATGGTTAGATATTGTCCAAAAGAATACAAAACTTCAAAGGCCAAATTACATATACTCCCTCATGTTTCTGTTTATTATCAATCAAGTTTTTTTGTTTGTTAAAATTATTAATACTCCTAAGATTTAAAAACGTTTAACATTTATCCCTCTAACCTCTATTTCCATTATTATATGGTTAATTGGTTATGAATAGTAACTTTCCCGTCATTAACAGTAATGTAATAGTAAAAAAATTTAATATTTGGTTAAAATTACCCATAATACTTCAATTATTAATTTGTATAAAAAAATATTTATAATTGACATTTAGCCTATAAATAAAAGAAAAAATTATACATATTCATTTATATCAAATACAGATTATGCAAAAAGAAAATAAAAGTAGAAGATTAGTATATATGAAAAAATATATAATTGGAGTAAAAAGCAAATCTATCAATAAAAAAAAAATATGGTATGTATAAAAAACAATATATGTATTTTTTATTTTGTTAGTTTGGTGAATTTTACTATGAAATGAATTTTAAAAATTTTTATACCATTTTTTTTTCTTCGTTAATAGTTTTGTTTTTTACTCTTCAATTAATTCGAATTTTTTGATACAAGTCAACTTTTTACTTCTATTTTCTTCCTATGTGCTCTGTTTTGATACAAATGAATATATATAATTTTTTTATTTTTAGGATAAATGTCAATTATAAGTATTTTTTATACAAATTAATAACTTAAGTATGAGGAGTAATTTTATCTAAATATTAATTTTTTTTATCACATGCTATCGTTTATGACAAAAAAGTTACTGTTCATACCAGAAATAGGGGTAGGGGCAAATGTTAAATGTTTTTAAATTTTAGAAAGTATTGGTAATTTTGACAAACCACAGAATTCAATTGGTAATAAATAGAAACTTTAGGAGGTTTATGTAATTTGCCTAACTTCAAAAGATCTCTAAAATCTTTTCCCAATAACTCAAAAACTTGGAACCAAGGCTAACATATAAATCCATGGCTATGGATCCTTTCACCATCATTGCATTCTTACCAATTTCATCCACCCCAAAAGGCCCAAAAAATAAAATTTCAAAATGGGGATTGCGATTTCCCTTCCATTTCTCCTCATTTTGGCTTTATTTTTCCGTTCAACCACCCAAATTTCAGCCGTTGATTACAAAATCAACGTTTGGCCTAAGCCCACAATTTTCTCATGGACAAATCCTCAAGCTACCTTAATTTCTCCCAGCTTCACTATCATTATCCCTTCGAATTCAAACACATATCTGATTCGGGCTGCCAAACGTTACCTTAAGCAAATTCACACCGAACACTACCACCCACTGGTGACGCCGCTGCTTAATCTGTCGTCTTCAACACCGGTCCAAACTCTCACCATAACAGTGGTTGACCAGGCTGCTCCGTTAACTCATGGCGTCAACGAATACTACACTCTACGGATTCCTGCGTCAGATGAATCGACTACGGCCAACTTGACGGCAGAAACCGTATGGGGAGCTATGCGCGGTCTGGAGACGATTTCTCAGCTGGTTTTCGCGAACCCACCAAGAGTGGCTTCCGGGCTGTTCATTTCCGATCAGCCATTGTATTCCCATAGAGGGGCGATGCTGGATACCTCGAGGAATTATTATACTGTGAACGATTTGTTCAGGTTGATTAAGGCCATGAGTATGAATAAGCTGAATGTCTTCCATTGGCACATAACGGATTCGCATTCGTTTCCGTTGGTAGTGCCGTCGGAGCCAGAGCTGGCCGGAAAGGGAGCCTATGGAGAGGAGATGACGTACTCGCCGGAGGATGTTAAATCGGTGGTAGAGTATGGAATGGAACACGGAGTTAGAGTTGTGCCTGAGATTGATATGCCCGGTGAGTTATCCGGTCTTTCAGCAGAATCTTATCTTTTCATTTTCTTTTTTGTTTTAATTTTATTTTCTTTTAATATAATTTGTAGAATCTTTGACTAGTAGTATTTTTTAGGACGTAATTTATTAGTCCTCGATTGGTTTTCTGACATGTTCTTAGGATGAACACAAGTTCATTATAGATGCTATTAAATCAGCAAGTTTAATATAATGATACACATCAAAATAAAAAAATTAATTTTTTATTCCAAATTTTCTATATATAGATATATGAACTACTATTGGATGAGAAATTTTATTAGTTGGGATTAAGCCAAACTATCCCAAGTAAATAAGAAATTAAGATTGTGGTTCAAATTTAATTTGATTTGATAATTGCTTACATTATACAACTATCTATTTGTTAGTGTAATGGTTTACCTTTTGATTCTGCTAGTGTTTAGGTTTTATGTGTAGTAAAGAGTGAACCAGTAGGAATTTTTGGGATGTCTGATTGCGATGTGGAAAATGAAAGGGGAGAGAGAAGATGAATAATACAGGTTGGATGGAGGTTTCTGAACTTTGACTTTGACTGCTGAAGGTTGAAGTCTTTGACTAGATTTTTGTGGTAATGAATAGAAGTTGGAGTCTTTATACTAAAGTGGCTTCTTGTGATTGTTAACAATCACATTGGACTTATATCCTTGTGAATCTAGATGAATATATGTCAATATCATTTTAAAGATATACTAAAATTTTGAAGCTGGAAAAAAAAAAAATAGATGCTTTGGGAATCCAAGTATAGGGGGGATTAGCATGAATGAGATACTGGATGAGCTGAAATTGTCCAGCGCAGATTAAAATTTTCAATTTTCTTCGGAGGGGAATAATGATGACCCTCTTGTCTCCAATGTTCAGCTCCAATATATTGATGCACTTCCTTTTTTCCGGAGAGAATCTGTCGGCTAGAATAATGTATTTGTTGAAAACAAAAAAGTGTTTCAGAGTTCTTGCTTACTCAAAATCAAAATATTGTAGTTCCTTCATAATGCTAATGTAGTTTTCCTAATTGCTGTTGAGCAAGTAGGTATAAACTAGAAACAGCTATCACCAACTTTCAAGTGTTTTAGAAAGGTTAAGCTGCAGTATTGTCCATTTCATGGTTCTGAAAATGCCCGTAAGTATAAACTTTGATACGCTTCAAATTGGGGATTAATTTGCCATGGAAAATTGCTCATTAGTAGCGTTCAGTTGGCCTTGATTATGATGCTCTAGACTGATCTTCTGGAAAGAAAGTGTCTTGAGATGCTTATTTTAACAGCCTTTAGTAAACTTCTCCACTTAATTTAATGCACTGAAATGATATAAACATGCTAGAATAACATCAAAAGAGGTTAATTTGTGAAAAATGCTTGAAGCTTAATTTCAAATGTGGCATTGAAGAGACTCTGATATAGATAAATTTTGCCTTAACTTGATTATTTTGCAGCACACACTGGATCATGGGCGGATGCATACCCTGATATTGTAACTTGTGCAAACATGTTCTGGTGGCCTGCTGGATCAGATTGGCCTGACAGACTAGCTGCAGAACCAGGGACTGGTCAACTCAATCCCTTAACCCCAAACACTTACAAAGTAGTAAAAAATGTCATTCATGATATGGTTTCTATGTTCCCAGATTCTCTGTATCATGCAGGAGCTGATGAGATCACCCCAGGTTGTTGGAAGGCTGACCCTGTTATACAAGATTATGTTGCTAAGAATGGAACTCTGAGCCAACTTCTAGAATTGTTTATCAGTTCTACCTTGCCTTACATACTTTCCCAAAATCGTACAGTGGTCTACTGGGAGGATCTTTTCTTGGATGCTAATGTCAATGTATCTGCTTCGCTGCTCCCGAAAGAGAGTGTCATTTTACAAACATGGAACAACGGGCCAAATAATACCAAAAGGATTGTTGAAGCTGGTTACCGAGTTATTGTATCATCTGCAGATTTCTACTACTTAGATTGTGGGCATGGAGGTTTTCTTGGAAACGATAGCCAATATAATCTGCCACCAGGTTCCAACCAAGGTAATGGAGGTTCATGGTGTGAACCATTTAAAACATGGCAGACCATCTATAACTACGATATCACTTACGGACTGAACGAGGAGGAGGCTAAGTTGGTTATAGGAGCAGAGGTTGCACTGTGGTCTGAACAAGCAGATTCCACAGTGATGGACTCCCGGTTTTGGCCCAGAACTTCGGCACTGGCTGAAACAATGTGGTCTGGCAATAGGGATGCAACGGGAATGAAGAGGTATGCAGAAGCTACAGACAGGTTGAATGAATGGAGGAACAGAATGGTGAAGAGAAGAATAAAAGCTGAACCCATTCAGCCTCTTTGGTGCATCAGAAACCCAGGCATGTGCAACACAGTTCAACCTTTTGTAGTTAGTTGATTACTGTATGCATCCAACTTCACTATTTTGATCCCTTTTATCTCTTCTTTTTGCTACTTTTTGCTACTTTTTGCTGTTCTATTTCAATATATATATATTACTAAGATGCAATATTAACACAATTTGTATTCTGCTAACGTGCAAGCTTCTCACAGCACAGTTTATGGTATACATTTGCAAATGATTGTATTGTAAACAAAACCCATTGGCTAGACGTCTCCACTTCTCTTTAAGTTATTAAATTTTCACTAATTGTTTGGACCACACTTGCATTTTCTCACAAGCTACCATTGCCTTCTCATTCACTTCTAATTGTGCATTCAATTCAACTTGACTTATACTTGTTTTTTCTTCAAAAACATCCTGCACATTAAAATTAGTAATGTTAATAGAATTATGTGCAACGGGTTTGTTGAAGTCATAAACCATATCTTGAAGATCATTATCTATCACAAATTCTTGTTCAAAAATCTGCACTTCTTCAGAAGTTAAATTATTATCAAGTGCAATTTTTACTTTATCCTTATCACAAAAATCAAATGTTTTCTGAGCTAGAGTATCAATAGCATCAAAAGCATAAACAGCACATACATCATTAGGATATTTCATGGCAGCATAAATGTTAAACTTAATAATCTCACCATCAAATTCCATAGTTAATGTTCCTTCATGCACATCAATTTTTGCTCTAGATGTTTTCAAGAAAGGTCTCCCAAATAAAATTAACTTTGAGTTAGGAGAGTGATCTTCCTCCATATCAAGTACATAAAAATCTAGGAAACACTAATCCATTTACTTGCACCAAAACATCTTCTAATACTCCTCAGATAAACATTAGATCTATCGCCAGTTGAATTATCACGCTGTTTCTTTCAAAAGTCCCAAATACAAAGAATTATACATAGGTAACCACATGACATTTATGGAAGCACCCAAATCACACATGGCTTTTTCAACTTTCATATTACCTATTTTACAAGGGATGATAAACATACCTGGATCCTTGCATTTTGAAGGCAACTTCTTTTGTAGCACAGCCGAGACATTCTCCCCCACACTTAAAATTTCATTGCCTTTCAATTTTCTTTTGTTGGTGCATAATTCTTTCAGAAATTTAGCATATCGAGGTATTTTTTTAATTGCATCAATTAAAGGAATATTTACCTCTACTTTACGAAAAGTCTCAAGAATCCCCTTTTCTTCCTCGTCTTTTTTCGAATTGGCCAATCTTGTAGGGAAATGAGGGGTTGTCTCGATTACCTTAGGCTGCTGTGGGATTGTTACTTCTTTTTCCACCTCTTTATGATCACGTGTTTTGGCCTCTTCCAACACCTTTCCGCTTCTCAAAGTCATTGCACTAACATTTTGCCTTGGGTTAACAACCGTTTGAGAAGGTAACTTACCTTGAGATTCCAATTTGCTCACAGAAGATGCTAATTGGCTCACTTGATTTTCCAAGTTTTGAATGCTGGTTCGAGTTTCCTGTTGAAAACGTTGGAAACTATTAGCAAGTGATTCAACTAACTCTTCAAGGGACTTACGTGGTTTGGAAGGCGGTGGATATGGTGGGTTTTGCTGCCAAGCTTGAAATCCATTAGGTAGTGGCCCATAACTTAAGTTCGGATGATCCCTCCATCCCGGATTATAGGTATTTGAGTAAGGATCATACTTCATTTGTGGTGGCCCTGGAAATCCACCAACGGCATTAGCATGCTCAAATTGACCATCTTGTAACGTTGGGCACATCTCAGTGGGATGATTTGAATTGGAGCAAATACCACAAGCCTTTACCTGTTGAATATTGCCTACAACCAACTTTTCCACTAAAGTAGTCAAATTGTCTAAACGTTGATCAATAGAGGAAATACTTACCTCACTTACCTTCCTAGATGTATCCTCGCGTCTGATGCCAAATTGTTGTGTATTGGCAGCCATGTTGGAGATTAAAGTCCTTGCCTCCGTTGGAGTTTTGTGCACTAATGTACCTCCACTAGCAGCATCAATCATATTCCTATCCATCACTGTTAGTCCCTCATAAAAATATTGGATAAGAAGTTGATCAGGAATTTGATGTTGAGGACAACTAGCACATAATTTCTTAAACCTTTCCCAATATTCGTGCGTAGTTTCTCCATGTTGCTGCCGTATACCACATATATCTTTTCTAATTGTGGCAGCTCGTGAGGCAGGAAAGAATTTTTCCAAAAATTGCCTCTTCATCTCGGTCCATGTGTTTATTGAACCAGAGGGCAAGTAGTATAGCCAATCTTTAGCAACTCCATCTAAAGAAAAAGGAAAAGCTCGCAACTTAATTTGTTCCTCAGTGAGTCCTTGCGGTTTCATCGTGGATCACACCATATGGAATCGCTTTAAGTGCTTATGAGGAGCTTCGCCTGCGAGGCCATGAAAAGTGGGGAGTAAGTGAATCAATCCTGATTTTAATTCAAAATGTACTTCTAAAGTAGGATAATCAATGCACAACGGTTGTTGGTTTAAATCAGGCATAGCTAATTCCTTTAAAGTTCGTTCATTATTTCTAGCCATGTTTTCTTCTTCACTATTAAATAATTCAGACAAATTATATTCAAAAGATGAAGAAGATGATACTCCCTGAGATCGTTGTTTGGTTTCTTTTCTAAGCCTACGTGCTGTCTTCTCTATCTCTGGATCGTATGTGAGTTGACCTGTGCGAGAAGAACGTGGCATAAAAGAACCAAACAATTATAAAGGCAAAAATAAAAATAAAAATAAAAATAAAAATAAAAATAAAAATAAAAATAAAAATAGAAATAGAAATAAAAATGTAAATAAATAAATAAAAGGAATAAATTCTAAAAAACCAATCCCCGGCAACGGCGCCAAAATTTGATGGGTGTCGAAACCACCAAAAATAATCCTTCTCTGGGCTAAGCTTTGTAGATAGCAGTGAGAGGGTCGAATCCACAGAGATTGGTTAGATTTATTCCTTGAACAAAATAAAATAAAGAATGGGGGATTTTGTATTATGAAACTAAGCAAGAATCAATTAAGACAACTAAACAAATTAAATAACCAACTAAAAATATGAGGAAAAATTAATAAGAAGAAGCTTCCAATCAAGAATTAATTTCGGTATTGATTCCTCAAATTGATCATTGATTCAAAAGATAGGTTCTTTTATCTTGAATAAATTGGTTATAGTTGTTGAAGATCCGTCCTCTAACAACCAATCTTTTCTTACTTTTTCGATAACCTTCGGATCCGTCCTATGAGTTATTTCTCTAATTAACAAACACAACCTTCGGATCTGTCCTATGAGTTATGTCTATTAATTGCATTAAGGTTCAAAAAGACCCAATTACTAACCAGTAAACCCGGAAACACCTTGTTTATTTAAGCTAGATTATATATTTTCATAACATACAATCTAAGGCGTTGATTACCTTTCGATGTTGTTATTTGTCACTTGAATTAGAACAATCAACAAAAGATTAATTATTCTAAATGACTATATATTGAATTCAACTATCAAACAATAGGCCTCTTGTCTAACAATTCAATTCAATAATATAATGAAGCATAGAAAATATATAAATACTCAAGAATAAAAGAAACAATAAAATTACCGGAACCTCACAATTGTTGGAATCAAACCTCAATTAAACTTGATTGGAAAATAAAAATTTAGCTAAACATAATTAAAAGAAAATACAAAGAAAATCAAGTAATGGCCCTTTTTGTCGATCCGTGCGGCTCGTCTTCTTCGGCCGTAGCTCACTCCATGAAAGGATGAATTGTGGCTTGAGAATTCCAAACCTTGTTTTTCTCTCTATTGAACTAGGAAAGCCTAAAAATGGGATGCCTTGATTGTCTCCAAGCCTTGCCTATTTATAGGCAAGGATTCAAGACATTTGGTTGTGCTTTTCCTTAAATCAAGGCTTTGCTTTCCTTAATTCAAGGCTTTTCTTTTCCTTAATTCAAGGCTTTGCTTTCCTTAATTCAAGACTTTTCTTTTCCTTAATTCAAGGCTTTTCTTTTCCTTAATTCAAGGCTTTGCTTTTCCTTAATTCAAGGCTTTGCTTTTCCTTAATGGCCAACATTTTGTTGTGGAATTTGGTGGCCTCAATTGTGTCTTTCTTGTGCCACTTGTCTTGTGAGGCTACATTCTTTAGGAAAAATGCTTCATCTAACCATTAATCACAAAAATAATTAATATCCTTATAAACAAGCATTTTAATCAATTAAAACACAAGAGAATTGATCCAATAAATATGCAATTATACACTCTATCACCCATCAATGAAAATTCTGCAGTCCCATTAGCTCATCCATATTTGCGTAATGGAACCAAGAAGCATTAATGGAAATTTTGCAGTCCCTTGAGCCATCCATAACTTGTGTTTTAGTCCTCGACCGCAATGGGATGTTTTGATTGTTGAAGTCCATGACGAGGGGAAACACGCCATGTTCATATAATCCAAGTGTTAGCTCCATCAAGAATTTGTGCGTGGTTGCCATTGATTTCCTTTTGTAAAAGAAAGAAGGAAAGAAAGGTTAAGTAACAAGAATCTTGTGTTTTAATTAGATTTTGAAATAGTAAGTTCTAAATTAAAAGACCCTATGCGGAAATTGAATGGATCTTTACTTAAGAGCGTTTTTGGTTCCCTATTAGAATTAGAATGGATTTGGAAATCGAGAATTTTTTAAACTAAGATTTCCTGATTTTTTTTTCTGATACAATTCCAACTCATTTATAATGTCTATTTAATACTATTTTAAAATTATAATCTTTTAATAAAATTCAAACTAACATCTATACAAATTATATTTAATCTGTATTATCAAGTTATTAACATCAAAACACAGTTTCTTTTCGTCAAAATTAACTAAACCCCAAATAATTTTTATATATCCATAAAGTACAAAAATAACGTAACTTATACGATCTTATGTCAATCAAGTCTAAACATCACAATTTAATAATATCAAATATTTAATATTTTAAAAATATAAATCTCAAAAGACACAAAGAGCATAACTATCCTAACCTAATTTTATTCCAATTTTTATTCATAATCTCATAACATTAATTAATCCAAAAAATCCACACCAATTTCAAGCATTCACGGTGGCGGTAATAGTTTATTAGCCAATATGGATTTGGGTGTGGATGGCTTTAAACGAAACCTACTAGTTTTAGATTAACCGAGTTAGGGCAAGTCCTTAAATGGACATCTCATGTACTGGTTAACTTTTTATTAAAAGTTAATACAATGGACTCTTTTTGGGAAAAAAAAAAAGCATTCTTTAATCTAGGAAAATTTCTAATGGTTAGAAGGGGAGATTGTAATATTCCTTTAACTTCATAAGACAATTAGTAATAAAATTAAACTTGATGATTTACTTCTTTTTTTTTTTGAAAGTGATAGATGAAATAGAAAATTCTAGATTACGAAGGTGCATGGCCTGCAGTTGTGACCTTTCGTTTTCGTTTTTTTGGGGGAAAATCATATATTTCATTTTTTCACTGTGCAAAATATCCATAATAATCTATTTCTAAAATGTTGCATTGTCCATTATATATTCCCCCATGCTCTGGCAACTATCAAACGAGAATTATTTAATAATGTGAAGACTAAGAATCTAGCTAAGATTAATAATTTGAGAATGATTAATCGTGGTATATGTAATCAATTAAAACATATTAAATGGTCCAAAATATGAGGAGTGGACAAAGCATTACAATGATATTAGATGAATTCCATATAAAAGTATAATCTATAAAACAACAAATACTAAACTTCAAAAGATAAAGTCAATAGACTTTTGGAGAAAACAAAAACTTTTTTTTTGTTTTTTTAAGAGTTTAATCTCCGTTCCTCTTTCTTATTTGTTAAAATTTAAAACTTCAATATATATGAACAAAAAGAGAAGACGATCGACATGCATGGAGTTAGGGAATCAAACAAGTTAAAAGGACAAAGCCTAGAGGGATTAAAAACGACAACAAAATGGAAAGGATATATATATTTTTTTTTTGACAAGCCAAAGAGGCAAGGTTTATTATTAGAGATATAGAGTAAAAGGTTACAAAGAAGGAATCAGTAGCAAATGGAAGGACAAGAACATTCCTACGCGGCATACAAGCAAAAACGAGAGTAGAGATTAGTAGATACAAGACTCATTGCTCGATGATTGCCAACAAGTTTTGCACTCTGGATACTCCTGACTTTGCCAACCTGTCGGCCACACTATTCATGTCTCTTGGAATGTGATGGCCCTCCCAGTACTTGATTTTCTCCTTCAGTAGCTCTATATGGTTGGAGACATTTTTTAAGTGCCAAGGTGCATTCTCCGGATTCTTGAGCCAATTGATTGCATTAACAGAATCACTTTCAATTACAAGCACATGAGAGCTCTTCCAAATAGATTCAGAGAACACCCAGAAAGCCTCACGGATAGCATAGAACTCAGCCTGATTCGAATCCAAAATTCCAACACACTTGGAGAACACGGCCTTTGTTTTACCCAAATCATCTCTCAAAATTCCTCCAATCCCCGCCCTGCCCGGTTTTCCAATTGCTGAGCCATCGACATTAAACTTCATTTTACCAGATTGAGGCCGAGACCAAGCCACACTTTCCTTCCTGCACCTGTGCACCCGCCTCACTTCTGCACTTTTCGGCTGTCGAAAAATGTCTGTAATAGATGCTGATGAAGATGGCCATTTCGCCTTAAACCAAGTTGCGAACCTAATGATAATCAAATCCATGAGATGCTCAAGATCAAAGCTCTTATTGTTAAAAGTAACCTGGTTCCTGCACAGCCAAATTGACCAAGTAATTACATAAAACAGTAATATCCAAGGCTGCCTTCCTTGGAGATCCGGGGAGGACTGATGCCAGCTCATCAGGAAGATGGAAGGATCTCCCGGGCAAACCCAGGTGACACCCCAAGTTTCCAAACACCTCGTCCATACCAACCAGCTACTCCAACAATCAAAAAATAGATGTTGGACGGATTACGCACGATGCGTAACGGACACACTGCATGCTCTGCTCGAATGATGCCCCTCCGAAGCAGGCAGCTTCTAACAGGGAGCTTTTGATGGATCAGTTGCCAAACAAAGACTTCCACTTTAGGTGGACCATACCCATTCCACACGAGGTTCCAGATAATGTTGCCTTGCCTTTGTGCCAACAGCACAGATTTGTAGAAAGAAGAAGTGGAATATGTACCATTCGGAACCCTCTCCAAATGATCCGATCTTGGGAATGGTGATTGGGATATTGCTCGTGCAGGATAGATAACAAGTCTTCCCACTGTTGGGTTTCCCAATCAAGCGCATTCCTACGGAGATCAATCCTCCATTCCCATTGACCATTTCTCCAATTTCCAAATTCAGCCACATATCCATTCTTATTAACAGACAGAGCAAAGATGCGAGGAAAGCACACTTTTAGAATCATACCTTCTACCCATTCGTCATGCCAGAAGGCAATATTTTCTCCCTTCCCAAGCATCGCCCTCATTCCTGAAGATACAACCTCATGGAATTGATTAGAAGGAATAAGTGGAGCAGTAATAGCTTTCCATGAATGGGAAACAAATCTGTTATTACAGGGGGTGGGAAGGAGTTGCCTCTGGTCAAGCCCGTATTTTTCCACAAAGAAATTCCTCCATAATGAATCCACCTTGTTGCCAAACCTCCATAACCTTTTTGATAGTAAGGCCGAGTTTTTTAAATGGAAGTCAATCATAC
Organism: Gynochthodes officinalis; assembly: GCA_020080225.1. NCBI lineage: Eukaryota > Viridiplantae > Streptophyta > Magnoliopsida > Gentianales > Rubiaceae > Gynochthodes > Gynochthodes officinalis. The sequence goes on from CM034616.1 coordinate 18,126,318, forward strand.
CCAATCCCCCAAGCCACTTTGGAGCATTCACTGTCTTCCAGTCCACATAGTGCAATTTGCGTTGGTGATCCGAATCGCCTGCAGAAATCTCCAGATCAATTTGTCCATGTCATTTTTTACCCCACAAGGCAGTTTAAATACAGACATGAAAAAGATTGGCAGACTCGACAAGACAGAATTGATTAGTGTTACTCTGCCACCCTTGGAAAGGTACCTCGTTTGCCATCCTGCAAGCTTTGATCTCATTTTTTCCAAGATAGGCCTCCAAATGCTTTGAGCTGCTGAGTTAGCCCCTAGAGGAAGACCAAGGTATTTGACCGGGAGGATTTCAACCTTGCACGATAAATATTCATTGCCCGGACAAAGAGACCGCATCCAACCCAATACCAACCAAACTACTTTTGTTGAAATTGATCTTCAAACCGGACAACGCCTCAAAGCATCTTAGAGTTCTTTTACATTCAAGAGACTTTTAAATTCGGTTTAATGAATACTAGGTATCATCCGCATATTGTAAGTGGGCTAACTGAAACTTCCTTGGCCGATGCTTATTCCTCAAACAAATCGGTTTTCGCTTTTTGCATTAGAACGCTAAAAGCTTGGCCATGATATTAAAGAGCATTGGGAGAGGGGACAACCTTGACGGAGACCTTTTTGATGCCAAAGCGCTTGGTGGGAGCCATTGACCAAAATTGACAAAGTGATACGTGGCAACACGTAACCGGATCCAACTCTCCACTTTCTCACGCGAAATTCATCTTTGTCATGACATAATCCAAAAAATCCCAGTCAACATTATCAAACGCTTTTTCAAAGTCCACCTTCAACACTAGACCACTCCTGCTATGCTTCTTGAGATAATCAACAGCTTCATTGGCAATTAAGAAACAATCTGACAATTGCCTATTTTTTAGGAACGCAAATTAATTGCTCCCGATCACCTCATTCATCACCCCTTTCAGTCTAGCTGCAAGAACTTTAGCCAGAATTTTATAAATGCTCCCCACAAGACTTATAGGCCTATAGTCTTTTAAGTGAATAGGATTTTCCGTCTTTGGAACCAAGGTGATAAAGAAAGAGTTGATTGCCTTGTCAAAAGTCTCGGTCTCAAAGAAGCCTTCTAGGAAAGTCATTACATCGGATTTGACTGAGCTCCAATGATGCTTGAAGAAGTTCATATTAAATCCATCCGGCCCAGGTGCCTTATTGCCATCACACTGTTTGATTGCTTCCCAAACTTCAGTTTCTGAAAATGGAGTTTCAAGATTGTCCCTTTGTTCAGCTGAGATGCTTTTAAACTGACAATCTAATTTCAGAACACCAACTGCCGACACCTTATTGTAGAGATCTGAATAATGTTTGGCTACTGCATCCTTTAGCTCTTTTGGTTGAGATACTCTCCTACCCTCAAATACCAGATTACTGATGAGGTTCGCCCTTCTCCTTGAGGAAGCCAGCAGGTGAAAGTATTTGGTATTTCGATCTCCTTCCTGAATCCATTTTGCTCTGGACTTCTGTAACCAAGCTCTTTCCTCTGCCCTATACACATTCCATAGCTGGGCTCGCTTAGTTGCAAGTTCAAGTCTTTTATCAGCCGGTAATGCGTTTGCTGCATCCAATTTCTCGAGCTTATCAATCTCCTCCTCCAATTCCTGAACATAGTTGGGATCAGCCTCACCGTTCTGAAGTTTCCACTGTTTGATAAGAGGCTTAAGCCTCTTAAGCTTCAGCCATATACCAGCATTATTTCTAGAGTGAGCTGCAATGGTCTTCCATTCATTACGGACCATAGTGTTGAAGCCTTCTTTGTCCAGCCAGTGGTTGAAGAACTTGAAAGGTCTAGGGCCCCAATTTACCTCCTCTGTAGCCAAAAAGATGGGATGGTGGTCTGACAGAGATCTCGGTAGCGCTCTCTGGACCAACGATGGAAAACTATCAAGAAATTCGGTTGAAAAGAGAAATCTATCCAGCCTACTTCTAGCTGGAGGATGTCGGTTATTGCCCCACGTGAACTGCCCATCTAACAAAGGCAAGTCTACAAGCTGCAAATACTCAATAAAATCATCGAACTCATTCATGGCTGTTTGATTACCTGAGTGCCCGCTTCTTTCTTCAGGCAATCTTGTGACATTAAAATCTCCCCCAAAGCACCACGGCATCTGCCAGTTTGCCGCTCTGTTGGACAGCTCATTCCACAGAACTCTTCTTTGATTATCACAATTTGGAGCATAGACGGTACAGAAAGCACACTCAAAATTGGATCCCTTTAATTTACCTCTTAACAAGATATATCTCTGCTCTAAAACGGCCTCGGTACAGTGGAAAAAATCATCATTCCAAATAGCAAGTAAACCACCCGAACGGCCAGCAGAGGGAACCCACTCAAATTTATATTCATTGCCTCCCCAAATTTGGCCAACTCCACGCCCATCAAGATGTTCCAACTTTGTTTCTTGGAAAAATCCCATCCCAAATTTTTTCCTTAAAACCATTTTTCTGATAGCCCTTTTTTTCTCCCTAGCACCCAAACCCCTTACATTCCAAGATAAAATCCTCATTTAACCAATAAAAACTCGTAGAATAGGAAAGCAGGAGGTGAAATACTAACCTGCTCTTGACTCTCGATGTTCCTTTTCCATTTTGGCAAAATGATCAACCATTTCTTCTTGGTGGAGCTTAAAGACTATCCCCAGTTGAGTGCTCACTTCCCATGTTGATAATGCCTCTCTTAGAATATTATTGTGGTGGGCAATATCTTCATTAGAGAGAATAAAATCCGCCACTTCTATGGGTTCACTGTTTTCTCTGTGTTCCAACCGACTGAAGCCAACCGCCATTGCATTCCGCTTCTGCTTGCTGGGTGCGCAGCTTGGGTGGACTACCTCAAGCTTGGAGAGGATGGAGTCACCGTCCAAATCTTCCAATGACAAAAGTTTGGTGGGCCTTTGGCATGGGTTCCTGCCTTGTGCCTCTCGCCCGTTAGTCATCAGTCCCTGATTAGGACTTAGACATATTTGGTGGGTTGGAGAGCTCACTTGTGGTCCAACTTCTCCAGGCCTTGTTGGTGACCCATCATTTGAGTGTCCTTCTTTGGGCCCAAAGCTAGAACCACTACCCGTGTCCGACCCGTGTTGCAAGAGACCTTCTGGATTTCCACTTTCTGTTATCTTTTCCTGCGCTGCTTCCTCAGTTAGCATCATAATGTTTGCTTGGCACCCCTGCAGCCACAATCTCGTGCTTCCAGCAAGCTCCAGAGATGTAAGACCAATACCCAGCCCCTGCAACACGCATTCTTCTGCAGTCCTACCACCTGGGTACGCACACTGCACAATCTCTTCTGCTATCTTCAAAGTAGGTGACATGTATCCTTTCACACGCTCCGCCCCACTTGTTCCCAGAAGGTGAGGTCATTCCCTTTTTGGATTGGATTTTCACAAGAACCATTGGACATTATCCAGAAAAAATCGTCAGGCAGTACTCACACCATCCTGCCATTGACATCTTCTCCAAATTGCTCCAAGAAGGTGAGCTCCGTTCCTTCTTTGGTTGGGTTGCCCAGAGGGCCGTTAGACACTATCTTGCAAAGCTCATCAGGCATCTGCCACTGTCCACTGTGTAGCCCCTCTTCAAGCGAGTCAGGTACCGCCTCTTCCGATGGTTCAGGGACTGTCGCGGAGGAATGATCAGCCTCAATACTGCAGTTTTTCTTTCCCCCAGCTGATTGAATGACTTCTCTATACAACCTCCCGTCTCGCAGGGATTCTTTGTGAATTAGTGAAGGCTTCCTGTGAGGTGGGTTTCCATGTTCTGAGAATCCGACCCTGTGCTGAGATCCAAAAGCTTCTTTGACATAAATGGTAATGCCATCAATCCGTCGCCGGTTTCCAAACTTTATTGCCCTCCTCATCTCCATAGCCGACTGGAAACGGACGAATGCATATGTCCTTTGCCCTTTGAGACGTCGCTGGATGTAAACATCTCTAACATCTCCAAAAGAACTGAAAATGTCCCTCAAAGTAGCCCTTGGAACCCTCGAGCTCAGGTTGCTAATGAAAATGGAGAAAAAAGAGGAGCGCTTTGACTGCCATTCCTGTTGGTCTAGATGGTACCTCCGTTGATACTGCTTGCCATTCCGGTCAAATACTGTAGCGTAGCTGTTGTTCTGTGACTGCCTCACCATAGGACATGATCATATGTCCCACATAAATTTCTCCATTTAATTCCTCAACAAGTTAATATAATACACAAAATTATGGGTGAAAATGTTACTTTCTATGTTCTAGAAAAAATAGAATTTATTTTCAGATTAGTACAAAATTTTTTAGTTATAAAATACAACATATTTAATGCATTTTTAAGGTTGTAATTTTTTATTTTTATTATTACTTTTTAATTTTAAACCCACATAATTATTATTAATATAAATGTTTGAGTAATTTTGTTTAACAATTGACTTGTTTTTTAGAATAAGAAAATTTTATAAACTAGACTTTCTATTTGTAGAAAGGAGGGAATACTAGAAGGGCCACACAAAAAAAAAAAAAAAAAGAAAAGCATACGTAGCTTGTTCTAAAAAAGAGTTACTTCTAGTAGTTACAGAATTATCTGTGATACTTTTTTATATATTTTCTATTAAGATTTGTAATACAAAATTGTACAGAGAAGTGTTACAGAGCATCCTGTGCGCATTTAGCTAGATGTACAACTTTATAAAATAAAATACATTACGTGTATATATTTTTATTTTTATTCTTAATTTTTAATTTTTAATTTTGGTCCGAACATAGATATACAATATCAGTAAAATTACTTTAACAATTGCCACATTTTCAGCGATAAAAAAAAATTTAAAGTCAACTTTTCTTTTGTTGGGAGACGGAAGTACTATTATTTTTTTAATAAACATTGTTACTTATGAATGCTAAACAAGTTACCAAGCAAGTTAAAGATTAATTTCAATATGCATAGACTTTGAAATTATATTTAATTCAAAATTTAGAATTTACCGAATATATGAGGTTTTTATAAATATATATATATATATGAGGTTTTTGTACAATCTTGTATGTTGAATATTCTGAATCAAATAATACAGTGAAAACAAGAATTTCTACATAAAAGCCATTTGTGGGCACTAAATTGATCTCCAACTCAAACTCAACCACAAAAGTTAACATTGGTTGACAACGAATCAATAATTTAGAAGCTGCATCAAGATTCACGTTGTGATAAAAAAACGGAGGGCCACGCTGCCCATTTTTTCTCTCAAACAACTTACTAGGGGCGATTGAAGGTGCGGCAACGGTGCGATTTTCGCATTTCGCCCTTTTTTTTTTTTTTTTTTTTTGGGTTGTTGTTGTTTTTTGTTTTTAAGGTACTGCAGTCTCTCCATACGGTAGTAGCAGAATCGTCTGACTATTCAACGCTTGCGGTAGTAGGTGGGTGACAACGCTATTCAACGTATGCATCGGTAGTAGCAGAATCGTCTGCTTATTCAACGCTTGCGGTAGTAATTGGGTGACGGCGCTATTCAACGTATGCAGATTGGATTCCACACAACGGCATGAGGTGATAGATAGAGATTTAGTTCTAGTTTCTATTACCAAAAGCCATTTGTATTGGGCCATTTGAGCTGTATAGTATCATTTTTGTATAGTATTAATAACCCGATATAACCGGGTTATTTTGTATTCGGGTAGTTCCTAGGTTGTCCAAGTCCTCAACCATTCCCGTTTTGGGCGGGGTTCAATGCGGTTGAACTTAGGTCGTCTAGGTTGTCTCCCTTCCCGTCTAGTGCGGGTTTAGCTTCCCCTCATGTGCCGGTTTATTTTATGTTGCTTTATCTTGCCCTTGGGCTTTTTGCCACTGCGGCCTTTGTTTTCGTGGGTTATAGCCTTTGTTTTGATTGCGGCCTTGAAACTCTAAGCCCTTGTGGCTTTGTACATTGGCCTTTGTGCCACTCTATTAATCTACTATCTATCTATCGTTTCGAAAAAAAAAAAAAAAAAAAAAAATCAATAATTTAGAAACAAAGGCATTTCTGTCCCACTATTAATGTAGAGATACCAATTGCACAAACAACAGTCAACAATGGGAAATCGAATTAGAATTTCTCCCTCAGTTCTCTTCGTTCTTGCTCTTTTTTTACTTTCCACAACTCAAGTTTCAGCCGTTGATTACCCAATCAACGTTTGGCCTAAACCCAGAATTTTCTCATGGCCTCAACCTCAAGCAGCCTTATTTTCCGTAGATCTCCTCACCATCGTGTACCCTCCAATTCCAACCCTCCGTGGAAGCCTTCTCAGAAGTCATTTCGACCACATCAAAACTGAAGAATACTACCCCTACAACCCACTGGTGACTCCACTTCTCAACCTGACCTCATTCACCCCACTGGGATTTTTCACCATCTCTGTAAACGACTGGAATGCTAAGCTGGGTCCCGGCGTTAATGAATCCTACATGCTTTCCATCTCATGTCCCAGCAGTGAGTCCAACGGCACGGCCATCTTGGCTGCAGAAACCATATGGGGCGCGATGCGAGGCCTGGAAAGCTTTTCACAGCTGATTTATGGATATCCGACGACAAAAGTGGCGTGCGGACTGTATATTTCCGACGAGCCATTGTATCCCCATAGAGGGATACTGCTGGACACTTCCAGACACTATTATGGGGTTCCTGATTTGTTGAGGTTGATCAGAGCAATGAGCATGAATAAGCTGAATGTTTTCCATTGGCACATAACGGATTCCCAGTCATTTCCTCTGGTTCTGCCGTCCGAGTTGGAGCTAGCCAGAAAGGGAGCGTACGGCGAGGATATGATATACTCATCGGCGGATGTGAGGAAGGTGGTGGAATTTGGAATTGAGCATGGGGTTAGAGTTGTGCCCGAAATTGATATGCCTGGTGAGTTATCTGTTACAAGAAATTTTGGCCATCTATCCTTAATCCACGCTAACATAGATTTGCATCTTACAATCATGTTTAATCTCATTGACATTGTCAAAACATTGCGAGTAAATTTGGAAACTTTATTAACAAAACTCTATCTTCATGTTTAGTTGAGAATCGTATCTGATTCCTTGTCAAAACATTTTTTTTTCTTGTCACAAATGGTAGGCTAATATTGTCATCTATCCCATTTTCCCATTTCACTTTGTCCTTTCCTTTTTTTAATTAAAAAAATTTAGTAAAATTGTTATTTTTTATTTTTTATTTTTAATATACTTCAGTGTTTGCGTATATAGGTTCATTAGAAAGGCAAAAGAAGCAAAGGAAAAAATGGAAATTGGATTACCAAAAAAAAAAAAAAAAAAGGGCCGTAAGGCATTAGCATTTAACTTGCAATGATTGGAATTTAGTCCAGAAGACGGCAATAAGATTTTCTCAAATGGCACTACTAAAATTTCGTATCTCATTCATTTATAGTTACTTATGATCATTTAATGAATGACTAATATTAATTTATTCTGCCATTTGGCTGGAATTAGTTTTTATTTGTATATCCTTATTCTATATTTGGGAAGTTAATTAATTAATTAGTTAAATTAGCAAGTGTCTTGTATCAAAATAATGTCATTCTAATACTAGAACAGTAGAACTCCATTGCGAGAAGAGGGGTTAGGACAAATAATTTGCACTGATGCTCCGAGTGTAAGTCAATCTATAACTTGTAGTATCCCTTGTGTTGTGATTGATCGGGTTGAAAGGGTATAGGACACATGTATTAATCAGGTAAGACATGGATTATTTTGTAGTATCCTTTAACTCTTCCTAAGTGTATTTGGTTGTTGTTTGTCATTTGCTCGTATATGATAATAATAGGCAATTTATTAAGCATAAATCTTTGAACAAAGACTTTCCCTTAAATAAGGTCGCTCCTCCTCAAGGAGGATGCCAATGTTTGTTCTAGTCAAACAGTTTAAAACATTGCCTTTGTTAAAGACACATAATAACTGGTTGGCTTTATTAAAGTTGTATATAAATTGCATCTCTAAATGTGTTTTTGAAAATGCGTTGTGAAATATATTTAAAATGTTATATGAAATATTGTTTGAATTGATAGTTTATGATGTGTTTTGAATTTATGTTGTTTGGATTATAAATTTGAAAGTAGGTGTTGGACATAAATATTATGTGAATTGTAAAAAATTAAGAACGTATTTTAACTAAAATGTTATACAGGTCATAATTAAAACATTAAAATGTGAAAAGGAAATCTAGAGAATGAGTGTGTTTTAGGGTTTTATTTTTTGTAGGCTAAACACATTTTTAAATAATGTTGAATATACATGCACATTCAAAAGTGTGCATAAAATAAAAATGAAAATAAAAGGCATGCCCATGCACTGTCTAAAATTTTGAATAACGACCTCAATTCAAATTGATTTTATTTCACATTTTCTTAAAAAAAAAAAAGAAATTAATTTCCAACTATCATATTTGTAGGTCGAAACATCCATAAAATATTAAAAAGAAACTCGAGAACCCTTGTTTTGATTTTTTTTTTTTAAAAAAAATTCCTAGCAGGACAGAAGTAAAACTACAACACCCTTGTTTGTTTAAAGACTTCGAATTTGGCATACAGTTTGTAGTTCTAATTGAAGATAAAGAGTGCATACTTCCAATCGAAGCATGACACTCAAATTAAAGATGGCTTGGACTAGGATTAATGTTGTATTTTGCAGGACATGCGCTCTCATGGGCAGCAGCATACCCTGAGATTGTGACTTGTGCAAACATGTTTTGGTGGCCTGCTGGACCAGATAAGTCCAACCAATTAGGTGCTGCACCAGGAACTGGTCAGCTAAACCCCTTAATCCCCCTCACCTACCAAGTAGTGAAAAATGTCATCCATGACGTGGCCACCATGTTTCCAGATCCATTCCTTTATGCAGGAGCAGATGAGATCAACTCAAATTGTTGGAAAACTGACCCTCATATTCAAGATTTCCTCACTAAGAATGGGACTCTTGGCAATGTCTTGGAAATTTTTATCAATTCCACATTGCCTTACATAGTTTCCCTGAATCGAACAGTGGTCTATTGGGAGGATGTTTTACTGAATGCCAATGTCAATGTGAGTGCTTCACTGCTTCCTAAAGAGAATGTCATTTTACAAACATGGAAAAGTGGGCCAAACAGCACTAAAACGTTTACAGAAGCCGGATACAGGGTGATTGTGTCGTCATCTGACTTCTACTACCTGGATTGTGGCCATGGAGGGTATGTAGGAAATGATACCCTGTATAACCAGCCACCGGGTACTAACCTCGGTAATGGTGGTTCATCCTGTGCTCCATTCAAAACATGGCAGACCATATATGACTATGATATAACATATGGACTAAGTGAGGAAGAGGCGATGTTGGTGTTAGGAGGAGAGGTAGCACTTTGGTCCGAACAGGCAGATCCAACAGTAATGGACTCCCGGATTTGGCCTAGAGCTTCAGCATTGGCCGAAACTTTGTGGTCCGGCAATCGGGATGCAACAGGGATGAAGAGGTATGCAGAAGCTACGGATAGATTGAATGAATGGAGAAACAGAATGGTGAAGAGAGGAATAGGTGCTGAACCAATTCAGCCTCTTTGGTGCATTCGGAACCCGGGCATGTGCAACACAGTTCACCCTTATGTACCTCCTAATTGATTGTGTTTCGCACGTCCAACATTATTGCTGTTTTTTGCCATTTTGTCCTTTGTTGTTCCGTAGTGTCAGCCTGCAGCCTAAATAAACATTTTCAGCACCTTTCCGCGCTGTATAGATTATTATGGAGAAATTATGTACCCGAAAATCAATATCAATTGAGATGTGTAAAAGCCTTGATCTTATATTAATTTCACTACTATTAATGTTGCTTCGATCTGCAATTAACAGGCCAAGAACCAATGAAATGAACCAATAATGCAATATTTGCAAAAACAGTTCCCTTTTTCTTTTGCTTTTCCTGCAAAGAAGGTATTATTAAAAATAAATGACGTTAATTTTACAAATTGACCAACTGGCTAGAATTTTCCTGTAGCCTATAAAAACTATATAGGAAAGAAAGAGTTCCACTAGATATAATTGAAAAACTTTACAAATGACATAAAAATAAGAGTGAACAGAAAATTTGGCTATCATAGTTTTCATGAATTCGGCTTTTGATCATCATACTTTTTGTTTTCAAAATTAGTCATTAAATTATGGAAAGTTGTATATTTTTGGTCACTTTATCAAACGTCACTGTTAGAGTAGATGGAAACCCACACATGTGACGAACACGTGATGATATTCATGGGCAATTTGGTCCAAAAATTTTGGGTGGAAGAAAAAATGAAAATTCTTTGCTTTCTTTCCCAAGAACAACTGGCATCGAGACCAAAAATTGAGAGCAAAAAAGTGGTCATCCAAATGAATAGTCATTCAAATCTAGGGGATAATCCTGAAGTGCCCGACAATATCACTAAGAGAGCATAATAGACTTGGTCATACACAACAAGGATGTGTACTTCGATCCCTATATGGTGTATGGTAAGTCTCTGGAACCAGAGATTTGAAAAGCAAAATGTGTTAAATGTTTGACGTGGTTAATTGGGTGGTGTGGAGATGAAAAATGCCCTTTTTTCTTTTTTTTTATTGGGCATAAGGATGAGATTTTATTGAATGGCATTGCAGGGTTTGTTGAGTAAAAAGGTCACATGTTGTTGTTTATGTTCTGGGATTTGATGATATAAAATGTATTTATTTCATTATTTAAGAATGAACTGTACTTGAACTTATTAGATTTGCGTTCATTGAAATGTTAGAAAACTTGAGGGTGGTCCTCACAGTCACCATTATAGCATACATGTGCTCCTAACCTTGTTTTGCAATCTGCTGACTGTCTATGTATATGTTTATGTCAAGACATAAAGTTTTGATTTTCTAAACCAGTATATGCACTATCATTTTTTTGTTGTAGCTAGCGGATGTATGTAGTTTACAATAAGACTGCACCATGGAAAGAAAATAATTGGAGATAAGTAAAAGTCTTACATTGATGGTGAATTTGCGTACATTGACATATGTGATGAAGCAAGATTCAGTTATGCAGAATTGAATGAAATGGTAAAGAAATTAAGGTATTCTAAGAAAGAAACTATTTTATATTACTATTTAGACCCTAGGGGTGACATGAACAATGGTTTGAAGAGATTACAAATGGATGAAGATGTTATAGAATTTATCTCTTGGGCTAGAGATTATAAGGTTATGGAGGTATACTGTGTGATCATAGATCCGCAGATGAAATAAAGCAAATATTGACACTTGAGAAAGAGAAGTTAGTAACCAAAGTTGAGAAGTCCAGAAAGAATAAGTGTGCAGTAGTCATGGAAGAGATTGGAGATTCGAGGCATAATAGTGTTCAACCAAATAGAATGATAGTTGGGGCAAGGAAAAAAATGGATTGTAGAGCACCCAGGCTCTTAGCAGTTGAATAGAGTGAACAATCATCTAAGGAGAAGGCAAATGAGGAAATGAAGGTGAAAAAATTGGCGCATGGCACCTTGAAGTTGATTTGCATCCAAAAATTTAGAGTATGTGGTTTTAACTTGGTAGTATTTGCCACACAGTAATTCCTATCACCATTGTGCAGGTATGGATGACAATAATTTAGATCATGTGATGCCAACAAAGGCATCAAATAGTGCATCTAGAAATGCATCTGGTTTGATTCTTTACTTCTATGTGCTATTGACTTTTGAAATTCTAATTTAGAAAGTCTAGTGACTAGTTGTGAATCATCTAATTATTTAATTATGTGTGTTGCCACTTAGGTAAACAAGGGGCCACAAATCTGGAAAATGAAATGGCTTCTAGAGAGCCTGTTAAAGAAGATAGATTTGAACAAATTGAACAAATTGATAGGGGAGTGAAAAAAAAATGAGATGAAGGTAAAAATGTTGGCACATTCAACTTTGAATGTGCTCTAAATCCTGCATGAGTGGTTTGTGGTTTGATTCGTACCACATTATTTGAGTAGATATTAGATTGAAAAGTATAGTGACCAAACGTTAGTCATCTAACTATTTATTACTGTGTGCTGACACTTAGGTCTATATGGGTTCCCACATATGGATAATGAAGTGAATTTTAGCAAGCTTGTTCAAGAAGATGGATTTCAACACAATGAACAAAATGATGAGTATGCACACAGGCAAAAAGAGGATCTTAATGTCATATCCAGTTCTGAACATGAAGAAGATGAACTGGGTGATGAGAGCATCACCCAAGTAGATATAGATGGCAATGAGGAGTAAGAATAGGGAAATGAAGCAAGGGCTGCTGACTTAAGCAATACTGCAAACAGAGAAAGTGTTTTACAAGGGGAAGATGTGTTAACTCAAAATGAACACGTGGTTGAAAATGAGGTTAGTGGTGATGATGATGGATTTCAAGGATTCTCTGAGTACTATAGAAACGATGAGATGTTTGATGCACTACAAGAAGGGACCAAAAGTGATGCAGCTCACACTCCTAATGAGCAAGATGATCATCCTGAGCCTGACAACATAAGAGCTAATTGTACACTTGGTGGAGGGAACAGCATTGATGAACCGGTGCCTAAATGCAATCAAAGAAGAACAAGTAATAAAACCAGTGGAAGAGAATCTAGTGGATCTAAATGGGCAAAACTCATCCAAATCAGAACTCAGGTCCAGAAAGCACAATAAATGATGATGTTGCTGATGTGCTTGAAGACAATGAGAATGCTAGCTTGCATAGCCTTCAAACTCTTCTGATGAGAAAGAAGCTGGTCCATCTATCACGTTTACAGATTTTGATGCCTCAAGGGATATACAGAATCCCATATTTGAACTTGGTCAGTAATTTGGAACAAGAAAAGTGTTCAGGGATGTTGTACGTACTTATTCCATACTCAATGATAGGCTAGTAAAAATATATACCAATGATAAAACGAGACTGAGGGTCAAGTGTGCGGGCAAGTATGAGTGACTTGTTTATGCAAGGAAGCTACCACTGCTAAAGAGTGATGATTTTGTGGTTGTTACTATGAATGATGTACACATGAATTGTACTTAATGCTCAGATAATCCCAGATTTTCTTATGAATGATTGTTCAACAGATTTTTGAAGAGGTTTAGAGCAAATATGAAGATGCCAATCAAACAAGTAAGACAAAATGTGGACAAAGAATTTGGGTGTGAGATAACAAGGGCAAAGGCATACAAGGTAAGGGCATTAGCAATTGAGAAGATAGTAAGAAAAACAAAAGAACAATACTCATTCATTTGGGATTATGCAAAAGAATTGAAGAGAACCCACCCCAACTCCACTATTGATGTCTTCTTCACACCCTTCAGATAGCTAGGGCATAACCCCAAATTCATGCAATTTTAGGTGCCGCTTGGTATAAATGGTGGGTTTAGGAATGGAATGGATTTGTGGAATGGAAAGGTTTGGAATAGAATGGAATGATAGTAATTATGTTGTTTGATATTATTTTGTAATGGAATGGAATAGATTTTATATTAAAATTATAATAAAAATAGTATTTTACATTATATAATATTTAACAAATTATATATTATTCAAAAAATAGTCAAAGTGCATGTCAATTTGTAGAGAAAAATATTTTCTATAATTTAGTGAAATTTATTATTTTTTTTTTTAAAAAATAAAAATAAAATGGGGGTTACAAACTTTTGGGGGTTTGCAACCCCCTTGACACGTGGCGCGCGCCCATTGGGCGCGCGTCACATCATCAAACCCTTGCATGTGGGTTTCTGCAAAACCCAGGTGGGAGGTGGGTTTTGTTAAAACCCACCCCCATGGGTTTTTTTAAACCCAAACCCTCATTCCAAACATCATTTTATCCTCAAACCCATCCCAAACCCATCCCAAACCCCCATTCCAAACACCCCCTTAATGTTGTTTGGGACTACTCAAGAGTGGCTTCAAAGAAGTATGCATACCCATTATTTGTCTATATAGCTGTTTCACAAAAGGTATCCACAGGTGTCAATTATTAATAGCAATAGGAGTTGATCACAATACTGGTTGGTAGCCATAGCATGGGCAGTGGTGGAGAAAGAGACCAAAGAACAGTGGCATTGGTTTTTGAGCCATCTTATTGAGGACTTGGAAGTGGTCAACAGTCATCATTATACCTTTATGTCTGACCAATAAAAGGTTTGTGTGCCTAACTGGTCAAAGTGGATGGACTAATATATTATTAATTATATGTACAACTTAAGTGGATGGACTAATATATTATTAATTATATGTACAACTTGCAACCATTTTTAATTATTTAATACTGTGTTGCAAGGACTTGAAAGTGCTTTGGCCAAATTGATGCCCAACAATGAGCACATGTATTGTGTCCAACACTTGTACAACAATTTCAAAAAAAGGCATCTAGGGAAATATCTAAAGACAAAGTTGCAGAGTATAGCTAGTGCCACCACTCTGGAGACTTATGAGGTTGAGATGGATTCCTTAAGGCACTTAATGCTGAGACTCACAGATGGGTCAAGAATGCTCCCTCACCTAGGCATTGGTGTAAGGCCTTTTTTTTTCATACAAAATGTGACACATTAGTTAACAATTTGTGTCAAACTTTTAATGTGAAAATTGTGGAGGTTAGGGACAAATTAATTATAAGTATGTTGGAAGAAATTAAAGTATATATAATGACTATAATCCAACAATGAGCAGATTGGCTGAAAAACTACACATCTAGTGTGACTCTAGTTATTAAAGAATTGCTAGAAGATAGAGCAAAGGATTCAAGGGTCTACAAACCACTAAGTAATGAGGTAGGGGGTATGAAATTAAAGGGCCTAGAGGACAGCTTGCAGTGCACTTTGGGGAAAAAAATTGCAATTGTGGATTGTGGCAAATAAGTGGTGAGCCCTGTTGTCATGGCATATCATGCATTCAAAAAAACCATGACGATGTTTTCAGTTATGTTGGCGTGTGTTAGGTTAAGGATGGGTTTTTAAAACTGTATGCCAATGTTTTGAATCCCATGAATGGAAGAGATTTATGGTCTAAGTCAACAAACATCCAATTAAAAGCCCTAATACTGTGTGCACAACCTGACAGACTTAACGAAAGTATAAGGCAAAACCCTAAGGAAAGGGTAAGAAGTGATGAGGTGAAAAAGTTGAGGAGGCAGGTCTTAATCCATTATAAGAGGTGTGAAAATACTGGCCATAACACACGGACACGTAGAGCTCAACTCAAAGAGGGAAATTCAAAACCCAATGTAGAGTCCATTGGTGTGAGTACTGGCCAGCAACACCCAACTATTGATCCAATACCCCAGCAACTTATTGACCAAAAAAATTTAAGAAATGCTGCGTGTGGTTCAGCTCAGAGAAGGGAAAAGATTCAGGCATGATTGATGGGCATTTTTAATCATCATTTTTTTTGTCTTTTAAGTTATGCTCATGCATCTTGTCTTTGGGAAACACGAGTGGCATTAGGTGAGACGATGTAGAACAAGGTCTACTACAATGAGTAATGATGTGCAGCAAAGTCAGTATCCAACTACTAATCAAATACCCCAACAACCTACAGCATAGGGCCCACAAAATGTGAACAATGCTGCATGTGGTTAAGCTCAAAGGAGGCCTAACATTCAAATATGATTGATGTGTTTTATAGTCATCATTATTTTTTGGATTTTAACCTTGCTCATGCATCTTGTCTTTGGGATACATTAGGTTAGAAGATATAGAACAAGGTCTACTACAAGGTCTCAAGATGAGCAACAACTGAATGAGGAAGGAACGAGTCAACCTAGGACAACTACAAATGAATTTGTACGAACAGAGAGTGTGCAACAGGCAAGTGGTCCATCATCTTTTAGGCCAAACAGGTCTACATATGTTCCTAGAACTCAACTATCTGAAGCTAAAACAATCAGAATTAATTTGAACTACGAGTATTTGGGCAAAGAGCCACCTTACAAGGTTGGCCATTAGCTAGGCATAAGAAGGGGGGGCAAGAATTGGAAGGAGGATTGATTGACAAATGCAAGAAATTTGATGGATGTTCATGTCTGTATTGCTTGCTTGATGTAATGGATTTTTTCCAAACAGAATATAGGTTATGCTGTAACGCTTTATGTTGTAATGAGTGTTTTATGTCTTTTATACTTGGTACAAAATATTCGCTTGCTATTTTGTTTTATGGGTTATGAACCTACATATGGCAGGAACCTCGATTGGCATTACACTTTTGTTTTGATTCTAGTCTCATGCAATGAAAGGAATCCCAGCCTAACATTACTAGGTTTCCTATGATTGTGTTGCTTTCCAATTCTTTTGAACTATGTCAATTCTCTCCTTCCACTAATTCATGTGTTTGTGCTTTTCAGAATTGAGATCATGAAAGTCATGTTAGCTATAGGCTCCAAACACCTAAACCAAACCAAAACTCACTTCAATACAAATGCATCCAGTTTAAATGGTACACAAACACTAAAATTCATTAATACGAATACATCACGATATAATAGTTAAATCCACATGGATACATTGTCCAGATACATAACTATTACTCCATTCTTTCAAACTCCATCAAGAGCTAGCCTCTTTTTGTTCATAGTCTCGCCGGGTATTGATCCTAACTAACTAACAAGCACCCATGCTATCCAGACACAAAACAATACTTGCATACTCTTTGTTCGTTTTTTATATTTTTTTTCCTTCATTTTGTAGTTTGAAATTTTCATTTTTCAGACATGCTGCCAAGGATTCCGTGGCTCAAGCATTTTGTTTCGCTGCATCAATTTCAGCCTCTAAACCATTAATTCTTCTAAGCAACCCGAGTATGACTTCAATAGATCTATTACACATTTCTAGATCAACCCGCTCCCAAAAATCACACTTTCTTCCTGCAATAATAATGTCATTTAAAATTTTGGTGCAACACAAAATCAAAGCTGAATTCAATGTCCTACCTCAGGTCTTTGGCATATGGGAAATCTTCACACCGGATTCTCATTTGTCCATGAGGTAATCTAATGCCACAATTGCATAATGGGGGGTTAGGGTTTCGTTTTCTCATGGCCATAGTTGATTTTCATCCACCTCTCCCTTCCTCTTTCTTTCTTTTTACTTGTGTGAGTATTGACAAGTGGGGCAGTTAGAAAGGGAGGGAAATAATGTTTCTTCTTTCCACCTAAAATTTCTGGACCAAATTTCTCATAAATATTATCATGTGTTTGTCATATGTGTGGGTTTCCGTCTGCCCTAATAGTGACATTTGATAGAGTGACAAAAAATAGACAACTTTCCATGTTTCAATGACCAATTTTGAAAAAAAAAAAAACTTTGATGACAAAAAGTCGAATTCATGAAAAGTATAATGACCAAAGTTTCTATTTGTTGTAAAAAAAAAAATAACATTAGAGAGAAAAAAAAATTACAAAAATTAGATAATAATATACGAAAATATTGCTCCAGTTGATTGGAGTTGAAATTAAACAAAAATGCATAATAATTTCATTTTTATAAAAACATTATCTCTATGAACAATAGATTGAGATCTAATCCCACAATATATTTACATATTTTTGTGATTATAATATCAATATTTGTATCACCGCGATGCCATTACAATCATCATCATTTTCGCTATTATTATTGTCCTTACCATCGCAATAGATTTAAGAGTGAGAACTTATCACAAACTCTAAAATAAAAATAACTCCCCTAAAGTGAGACTACACTCTAATAATAGAAAAACAAGCTCTAATTTATAGGAAAATCACTGTTAAAAAAAGAACAAAATAGGAGTGGTCTCCGTCCTTTATTAGAGGAGAACGAGGGACATAGAAAAGGGAGGAAGAAGAGGCGGCAGGTGATTTAAAAAAACAAAAAAACATTTGACTCGGTAGCAAAATTCTTCATTATTATGGTTGAAATAATCAGACACAATGCATGGGTCTATTTTTCAAAACATGCATTTGCAAGCGCACTGTAAGTAATGGTCACTTTTAAGATATTTCAATTTAAGTTCATCATTGGGTGAGATTACAGAGTTACCATCAATATCTTAGTATAGATTCGAGGTAATCCTTTGTTCTATGTATAGCCTAATTGATTTTGCATTTGCTGATACGTTTTTCTTCAATTACTGAAATTAATTCGTAGGGAAAGTGGGTCTGATCCAGCAAATCAAATGTCCCTTTTCATGCATGTGTTTTGGATTGCTCCCTAGCACACTTCATAAACAAGGGGTCACAGGTTTTAACTTTAGTCGTGGAAGTTTTGTCTTAATTAAATGTAACTAGTAACCAAAAAAAAATTTAAAAAAATGAAAGGTTGACATTTTGAGGAAAAAACCTCATTTTTCAAGTCAATGAACCACTTTGCAAAACATAATTTGTCATTAAAAATCCCAGACAAATGCCTAAGTTTTCTTGCAAACTTAGTAAACCAAATCAGTGGGAAAATGTATTTCATTGTTATGCCTTTTCAAATTAACTGCCACAAAAGTCGTCGTGCAAAAACAATGTCGTTTTAAAGTGTAACCCACTATTAATAGTAATACTCCATAATTGGGATAGAATATCTCATTCCCCACAGAAGCGAGGCTGAAATCTTGCAAACTATGATTCTGGCATACTGCTTCAATCATCGTAGTGATCAAGACCTTTATTATGGAAATTTGTCTTGTGTAGTTGACACATCAGTATCAGAACATATGAACTTATTGCAAAATGTCAAAATTGTAGTGAACCAAATCTTTTCTTCTCTGATCTTTTGTCCACTTCTTTTGATTGAGTGATTAATTGTCTCTTTTAAATTCTGAATTGGGCAATTTGGATTTGTAATGAAATCCTTCCTTGAGGGATACTCTTTGCTGGTGTGATCAGTGAAAGAAAAGACTCTCTTCACAATGAGGTTGAGGTAGGTGGCAAAAGCAATCTCATTCTGAAATTAAATTAACGTGAAGTGAGCGGGAGGGTAAACTCAACGATCAGTTTCTGGAGTGATGATACCATTAATTACCAGAAAGTTTAGATGGAAAACAGCTGCATGAACTTGATTCCTCAGATACTAGGGATGACCCCTCTTAATTAATCTAATCGCACCGAATTTTGACTTGTAAGTCTGATATAAAAACCAAAATTATCAAACACGATATAAAATTTTTACTCTTTCTTGCACTCAATCACTGAATTGATCGTGATCTTTGATATAAAATTTTTAGTTGTGCTTCTGTGATTTCCCATACAACCACTATAAAAACAGAACGTGAAGTTAGTAAATGCGCTCAACTTAGTCCAAGTTGTTGAAAGCTCTCCCACTAATAAGCATCATGGGGTCTTCAATCCAAGCTAGGATCTTCATTAGTTTAGCCCTTTTGGTGATGCTTTTCGTGGCACCATCTACTGAAGCAATTACCTGCAGCACCGTGGTTCAGGACATGAAGCCTTGTTTTTCCTACCTTCAAAGTGGCAATGGATTACCACCTGCAAATTGCTGTGCTGGAGTCAAATCACTTTCAGCTGGTGCAGCATCCACAGCTGACAAGCAGACAGCTTGTGGTTGCCTTAAGTCTGCATCCAAGAATATGAAAATCAATGCTCAGTTAGCCCAGACTCTTCCAAAGAATTGTGGAATCAGCTTGCCCTATCCAATCTCTCCCAGTGTTGACTGCACTACGTATTAATTCTCCCCTGTTTGCTAATTCTTCATTGCGAGTTCACTCATGCACAATCACGCAAAGAACAAGCTGACTTATTTTTGCTGCTAATCCTTGTGTCCTTGATTTGCAGGATCCATTGAACCAAAACCAGCCACAGCATGAAGAGGCTTAAATTATGCTGCTACAATAAGCTTGGTTATGTTGATTCCGTATCATTTTGTACTGATTTATGCTTGAGAGTATCCTGTCTTTTTTGGCTGTGTCGTGCTACAAACTAAATAAATGTTATAAAGTATCATTGCTGTGAGAATTTGGTTTCTCGTGTAGCTTACTTTATAGTGAAGATTTGTTCGTTCCTTTATTCAACGAACATCTTGGTAAATTAATCACTACACCTTCTAACACCGGATTAAGAGGAAAAGTGGAAGTTCAAAACAGAAAATTTGGGTCTGTTTTGGAAAGGATCAGCAACTTTTCCACAACATTTCTGTTGAAAATTCCAAAGAAAGAAAACACATTTGCAAAGCAGAGGAAAACAAAGAAAGTGATAAAAATGAGAGGTTGTAAGCTTTTTTTCATTCTGATATTAGTTATTTTCGGTATGATCCTTTCTCCAGTGTGGTTACCACATTTGAGCTTAATAATCAAATTCGAAACGAGAAGGAAGAACTTGAAGCTGATAATGAATTGTAAAAACTTGAAAAATTCATAATAACATCCATGCAATAAAAATTAAAAGTCAAATCACCGAATAATATGCTTTGATCCCTGAAATGATTTGTTAAGAAAATATATAAAGCAAGCTTGAATCGGTTCAAGCATTAGTTAACATGTCAAGCAAGTGATTCATTTTTTTGGCACAATTTTGAATTTCATCAATAGAATAGACAAATGATTCAATTTTGGATATCATCACCTTTAAAACAGAAAAAGCTCTCTTAATGAACAAATTATGACAATCACCTCTTTCTTTACTCAGAACTAGCCAAGGGATTTTTCAAATTATGATAACAAGCAAACACTTGTTGAGATTTCTCAACCTTCACCTTAACTAAACTGTACAAACAATGAGAATTATGAACAAGATCTAACTATCACGCCTATTACCAATAACTTTTTGCAAAGAAACTTGCTTCATTTTTTATCATTAGTTTGATGCCAGCCCCACCACTTACATATACAACGTAATGCTTTGTGTTCAGTTTTTGTCCAATTTGGTCAACTACACCTTTCAAATGACACTCGTATGCTACTCATCATTGGTTTGATACCACATTTGATCCCCTTCACTTACATATACTACGTAATGCTTTCTGCTTATCTTTTGTACAATTTGCTCAACTACACCTTTCAGCATGATTGTGAAAAAAAAAAAGTTGCCTATGCACTTACAATATTAAAAGATCAACAAACATGTATAGTAACATGTTTGATTATTAAAAGTAATCAAATATTTATGACAACTTATTAAAATATATAATATAAAATAATACATAAAAGTGTAACAGAAAATTTAATGCGTGAAACTCAATAGTCAAAACAAGTTATGTGCATAGATAAATTACTCTTAATAATTTTTCTTTTTTGTATTATTAATCCTATCTTGTTGATAGTTTAATAAGCATACATTATTTTTGCAAGTGTCTAACCTTTTGCTAGTTTTATGTAAAGGTTTGGTGTGTGATACTACGAGTTTTATGATTAACAAATAGTGAGACTTGTAAACACTACTCTTGTTAATGAATTATGTCATGTAAATCAAGTTAGTGACTAAGAGATTTATTACTCCCTCCATTAAAAAAAAAATCAATTTTAATTTAATATAATTTTTTTAAAATTATAAGGTACAATATATTTAACATACAATTAAATATATAATTTTATATTTTTATTTTTATTTTTTAATTTAATTATACAGTGTCATTTATTAGTAAGAGTAATACAAGAATTTCATACCAAAAGTAAAATTTTTTTAAGGACAAAATAATTTTTAAAATTAAAATCTTTTTATTAAGACAGAGATAGTAATATTTTTATTTAAATGAATTAAATAATAAAAATTACGAGAGTTAAATGAAGAAAACAAGAATAAATTTCTTGGTAGAGCTTCAAAATATTGGGCTAGACCTTTTCCAGGCTCATATTGCGTCGGACTAAAACAACGTCTGTTAGCCAGGGGATTAAAACACCTAAACGATCACAGGCATAATGTTAAATTTGGACATATGGCTAACAATTTAAGTTGTGTTCAATTCGATATGGTTCTTTGGGCCTTTGCAACCTTACTCTTCCACGTAACTAAAATGCAAGAAAAATCCAATAAATTTTCTTGAAGGCCCAATTTAATTTTTATGAATTGTTACCCATATCAATAGGGATGACCATTCTAAATACCTCGGGGTACAAAATTTTGGCCAGTTGCGGCCGGTCCAACAAGAAGTGGGGCGATTTCGAGTGCGAATTAGGTGCGATTTGTATTTTTTTTTTTTTGAAGCATTGAGAAATTGTATTTACCTTTTTAGCTCCGGTAAGTGTGAGAAAAATGTGAAAAAAGTGTGCGATTCGTATTTCTTCATTTTTAGATAGTTTTTTAAGAGAATTAAGGGATTGCATCCCTTGCTTAGGGATGGCAATTTATACCCGCCCCGACGGGTTTCCCGAACCCGAACCCGAACCCGGTCAAAACCCGTTTGACCGGGTTTTTTTCGGGTTCGGGGATGTTTTAAAACCCGGGGTCGGGTCGGGTCGGGTTCGGGTTCGGGGGTACCTAAACCCGCCCCGAACCCGATCATCTAAGTATATGTATTTTTGTTTATTTTGTTGTATATTTCATATATCATTGGAAGTTGTTTTAATTGATCTTTCTTTCTTTTTTTTTTTCAAATGGCAAGTCATGGAAGTATTTAAATAGTTTTAAATGAAAATATAATTTTTTAATAATAAGTATCAATTTAACATCAATATGTTTTTTTAACGAAATTAGTAATTAATTGTCCATGTAATAAAATTATTCAACAAAAATATAGAATAATATTAACATTGAGCCCTCGTATTTGTAAAATAAATAATTGAGCATATCAACACAACTTTTATTTAATAATGGACTCTCTTTGTTTAAACAAAAAGAAATTAAAAATAAATTCTTTTTTTTAGGGGAATAAAAAGAATAAGTATAATTATTTTTTAGTACAATTAACTAATTATAAAAAATTTAGTTTTTGCTTTTGTACTCTATTTTAATTCAAAAAAGAAAGGAACTTCCTTGCTTTTGTACAAATATTATGCTTCAACAGTTTTTATTTTGAAATAATTATATATATCTCTTTATCTTTCTAGAGAGCATCCCATTTTCTTTTATTTGTTGGTACACCTGTCCAAATCAAGTATATTAAGGTATATGCATGAATATATGCTACTAGCTATTTGTCTTGTAACCTCCCAATGAACCACTTATCTCATATAATCATGTTAAGAAAATAATTAATAAGCATTTTATAAGTCATAACTATGCTTTGCAAGTCTAATTAACTATTTCGGATTGTAAGTTATAAGTTATAATCCATACATTTATACAAACATATTAAGTAATCATTAAATTTATAACTCATAGAGTGTATGGTTCATCATTCATACAAATTACATTGAGTTATATTTATACATATAAGAAGTGTTATATATATATATATGAATATAAGATTATAGAGCTAATTAAGTAAATGCTAGTGTTTTGAGCATTTGACCAATTGATTTGTATTACTATTACATATGACATGTATTATATTAGTTTTACTCATATATTAGAATTGATTGAATATAATATAAGAATTGAAGAAATGAACATATTTATAATTTTAAATGAAATAAAGTTAAATAATAAACAAAATGTTCTTCTATATAGTGACACCATTTTCTACTTTTAATAATTTTTGTGACATTGTATATGGTCATAGTATTTCATATACACTAATCTTAAAAACTTTATAAATTTTTTCATTAAATTATTGCTTCTTTTTTTTTCATTAAATTGTTGCTTCATATCTTATTTATATGTACTTTATCAAAATATATATAAGATTATGGAGCTAATTAACTAAATGCTAGTGTTTTGAGAATTTGACTAATTGATTTGTATTACTATTACATATGACATGTATTTATATTAATTTTACTCATATATTAAAATTGATTAAATATAATATAAGGATTGAAGAAATGAATATATTTATAATTTTGAATGAAATTAAGTTAAATAACAAACAAAATGTTCTTCTATATAGTGACATCATTTTCTACTTTTAATAATCTTTGTGATATTGTATATGGTACTAGTGTTTCATATACACTAAGTCACTAATCTTAAAAACTTTATTAATTTTTTCATTAAATTGTGTACATATGAGAGTGCAAACTGTGCAATTATCTTTTTTAATAACTCATCCCTATTTCATTTGAGTGTGTAACTTTATAATTAATCACCACAAAGTGATTAGTGAATATTTAGTAGATATTTATTATTATTAACTTACGAGAGACTGAGAGAGTATTAAATTGAATGACAATATTAACTTAATAACTTTAATTTAACAATAATTTAAATTTTGAAATTTGAGTTTGTACATTTTTGAGGAAAAAATTAATAGGAAAAATTTGATCATGGCAAATTAATAATTATTCAATGTGCATTTAGAAATTCTAATTGATCATACTAATATAAAATGTTATATTAACTAGTTAAATTTTGTTTAACATATTAACTTATTTAGGGTGTAATTGAAAGAAAGAAATATATTTTAAGGATATTATTAAATAAAGTTAGGTTTATTAAGAGTTTAAATTAAAATAGAAAGAAAATATGAGTATTATTATAATAATAACTATTTTAATTGGGCCAAATTGAGAATAAAATTACTTTAAATTGGACCATTTTTGCAATTTTACAAAATTAGAACCTAGGGCTTCTAATTTGGTAATTCGGTAATCAGAACCAAACTTCCTTCTTTCTTCATTCTTTCTTTTCCTCCACCGCCGCCTTCCTTCTCGCTTGCTTTGTCGAGTAGTGAACCATCCACCGCCATCGCCACTCCTTGTTCGTGTTTCGCAGCTTTGTTGTTCGCCGCCTACCGCTCGGTTTCTTCATCTGCTCGCCACTGCTGCTCACTTTCTGCAGCGCTTCACGCTTCCGCCATCAGGCCGCTCACTTCCACGCATTGTCGCCGCTTCCGCCTCTTGGTAATCTCTCTTTATCCGCCCAAATTTAGGCTCATCGATTGCCTTAGTAGCCATTATTGATTGATTGTTCCCAAAGCCAAATCTCAAATCTCGTAAAACAAAACACAATCGACCTTGATTTCCACTATTGTTGAATGAAATGGGGATCAATTTCCACTATTTTATTTTAGATTTTGTTTTGTTCTCTTTGACCGAAAGTTATCGTGTCGATGTGTGACCGAGTTACTTCTACCTATTTGAGTGAATCAATCTTAACTTGTCTTTCTTTGCTAAATTTTTCTTCTTGATGATAGTGCTTTCTAAAATTGAGGAAATGTGCCACAAGGAGTATTGATCGCTTAGCTCACTTGCGAGAGCTTGAAGCATCCAAATTACATTCTAGATAGTGTTTGCATATTTATGCAAAATGGTACCTCATGCTATTTATTGGCCGAGAAAAAATAATATACTCCAAATGGATTCTTTTTATTGTTGTGATGTATATTATCATACTGAATGTGAAGTTTTTAATTTTACTTGTGTCGGGATTTAATATGTAAATAAATGGTCGATCTGTGAGTGAAGCTCCTCTTCAAATGGATTCTTTTTATTGTTGTGATGTATATTATCATATTGAATGTGAAGTTTTTAATTTTACTTGTGTCGGGATTTAATATGTAAATAAATGGTCGATCTGATGAGTGAAGCTCCTCTTCAAATGGATTCTTTTATTGTTGTGATGTATATTATCATATTGAATGTGAAGTTTTTAATTTTACTTGTGTTAGGATTTAATATGTAAATAAATGGTCGATCTGATGAGTGAAGCTCCTCTTGTACAAATAGTTAATACAATGGTGTATATTTGAGTCTTTGAATGTGGAATTTTTTAATTTGAGTCGATTTTTAATAGTTGTTTGTGCAAGTTAGTTGCAGTCATTGAAGTCGGTTCTGCTCTATGCTCTATATACACAAATAGTATAGCTATTAGAGAGGAGGCTGTTGTGGAGATTATTGTGTTTCTATTTCCATTTTTTTAACTCCCTCTTTCTTCCATAAGATTCTGCAATTTTTCTGATTTACTCGAACAGTATGATCGGGTTCGGGGAACCCGCGGGGAACCCGAAACCCGATCGGGGTCGGGGATGGGGATAACCCCTAAAACCCGATCGGGTTCGGGGACGGGTTCGGGGGCGGGGATAATTTTCGGGGTCGGGTATGGGATTGCAACCCCCGACCCCGAACCCGGAAATTGCCATCCCTACCCTTGCTCCTGGTAAGTGCAAGCAAAAAATGTAGAAAAAATGTGCAATTCGTGTTTCTTTTTTTTAAGTAATATTATGTCCCTATTTATTAGGGCTTTGTTCTCCTTGTGTGGAGGTGTTTGTCACTCTCTTTTGGGAGAAGGGACTACGACTAAGGCATGGGATGACTATCCAAGGCAACATCAAGAAAGGCATGGGACGAGAGTTAGAGACTCGACAATTGAGTTCAGTTTTTTTTTGTTGCATACAGTTTACGATGTGCCAGTAAAGGCGGATGATGTATATGGGTTCGCCACACCAACAGATCCCGATCTGTGCGTCCAATGCAAATCGGGACTTGTGCGCTCTACACAGTTCAGGACCTATGAGGTCTGGACTTCTGCGCTCTACATAGTTTGGGACCTATGAGCCCCGAACAGATCCGAAGCCATGAAGTCTTACGCAGATAAAGACTTATACAGTTGCAAACTCGGATCCTCAGGACGCGCTCAGTTCCAGACCTGTAAGCCAAAAGCCAAG
Source organism: Gynochthodes officinalis (assembly GCA_020080225.1). Taxonomy (NCBI): domain Eukaryota; kingdom Viridiplantae; phylum Streptophyta; class Magnoliopsida; order Gentianales; family Rubiaceae; genus Gynochthodes; species Gynochthodes officinalis. The sequence goes on from CM034616.1 coordinate 18,152,965, forward strand.
ACTATTACGTTGTTTATAATTGAATGATTCTAACCGCAGAGTTCCATTCCTATGGCATACTAAAATAAATTCATGGGTCTTAAAAGACCACGTGATAATAGCAAAGTTGTGTTTATCCATAAACACATAATCAAAGCCTGTAATCACGGGAAGATAAAAACGACGCTCCAAGGAGAGAAACATCCGCGATCCAGCAATCTGCAACGGTTATGAATCCCATGATTAGCGGTAAGAAGGGGATAAAAACCGGAGAAGACTACTAGGTATGGACAAGTGAAAACTGGCTAAGAAAAATACTACACTCTGACAAAAGTTCTGACTTTAGCATCGGAGAATCTTCCCCGGAGAACCCCTCCGGGATTTGTTTTGCAGGAATTACCATTTTTACTCGTTTAGAAGCTTTCGGGTCGTGACAGCAGGATCGGATCGTTAACAGTAGCCGATTACGGCTTCATCAGCGGACAAGATAGGTTTTTCCCTTTTGATTTCTATTAATGTAAAAGCTATTGTGCGCTAACCGCAAACATTAATATTTTGTGTAATTTTTTGTATTATTGTTTAGTTATGGCACTTTTCTTCGTGGTTCAAATCAAATACTTTGATAACCCTCATTCCAAAGGGTGAGAATCCCAACGCCACTAAAGACTTTAGGCCTATAAGTTTGTGTAACATTGTCTATAAAATAATAACTAAAGTGTTGGCTGATGGGTTAAAACCTTGTCTATCTGTATGTATCAGTCAAAACCAAACAGCCTTTATTCCAGGAAGACAAATTTTAAATAATGTGATTGTTGCCTAAGAATGTATTTATACCCTATATTCAAATACACAAGGGCTGAAAAGGTATATGGCACTCAAACTTGATATGGCAAAGGCTTATGATAGGGTAAAATGGGAGTTTTTGTGTTCAATTCTAAGGAGAATGGGTTTCTCTTATATTTTTATTGAATGGATTAGGCAATGTATTATCTCTTCCACGTTTTCATTCAATATTAATGGGGAACAATGTGGTTATATTGCACCTACTCGGGGCATTAGGCAAGGGGACCCTATATCGCCTTATTTGTTTTAATTATTTCATAAGCTTTTTCGAATATGATTAAACAAGCCAATTTGCGAGGTGTATATCGGGAATTGAGAATATGTAGGAATGGACCCATAATCACCTATTTGTTATTTGCGGATGACTCTATCTTATTTTGTGAAGCAGATGCAGAGCAAGCTAGAATGATTAAGGCTCTTCTAGATGAGTATTGCAGGATGTCGGGACAAATGGTCAACCTGAAAAAGTCCTCAATCTTTTTCAGCCGCAACATGTCCAAAAAGTAAAAAGATTCTATTGGCTTGGTTCTAAATGGGATTAAGGAAAAGAAGAATGCTAAATATTTAGATCTGTCGATGCATGCAGGGAGATCTAAAAATGAGGTTTTCGGCTATGTTGTGGAGACAGGTGTATAGGCGTATCAATGGGTGGATGCGTGTCAAAGGGTGGTTTATTATGCAAGGTGAGCGGCGGATAAGCTATTTTCACCTTGAACCAACTCCGATGCCATTCTTAAATATTAGCGTCCCCATTGGATAGTTTTACTTTTTCTTTTGAGCCGAATTTCTTACTGTAAATTATTTGGACTTCATATTTAATTGAAAATGCTAAGAAACTAAATATTGAAAGGGGAGAACTTGCATCAAATTGCTATGGAACCTCATTAAATTATACAGAAAGTGTCTAAATTTTGCACACATTGAATCTAGATTAGGGTTTTTATAAGTAATTACTTTCTTCATCCCAAAAAAAGTGACCAATCTAAAAATGACTATTTAAGATTCGTTATGTTTAAATAAGATTAAATAATACTTATATGTTATTTTTACTAATAATAGTTATCTATGACTTGCTATTGAAACATAAGAATAGAAGTAGAAAATTCCACATTTAAAACTAATGAAACATTCGTCACTAGTTTGTTTCACTAATAATAATGTTCCCTGATTGTACTCAATATTTTTTGGGAATGAGATGGGTTCACTACTTTCACAATTATTGAACTTTCAATAAAGCTACTGGTATATCACATCATGGATGGTTGGTTGGTTCTACTCTTAAATTCTGAATGTGATGGACCATCTCATAGAAGTATTTTTTTTTTTTTTCTGTTTTTGGTATTCAACTACTAATGGAAAAGGAAATTGAAACAATGGGCAGTGAAATGATGAGAAAATATTTTTTAGTTGTTTTTACTGCAAAAGGTGTTGGGCCATATTCTGATTTGTGGATAAGTGAGTAATACTAATACCCATGTGAAATTCTTTCGGGCCACATACATGATTCTATCCATTTAATTCTACTGTCAGTGATGAAAAATCAAAGAATCTAGCAAAGCATTTGCCAAATAACTTTTGGCAACATGAGATCAGAATCTTCAACATGATGATTTCCTTTGCAAAACTTTGATGTTCAAATCATGCAAACTACACTGCAAATACAAGAACCTTATCATTAATACTGATAATTTTGGCTCCCAGCACAGGAGCCAGGGCAACAATGACAATCTTTCACCACCTCATTTCTGTCTCCAAACTTTCTGTGGAGAATCTTATAAATGAGGAGTCAAAACTTTTCATAATATAAAAAGGAGACAAGGATTCACATGTTGCTACACTCTAAACTAATCTAGCTATAAAAGTGGGACTCGTGATACATCTTTAATAACAAGACAAACATGTAGTCTCATATTTCAGCTAAGTTGTACAATTAAAAAAAGGTGGATACACTGAATTTGGCCGTCAGGGACAGTTTGGATTCCTACCAGGTCCACCATAGTAAAAGAAATTTCCCCAGCTACCATCTTTACTAAGTTGCACATTATAGCAATTTGAGTCCTCAGTAAAAACTTCAAGGCCATCAGGGGCTCTCAAGTTGTTTGAGTTATCTACAACTTGAATGTTCTTGAAATAACTTGCTCCTGAAAACCCTTCATTAGGGAAATGGCCACTTCCCATTTGAGTAGTGGTATGTAGTCCATCTGATTCCATGTTGACCACCTCACCACCCCATTCAACCATGGAGGCACTGTCAACTAAGTAAGAAAACAAAGAAGCTGGCCAGTACCCCAGTACATAATCATTTCCAAATTGCATCCACCAGTTACCTTCTTTTGGATCCTAACAGCATTTGGAAAAATCAGAAAGATATCATTGAATAAGGGGTGGATAATAAACAACAGGGCATTGAAAATAAGAGAGGAATGCAGCCAAAACAACTGTAAGAGATTCTCTTTCTCTTCCATGCAGAATCTAATACTCTATGATAGTTCCACTAGTGCATACGTATTATAAAATATTTTAAGGATAACAATATTGGATGGATCCAATGCTGGACTTGTCAACTTGAACAGACTCTTTGTCATAAAAGTACAACATTCAAGACACGGCTGGAATTCAGATATAAAATTTACTTCTTGTATTAGTCTAATGAAGGGATTCTTGAATTTTGAAAATCCTAAGAAAGGACTGGGAGACTCCAATCACTTTCTAGGTAGTTAAAGTTATTACCTTCCAAACAAGTATACTGATGTCGTATTGGGAACCTCGGTAGGCAGAGAGAGGGGAGATGCTGGCCCCAAGTGCTATGTCATTGTTGATTTGCATAAAGCCTGAGCAGAGCAAGTTGTAGCAACCCGTGGCTTGATAAGCATCACTCTGTCATCATTGTATTCAAATTTCAACACAAGCCCACGACAACAATTCAGATGCTAGCTGTATTAGTGGAAAAAGTGAGTGCCAAACAATAATTGAGAAGAGTATTATTGGATGGCTTACAGTCCAGTAGGTGAAAAGTCTGGTATTGTTATCTCCATACAAATCGGGGCTGACCTGATGGTTTTGTCAATCAAAACAATGAAAAACAAAATAAATCAGTGCCCATTTTCAGTATTATGAGCCCTTCGTTATTGATTAAAATGCCTATGGTCAAAGTTTACCTGCCAACCAGCTTCAATGCTGTTCAGATCAGAATTGAAAGAACCTCCCAAAAGCCAAATCTGCGACAAACTGAACTCATTTGGTTGCTGAATTTGAGGTTTCCAAACATTTATGGTTGCCTTTGCGCCATAATACCTGCCTCCTTCAACATATGCAATCGCATGCTGAAAAACTCGGATAAAAAACACCACGAACAGAGAAAACCAGTCAGAAGGAAACAAGATCGAGAAATATCAAACAGTTAATGAGCATAGAATTTCTCTCCAAAATGTTGATTTTAAAATACCTGGTGGCCAGTTTGAGTAATTAAGTCAAGAGCAGCGGACCTTGGCTGAGGAAAGGTTTTATGATTCTTCTTTCCAAACCTCTCAATAGAGCTTGCTCTCAAGAGATCTTCTTGCTTTGTTCTTCTAATTGGGATGGTTCCCTCAGGGCACCTTCCATTCAAGTGCCACAATTGAGTGATTGGTTTTGCATCATCTTTCAAATTGGACACTTTGCTAGCCCCAAACAACCTTCTGGATGATAATTCGGCCTCATCTAAAAACTCCCGCCATCAAAGACATTGAAAACTGAAATTTTTAAGTCTACAATTGCAGAATTGCATAAAAACCAGGACTAACTTGAATAGTGTGGTTCTTGAGCAAGGATGATCAAATGTTGGTTGGTGAGACATGAGGACACAATCAATGATATCACCATCTGGGCTTTGCCATATAAGCATGCAATAAATCTTCATAATACACACACAAAAAACAGAATAAACATGAATTCATAAGCTTCCCAGACAGAGCAATCCAGAGAGGTCTGACCTCGATGGACTTCACCGGAGTCTTGTTCAATTGCCTCAATTGTTTCTGAACTGCAAGACTCTGACTTTCCATGCTCAATTTTCTCGAGCCTTCACATAAATCCATCATCACCATCATCAACAATATCATAGTTATGAAGCAGTAACGCATTCCTTCTTCCTCATCATCTCCGCATTGACGTTTATCCACTTGGTGTTATCCATAATGCACAGCTTCAAAAACGCAGAACCATGCAATAAACTCAAACTGGGGCGTGCTGCAATTTGAATTCAAAGTGCTATAAAAGAACAAAATCCTTCATTTCATAACTCTTGTTTGAACTCTCATGTGAGAACGGAAGTAGAATGATGCCAAGAAAAACTGCCGACGCTCTATACTTAACAGGGGAAAGCGGTGGGAGGGTACAATGGGAAAATTAGGTGAGGAAACGCCCAAGAAAATCAATGAATGAATGGAAATGGAATGTGAAAGAGTGGGTGCGGATGGGGTTGGGATAGTTTTTTTCTGGGCTCTTCATTTGTGCGTTTAACAGCTGCCCTTCTTTGTCGTTTTGGTGCTGTGTGTGCTCCACTGTTGGTTCATGTTCTTAGTTTACAACAATTGAATTGAAAAAATAGCCCTAAATACTATTATTGCCAATTTTCGCCAAGTAAAAACAATAGTCTCATGTTGTGGTTAGAATTGGAATTGGTTTAAAATCAAATACTCTTCCACTCTTTTTCGGTTTTAAAATTTTTGTTTATTTTTTATGTAAAATTCTTATATTACCTAATAATATAATAATAAATAATCCAAATTAAAAGTATAAAGATAAAAATATATAAGTATATATTTTGTGATATATTAAGTGTGTTGTATTCTGTAATTTTAAAAAACAAATTGTACCAAGTTAAAATTAAACCTTTTTTTGGGACAGATAGATTATATATATAAATTTTTATAGATTTTAGGTTAAATTTATAGTTTATTTACATAATTTAAATATATTATAAAATAAAAATTGTAAATAATTTGAAATTAAAAAATGTAAAACATAACCGAATATAATAATAAAAATTCTTTAATTTTAAACTAATTTTTATTCTGACAAAGAATCAAATGGACCGCCAATCTAGTTTGACTCTTGTAACTTTATTAATAGAAATATAAATTTTCTCTACAAATTAGTTAGTATGATCATTGAACAGAATATTTATCACGAAAAAAAGTTAGGATTTAAAAATATGAGTTTTAGAATTTTCCTCTTTTTTTGGGAAAATAAATGTGTAGTTTTATTTTAACTTTTTGATATTTAAAAGTTACCAGAATTCAGAATCTTTTTTGTGGGACTTACATATAGAGCAAGTTAAAAAAAAGGGTTCAAATCAAATTTCTTCCTATATAATTTTGTAGAGTAGTACCCTTTTTGAATTTTATATGCAAAATCTTTTTTTTTTTTGAAAAACAACATGGATACAACCAAAAAAGGATGCAATTTATTTTGAATTGATATGGAAAGATTGCAATTCATGATTGCAACTCACCTTAGGAGTTAGGACTGCATCTTTGTCAAGTACGATATCACTTAAAGGTAAGGAATTTAGATTAATTAGAATCAAGAACTTTGTTTAGATTGAAAGAAAATGGCGCTAGTTTGAACTACCTAGAGTGGTACCTTGGAGGCCCTAATTTATTATGATAAAGCAAAGTAATTATTTTATGCATTGGCATATGAGAATTTATCTCAACCTAAAGTCTATATCTCTCCTTACAAAGAGCAAAGGATATTGGGTAACGCTATTATATCAGGCAAGATTGTATATTATATATAATTTTATGATAAAAACATAAATTTAATGAGTCAAAATATGTATAAATTAGAAGGAAAAATTATTATTAATTTTTAATTAGTTTGATGTATTAAAATTAAGAATGTAATCGTCCGTTATATTTAATATTTACAATATATAATACATTAATTTTATATTTTTATCATTATTTTTTAATTTGAATTATAAATTATCATTATTAGCAAGGTATTGTTAAAGAATTTCACATAAAAGTTAGATTCTGTTATTAGGATAAAGAAAAATTTTAAAACTTGACACTTTTTTCAAGACAGATGTAGTATTTTTATCTTTTTCGCTAGCTATAAAATCAAATTATATTTTTGTCAACTTTGCTATTTGATAGTTTGCTTCCCCCAATCCCCCAACCCCACCTCCAGCCGCCACCAAAAAAAAATCAAAATCTTGGGTCAACCTCTACCTTATGTAACACAACAAATTTGAAGAATAGTAAAGAAGATATTATAGATTTTCCAAAAAAAGAAAATAAATAAAAAAAAAGGTCCTTTTCTCCTCGTGACCTGCTCATTCTGTCAAATGAGATGGAAATAAAAAGTTTCTTAGGTTGACGTAAATCGACATACATGCGTAGCTTTCGCGGAATTAACGTTCGGAGTCGGGACCTCATTTCTTGTCAAATTAACTTTAAGGACAAAAAACACTTACAGTGCACCTTGTCCTCAGTTACCGGGTGTGGACAGCAAATTATTTACACAACTTGGAGGGACAAGACACATCCTTACAAATTCCAGTTATTACTAATTGACCCCACTTTCTAATATTTTGCAAAATCTGATTTTTCAATTTTGTGATTGGATAAATGATCGATGTGGGTTTGACCCACATTTTGGAATAAAGTTCCCCACTGAATTAATTAAAGGATAAAATGTGTCCTAACTCCTATGCAATCCCTAGTTTCCTCCAGTGGGTTGGTTTGACTTCTTGTGGCTGCAAACTCTAGCAGCCAGCAAAGCATTAGATAGTGAATGGAGGATGTTCATAATTAAAATAGACGTGGATAAGGATATTTAAATGAAAATTTTCAGTGAGTTGTGTTGTATTTGTTTGACTTTAGATTGGAAAAGATCATGTGAATTCTAGTTAGTAACTTTTGTTGGATGAATCTCATGTCAATTATTAATATTCATAATTGCAATAAATATTAATATTTGTTAAAAATATTAATAAAAAATTGCAATAAATATTATTCCCATTGTTTGGAAAAAAAAAAGAAGAAAGAAGTCTGGTTTCAAGTAAATTTTTACAATATATATATTGCAAAGTCAAAGAGTTAAGATCCATGAAGGTTTATGATTGAATTGACGGTAATGTTAGTGTTTGTGTTAGATTTAATATTATTTTTAAAATTTTTAAAATACTTTTTTATAATTTTGAAAAATTTTCAAATTCATAAATTTTGTTATATGGCATACCATTAACATTACAAAATCTATCTTGAAAATAATTACGATTTTTTTTTTTTTTGAAATGTACGTGTTGATACAATCAAACTTCCATTTCAAATTAGATGATTCATTAGGATTAAAGGAGTACTATTCTTTTAATATCACATAAAAATTATTTCTAATTTATTATAATCATAATTGATGGTTAACCATGTAATATTTTCTCTTCAAAGGCAAATGTTCACATTGATTACTCCTGAATTATCTCCAACATTTGATTATATTATGGGCATTGAATTCATGTCTGAGTTTAGAAATCGTCAACCAAACGGCATTGAAATGTTAAAGCTACTTTAATCTTCTATTAGTCTACAAGGCTTGTGATTCTTTCAGTTTTTCACGGACATTTTGCCCATCTAATTGTATCAGCAAGACCAACTAAATATGGGGTTTCCACTACGTACCCATGTTTTTAATTAATTAAGTAAAAGAAGAGACTTCTTTAGCCACCAACTTTAGTCATTATAACTAAGGAAATGTAATTAAGTCAAAAAAATTTCACCAAGTAAATTATATGTGAAAATTTAACTCATACGTCAAATCTAATAATGCACATAAGAAAGGAACCAAGTCCAATCTTTCCAAAATGGATACATGTGAAAAACATGCGGTAGTAGTTTTCAACTATTCAACGTCTAAAAGAAATCATACAAATAGTATACGAAGAGAGTTAGGGACTTTGCGGGTGTTCAATTTCTTTTATCTGATACGGTTTACAGTACACTGGTCGAGATGATGTTTAGTTTCGTAGATTGTTGTAATTTGGTCGACCCTAATTAAATTAACAGTTGTTTTTGTAGGCTCTTAGGGCTGGTTGTATTGTCCCGCCTTAGGCGGGTGTTTTTGAGTTTATTTTTCTATTTTTAGCGGGTTTTTTCCTCACCAGGAGGGGTTTGTCTTCGTAAGTTAGGTATCATCTAACATCACAAAGCTTTATCTGCCTTTTTAGCTTTGTACTTTTTGTCAATTGATCAATTAATATATCTAACGTTATTAAAAAAAAAAGAAAAAAAAAATTTGACGGTTTGATGAGGGAATACGGTTGACAGATATTATAAGATATTAATAGTGATGAGTAAATGGATACAGTGAATTATAATCTGATTCTTTACGATAGGAAAGAATAAGGGTAGCGTACAACTTTTCACAGGCTAGGAGAATGATATAAAATTTGGAACTAATGATTTATGAGGTTTGGTACAAGTTTGAACTTTTAGAGTATACTAGTGGGGGTTCTCGCGCTAGGTGCAAGGTGCCCATCATTAGGATTGAATTAATTATTTAAAATTTTTTTTGTTAATTTTTTATGCATTAAATTTTTTATGAAATGATTTATTATCAAATCATGATATGTAATAATATATATATGGTCAATAATATTTTGTATAATAATATGTTTGAGAATATTTGGTTATTTCGTGAAATTATGTGTTTGTTCTATATTTAATATTTTGATTTTTTTTTTGTATGTAACAATTGTGAATAACAATTGAATTATAATATTGTGGCTTTAAATTTGGAATATGGTTTGTAAAATGAAAAAATTGCAATTCAAAATCCCTAATGGCTAGCTTCTATCTCTATAAAACTAATAATATTAGTTTGGTCTAATTCCTAATAGTAATAAGTTGTCTTACTATTCTAAAAAGCTAAAATTAAAGAAGTTGTGTCTAACTTGAGAATAATAAATTAAAAATCTAATTTTACAAATTCCCTATCTTGAGTTTGAGTTGATGTTAATCGTTTTTGGGTTTCTTGGCTAGTGTTTGAATTTCTTCTTCGACGATCATATTTGTGCAGTTTTCACCGTCATCTTGTGAGCTGACGTATTCATTGTCTCCCTCTTGTGAATGTAGTGATGGCTGTTTCTTCTGTGATTTCACAAATGTTGCAATTGTGAATTCAATATTACTCTGTTTATTATTTCCATTTGTTGTGAATTTTCGAACTTGATAAAATGATGCAGCTTCACTCAACCTTTTATTAAGAAAGGTGATATCCAATCTTTGGCACTTTAAATTGTAAATTTGAGTTAAATATTGAAAAAATTATATCTCACTTTAATAGTAACATATACATTTTTCACTTACCACAAGCTCTTTGTGATAAATTTCCTCGGCAGTTATATTCAGTAAAAGTTTTGCTTGTTTATGCTCAACGTAGGCAAAGATTGAACTTGTATCATTTGTGAGCTCCAATTGCAACTTAATTCTGCAAATTAATATATGATTTTCGTATTTGTATAATATTAGTTATATTTTCATTTATTTTTGTGAAAATATATTACCTTGGCTTTGGAAGTTGCCCTTCGGCATCACAGTAATGGCATTTGAATTCCAAGTCTAGAATAGCTCCTCCATATCTTCCACATTTTGAACAACTTGGCTGCAAAATTTGATGGTTTGATTTTGCAACTTTTGCCTTTGCCTTGATCCAATATTTTTTCCCTATATATAGAAGAAATAAAATTTGTAATATTTTGTAATTGTAAGCATTGAATTTAATATGGAATGAGAATGTGATAACTCACTTCCTCTAAGTTTATAAGTTAAATTATTTGATGAACTTGGTCTTCTTATGGCTCTCATACGATTTGCTTTGACTTTTCATATTTTTTCCAATAATGATGACATATACCTGAGAAAATTAGTGTTCTAACAGTTTCAACAATCTACTAATTCCATCCTTCGGTAAGGAAAACTATCTGTAACAAAAAAAACAGTGATAATTTTAGTTTATGTATAGAAGTGACGCAACGGAAAAATGATAACAAAAATAATTTTCTTTGAGCCTACTTGACAAGAATTCTTTATATAGAACCTGTTGTTACTAAAAATCAATTATGATTTGATAATCAAATTCTGCATAAATATTAATTTTTTAAAATAATTCAAATTCAATGGGATTAATAATTATGAAATCCTACTTAAAATATGATTTATTTCACTAACAAACATGAATATGATAAGAATCAGCACGTTGGTTATAAATATATATATATATATATATATAGACACAATATCTCCAAATTTTTTTAATAAGATTAGAAAAATATAAACTTAAAATATTTTAGAAAATAAAAAGAATGAAATAATGAGACCAAATAAGAGGTCGAAAGTTGGAAGCAATTACAATTTGCGAATTTCAGGTCACATGAATTTTTTTTTCCCCAAAAGATAGAAGTTGTATTAACTTTTCCAATAAAATTTAACAATTACATCAAAAATCCAAAATTGAACCCCCTTAACTCAATGTATCGATTAAAACAACAGTCTAGCTATTCCTAACTAAGACAACCAAAACAAAAACCTAGCTATTTCTATCTAAACCTAACAAAAAACCAATAAATCTTGTTTGTCCGCCACTCCTAGAACATGTTAAAAGTACAAACTGCCCAAAGAGCTACTAAACGTAGATTCTGGTCATCAACTCTGGTTTACGGCCTGTGACTTTCTTCCGACTTACGACTTATAACTTTCTTGATAATATCCTGGACTTTCATAGTCCTTTCTCTCAAACTAATAATACACATTCTAAATAAAGGATAAAACCCTATTATATAGAAATAGGAACATAATAATTAAAAAACAAAAAAAGCCGATCGCACCTCTTTCGCATCAAGATCCCCCGCACTAACTTGAGGGCTGCCGCAGCCACTTTTTCGCTTAAATTACGTCACATGAATTCAAAACAAATTATACACACATATCTCCCTGTCGCTGTTATTTTGCTTATTTCTAGGAGCCTAAGAAATCCATCTCTCCTCTTGGTTATTACATAAATTATGCAAGGGAGGCAAAAACATATGAACTGGCAGAAGCAAGATTCTATGTGGTGCTAATTTGGAGTGCCATAAGCTGGCAATGCTTTTTCTTGGGGGCTATTGGGGTCATCCACTGTCATCATCATTACTCTCCGGAATTATAATTGCGGTTATGCTCCCTGTGGTGGAGACATTTGGCTGTTCTTTTCTACCATGAAAATTTCAAAGTAGAAAAGGGTGTTGCTCTAGGCCTTTCTCTCTGGGGCTTTGTCTCATATTTCTATGGTGAGATAAAACAGAACAAGAAGAAAAGCTAAAGCCACCAAGATTTAACAGATAATACGACTGAATTTGTTGGTCCCTGAAAGATTTTTCAGCACTTCAGTGAATTCTGACCACTTGAGAACCCCTTAAAACCCTTCAATATTACTGAGCCAATCAATACAAAAAAAAAAAAAAAAGCTTAGGGACTGCCTATATATCAAATTTTATTGAAATTTTATTGCTGGATAAAAAAAAATTTATTTGTATGCATGAACAAAATAAATAAGGAAAATTAATGTTGAATTTACTATACAATATATAAATTAAAAAGAAGAATCCACAAAACATAGTTGAAAGGCTACGTCTTCTAAAGAGAATTAGGGAGAGGATTCAATTTGCAAATCCTTTCTTCTTTTATTTTCTAAAGAGAATTAGGAATACAAATTTTTTTCAAGTTGCGCCATAAATCATGCGGTTAATATTTAGGGTTGATAAGAGTTATAATTTTATTAAATTAACTAATAAAATTACTAAATTGCTGAAAATATAAAATTATTAGAAGTACAATTTAAATAAAATACTAAAAGGGCAATTTAAGACATATTAATAGAGATAATTATCCTCTACATTTTCGAAAAAGTTCTTTTTAATCCTTTACATTTCAAACGATTCTTTTTAGTCCTTTACATTAATAAACTTGTTAATTTAACACCAATGACCGGTAATAACCCATTTCTCTGGTTAAATGCCATTTCCTACGCGCGATGTCTTATATTGGCGGGGGTACTCTCGGAATAATGAAGTTAACATCTTCTGAATCCCAAATTGATTTCAAAATAGAACCCTAATTTCTCTAACCTGAATTCAATTCGAAGAACCCTAATTTCTTCCTACCCCCATTTCATCCTACCCCCAATTCGAAGAACTCTAATTTCCTCGTACCCACCCCAAAACCCACGTTCTACACGAGGTAAATCACTAAACCCGAGTCATAGAAAATGATAGAAATCGGCGAGAGTTGGAAAATGGAGACCCAAACGATAACAGATTCAAGGGGCAGTGGAGAATCCCAAATTACGGTAAGTATAGACACTAACCACCGCTACCTTACGTTCGCATTGTGAACTAGGATTCTCTAAATGTGGCGAATGTGGCAATTGTGGCTTAAGGCTGGTTTTTTCTCAAAAAAATAAACTTAGTGCGGTATGTGATGTTGATAAACTCGGGTTCAGCACTGCCCTTTGGGCAGTGGGTGCACACATAGGTTCGAAAGTGTTTTTTTAATGTAATGTGGTCCTGAATGTGGTCTTAAACTGAATGGCTGTCATTATCTATGGTATGATGGTCCTGAAAAAATTATTTTGTTGTGCTGAAAGTGCAATAGTAGTCCCTATAAAACTGCCAGGGTATAGTTTATTGTTTCTGAAACATTGCAACCGATTTGTACCAGTTATGCTTCCCTAATGGAAGACAATATGACAAAAGTTGGCTGTTTGGAAAGCTTTTGGTAATGAGCTGTCGTTTTGTGCATTGTTAAGTAAAATTATTTTAAGGAAAGTGGACACATGTTGTTAAGTGCAGTTCATTACCGAAAAATTATCCTTGTGCTACTGGAAAAAACAACAAAAAAAATAGGGAAAAAAATGTAGAAGAGAACAAAATATTAGTTGAATATCCATTAGAAAAAAGCATTCATATTGTAATGGGGTACATTGTCTTCACTTTGTAATTTCCTTACATGAGATTTAATTTTGTTCTTTGAGGCAAACTGGGTTCTGAATGAAACTTCTTTCTAAATGAAACTTTCTTGAACTTTGTGGTTTCTTTTTCACTTGTTTAAGCTAAATTGACTGTCATGGGTAATGGATGTTGACTGATGACATAAAATTAAATTAATGGCTCTATTTAAATGAGCACATTTAGCAGTGTACAATGTGAGTAGACTGAAGAAGTTTGGGTGGTGACATCCATGAACATTTTCCACATTTAGCACATTTAGCCCAATATAATGTTGAGAACGATTTTTATGATTTAATCGGGATTGAATAATCTAGCATAAACAGGATTGAATCAAATTCATTACGTGAATAGGGATTTTTATGGCACCTAGAAAAGTCATTACGTGACTAGTACAATCAAATTTATTTTGTGATTCTACAAAATTAGACTCTATTTATGATGTAATCAGGATTGAATAATCAAGGCCATCTAGAATAGTTGGCCATGGCACTTGGAAAAGTGATTATGTGACTAGTACAATCAAATTTATTTAGACTCTATTTATTTGTTCAGTCAGTTAATTTAACTACGGGCATATGTGATCTGTTGATAACATTTTGGTGCGTGATTAAAGTACTTTGGATGGCAATGACAAAGTTCAGCAAGTCACTAGTTTTCCTATCAAATATAACATGACAAATATTTTATAGATGGCATGACAAAATTTTTTATAGATATGACATCAAGTGTGAATGTACCTATGTGATAACGTGTTTGCAATTGTGAATGTAGGTCCTGGTAGCGCACTGTTCTCATTGAGGATTCATTTCAGAGGTCGCTTAACTGATGGGCCAGCAAAACAATATGTTGGGGCTGCATCGACATCGCAAACCATTGCAACTCGATTACATGTCGATGTGTACATTGGATGAGATGAGTAGGCAACTTCTTTGTTCCGACTCGATAAGCATGCCGTACGATTTTTCAAACTGGACTATCAATGCATGAAGGTTTAACCTACATATCTGGTGATGTGGCCGTTATGGAGATGGCAATGTACGGGGAGAAGCACAAGCTAATAGACTTTTTTATAGTGACCAAAGAATGTCCAACCGAAGACAGCAATGCAGTTCAAAAGGAGTTTGAAATGCAAAATAATCCGGTGGTCACTCCATCTAAAGGTAGAAGAATTAAAATGGCAGCTAAAAAAAGAGTGAAACTCCCAAACAAACCAATACATTCAAGCGCAAGTTCTGCTCTGGTCGTCGATAAAGCAACCCCGACTAAAGGTGTTTTTCCGAATCCACATATGGGCCAGAGTTTGGAAAGTCAGCCAATAAACGTCGGCACGCCATCGAAAGGTAAAAGGTTCAAACAGGCAGCAAGGAAAAGAGTGAAACTGGCAGCGCAAAGAAAAATAATTTCTGACAATGAGCAAACGTCCTCATCAGAAGAAAGAGATAGAGAAACAAGTGCGCGCAGCAGTGGTGCAGATCACTATCAACTAGAAATGTCCAGCCAAGAAACTGGCCAGACTACAATGAAGTCTAATGAAAAAGGGAGGAACTCTTCACAACCAACAACAACCAACAAAGGGAAGAGAAAGGTCACTGAAGATACTTTCGATGAAAAGGGTGTTGAACCCAACGTCAATGTGGGGGATCGGTGTCCAGATAGTGATTACGAATTTAGCGATGAAGATGACATTGACACAGTTGTGAGAGATCGGGAGGAAGCGTGGGACAAAGTGACATCATAGTTCCACTTTACACGGCCAACTAATCAGGACCAAGATGAACCAGAATCTAGTGATGATGTTGTTTTCTCAGATGATAATGGAGTGCATGATGGCTCAGATGACGATGACGATGTCAGCCCAAGCAATAGAGTTCAATTTCCCAGATTTCGGTCCGATATGGAAATGGATGACCCCAAATTCAAGGTAGGTCTCATATTCTCCAACCGTGATGAATTCAAATCAGCTTGCAAACACCATAGAGTGAAACACGGAAGGAGGATTAGATTCACAAGAAATGATAAACAACGGGTCACGGCAAGTTGCATGGACTGTGCATGGAAGGTTTTCGCGGCTCCAAGGAAAAAAAGTGAGGGATGGCAGGTGAAAACCATGAATGATGTCTATTCATGTGGTACGATATTTAATCACGGATGTGCCAATGCAGCCTACTTGAGTGAAAGGTATAAAGAGGACATTCGGATTATGCCACATATCCGGGTGGGTGAGCTCATACAAAAAGTTCACTCGGACTTGAATATCAACATTTCCAAAAGCAAAGCCCAGATGGCAAAGAAAAAAGCAGTTGAAGCAATTGAAGGTGACTATGTTTAGCAGTACAACAGACTGTTTGACTACTGCCAAGAAATGTGCAGAGCGAACCCGGGCTCAAATGTATTCGTCAAGACCAGTGAGAATGAGGATGGCAATGAAGTCTACCAACGATTGTATTACTGTCTTGCAGCGTGCAAAAATGGGTTCAAAGCTGCCTGTCGGCCTTTGATTGGTTCGAATAGTTGCCATCTAAAGGGTTCTCATAAAGGAATAATGCTCACTGCCATTGGCCTAGACCCTAACAACCAGATATTTCCAATATGTGTGGCAGTGGTTGAGATTGAGAACAAAGTAACTTGGAAATGGTTTTTGTGCGAACTTATACAAGATTTGAATATTGGGGAGCCAAGCAATTGGACGTTTCTAACGGACAAACAGAATGTACTATTTCTATCTATTTCTCTTATTTTCTGTCCAACATTGCCGTCACATAAAATGACTAATGTTTTATAAATTTTGCACCGCAGGAGCTATCCAATGCAATTTCAGAGTTATTGCCAGGAAGTCAGCATAAAATGTGCGTGTGGCACACGCTTCAGAACTTCAAGCGCGTTCATGGAGGTTTAGCTCTATATGATGCATTGTGGGCAGCAGCAAAGGCTTCATATGTCAACAAATTTGTAGCTGAAATGGAGAAAATTAAGGAAAAGGATGAAAAAGCCTATAAATGGGTTAGGGAACACACTACGCCTAAACATTGGAGTAGGTCATATTTCAGAACAACATCGAAATGCAATATAATTGTTAACAACATTTGTGAGTGTTTTAACAGGGTCCTACTAGATGTCAGGAAGAAGCCCATACTATCAATGCTAGAGACCATTAGATTTTACATGATGGTCCGAATGGAAACTAAAAGGACAAAGCATGCAGCTTTTACCAAAAGTGTTTGTCCCAAGGTCCTAAAAAAACTAGAACGAATAAAACAAAAGTCTAGTGAGTGTATTGCGACACATGCTGGGGAGTTGGTCTATGAAGTGCGATGCATGTATAGAGATCAGCTCACTGTTGATTTACGTTAAAGGACATGCAGCTGTCGAAGGTGGGAGTTGACTAGAATCCCGTGCCCCCATGCAGTTAGCGCAATATCGAGAATCAAAGAAGAGCCAGAAATATTTATTGACCGCTGCTACCGCAAAGAGACGTATTCAAGAGCGTATGAGTATGTTGTCTACCTAATAAATGAACAACATTTGTGGGAATCGGTCAATAGAGGAACTGTGCTTCCTCCAATAGATATTAAATTGCCTGGCCAACCTAAAAAGGCCAGGAAAAATGACCAATGAGAGACATTGCATGTGAAAAGAACTAGCCACGATGTAGAAAATCTGTCAAGAACTGATCAGATGACGTACAAGTGCAAGCTTTACAAACAGCCGGGCCACAACAGCAAGAAATGCCCTACACCAAATATTCAAGACGAGCATGGTGCTTCTTATGGAGATTCCCAAACTGTCCCTACATCTGGTCAAACATCCCAAGCCAGTGGTGGTAATGTGTTCCCTAGTTCAATCCCCACACAACAGTCTTCTACCGCTACTACAACATTTCAGGTATTAACCACAACCCTAATAAAGTGTATTTTGGTTGATAACCCATTTTACTTCCCTACTTGTGTGTAAAACGTTTCTTGGCTGTTGAATTGCAAAAAAAAAAGCCGTAGAAATGCAGTTTATGGAACGAGGAGGGCCATAATAGGATGAAGTGTAGAGAGGCGGTTTCATCATTGCCTCGATCTAACATATAGAGAAACCATGTCATCTTCCCTAACATTTTGCCACTTTTGTGCCGCTTTTATTGTACAGTTTTGACATGGTGGGTTTTTGTTCATATATTTAATCTGGATGAAAATGGTAATTGGATTATGAATGTGATCATATGTGGTTCATGGATCAAGGTTGCACAAATGTGTATTGGCTTCTTGTGTAAATGGTGTTGGTGTTGGACATGCTGTGTTGTGATTTAATCTTGGAAAATTTTGCTAGTTTTGTTAATGGAAGACATTTCTGTTCTGTAAATTTACTAGTTGTGGTTCTTTTGGTTTCATGTGTATTGGCAATCGCTTTTGGTACAGTGTTGGTAATCAAAGCCATTTGTCTAGGTTAAGCTGGGCTTTTTGTTCTGTAAATGGTGTTGGACACGTTGTG
This sequence comes from Gynochthodes officinalis, assembly GCA_020080225.1. Taxonomy (NCBI): domain Eukaryota; kingdom Viridiplantae; phylum Streptophyta; class Magnoliopsida; order Gentianales; family Rubiaceae; genus Gynochthodes; species Gynochthodes officinalis. The sequence goes on from CM034616.1 coordinate 18,171,293, forward strand.
CTGTGTATTGAAAAAGGTTGCTGTGTATTTGGCTTTGTTTTGCACTATTTTGGCAAAGTATTGGTAATAGAAGACATTTCTCTAGGTTAAGCTGGACTTTGTTACAGTTATGCTTTGCATCGGTGTTTTATTACTCCAGTTTGGACTAACAATTACTTACTGACTTACTGATTGTTGGAATGAAATGAAGTAAATGCCGAAACAGCCACTAACTTTCGAAATAATAAATTCAAGCCATAGTACGCTCTACAAATTGGACTCACAACAAATGCCAAAACACTGCCTTTCCAAAATAAAAGCATGAACATGCCCTTCATTAAGTTGGCTTCCACACTAAAAAACAAACATTTTCAGCTACTACTACTACTACCACTTAAGCCAGTCAACATAAACTACAACATTTCTTAGCCCTAGGGCTTTTCATGACCCTAATTGGATGACAATCATCACCATTGCCACCCAAATGGCAATTTTCAGCAAACGGGTTTTCCTCTTAGCCCTTGCGCTTTTTGCTTCCAACTCGCGAATAGTAGCCAGCAAAGCACCAATAATATCATTTGATCTTTGGCAACGATCACACAGCCCTTTGCACCAACAGAAAAATCCACACCCTTTTGTGCTCTACAACAACAATAGCTTGTATGAGTAATGTTCTCACCTAAATTTCTTAGTTACACCATGCTTACTCTTACCTCATAGTCTTCACAGCCATAGAACCTTTTTCCGGGGTTTGCAATTGTCCAAGAAGTCTTAGTAATTGTTGCCTTTCCACAATAACAGTACACATGTTGCCTCATTCTTGGTTTTTTCCCTTTTTCCAAGCTCGATTTCAACTTGAGGTCGTTCTTTGTTGAGAAATTTTTTTATGGAAAAATCCAACCTTGGCTGGTGTTTTCTTTGCAAAAAAGCAAGAAGAAGATGTTAAATTGATTATTCCGACAGTACCCCTGCCAATATAAGACATCGCGCGTAGAAAATGGCATTCAACCAGAGAAATGGGTTATTGCCGATCATTGGTGTTAAATTAACAAGTTTATTAATGTAAAGGACTAAAAAGAATCGTTTGAAATGTAAAGGATTAAAAAGAACTTTTTCAAAAATGTAAAGGATGATTTTTATGATTTAATCTAACAGATAATACGACTGAATTTGTTGGTCCCTGAAAGATTTTTTAGCACTTCAGTGAATTCTGACCACTTGAGAACCCCTTAAAACCCTTCAATATTACTGAGCCAATCAATACAAAAAAAAAAAAAAAAGCTTAGGGACTGCCTATATATCAAATTTTATTGCTGGATAAAAAAAATTATTTTTATGCATGAACAAAATAAATAAGGAAAATTAATGTTGAATTTAATATACAATATATAAATTAAAAAGAAGAATCCACAAAACATAGTTGAAAGGCTATGTCTTCTAAAGAGAATTAGGGAGAGGATTCAATTTGCAAATCTTTTCTTCTTTTATTTTCTAAAGAGAATTAGGAATACAAATTTTTTTCAAGTTGCGCCATAAATCATGCGGTTAATATTTAGGGTTGATAAGGGTTATAATTTTATTAAATTAACTAATAAAATTACTAAATTGCTGAAAATATAAAATTATTAGAAGTAAAATTTAAATAAAATATTAAAAGGACAATTTAAGATATATTAATAGAGATAATTACATTAAAACTTGACCGACGAACTTTTCCTTTTATATAATAGTGATAATATTGTATAAACTACCTCACTTTTTATAATATTTAGTTAAAAAATTATAAATAATATGTCAAATTTTTGCCCACAATCTCACCTACTATTTGTATCAAACTCGTTATTTAATTTTTTTTTATGATTTTTAATTAATTGATGTCATACTTCATACATGATTTTTTATTAAACGATTTGTATAGAGCTTTTTTCTTTTTAATTGGATGATTTAGTGCTATTTGTAAAAATATTTTGGTAATAATTTAATTACAACTTTCATGTACTTACATTTAAATTTAGATATTATATTTATTATTACTTTTTTTTTATTAAATGGTTATTTTGTTAACTATAGAACTCAATAATTATTTGATTTAAAAGTTATAACTAATGTTTAGTTTTGTTAACTTTATTTTAATTTGAGTTTAATATTTTATATTTTATTTCTTTAGATGTTAGACTTACTCTTTTTTTTGGGGACAAATGAAATTATTAACTCTACAAAATTAAATTATAAATTTATACGATCAAAATGATAATATGTTATATATTGAAGAAAAAAATATTTACTTAAATTTACCAATTTTAAAAAATAAATTATATAGATTTAACTTGTAACGTATAAAAGTAGAATAGAATAACTTAAGAATAGAATTGGGTAAGGTAAAAACCCAAATTTTAAAATATGTACATAATAACGTAAATGACAAGTTTTAACCATCATCCTACCCTACTCTTTTTGTTCCCTGTATGTTAGTCCTTTCGTTATTTCTTGAAAATTTATTCAACTATTATTGCAATAGTTTCTTTTGTATGTGTTTAATTTGGGTTTACAGAAACAGGATAGTGATCGCCATGGTTCCATTATGGAGATTTTTATTTTTGTGTTAATTTTTGGTTGGCAGAACCCCACCACCATAATAGAAGTGTTATGTGGTCCAAATTGGCTAGGCCTTTCAATATAAAGTAGTCACGTTTGTTAGGTATTTAAATACTTTTTTTCTTCTCTTTTGGTTTTAGATTTTAGTGATATAGGATTGGCATTGTCAAATTTTATCCATTTTGTCCTCGTTTTTTTAATTAATTCTTAAAATTTTTATTCTATTATATAATGTGATACAATTTACACTTAGTAAAATTTAAATTTCTAAATTAAAGATGATGCTATTAAACTTAATTTTTTTTATACATGTAGTGTACTCTTGTGTTTAGTGTAATAATTTAATCACATAATTTTTTTGCCTCTCTGTTATGTAAATAGCTCATTCCACCTAAAATAAGCTAACTCCACTAATTGTCTTTGGGTGCATCTTTCTATGTACGTGGTACAACGAATATATAGAATATTTCTTATTAAACTCTAATTATTTAACTCATTAATTAATGTCATACACTATACGAAAATGAGCAATATTAAACAATACTTCCCCAATTCTAAAAAAAGAGAGTCCATTTTTAGTATAAAATTATTGTATTATCCAACTAAGAATGACAATGCATAACCCAAATTAAAAAAATAAAGATAAAAATGTAAAAGCATATATTTAATTATGTATTTAAGTATATTGTACTTTGTAATTTAAAAAAAAATTATACTAAATTAAATATTAACTTTTTTTTTTGTTTTAGGATAGAGATAATAACTAGGAAAAGGGGAAAAATAAGTAGTAAATGGGTATGTGCGCAAATATGTAGAAGTAGAATAATGGCTACTCCTATAATATTGTTTACCACTAAATATTAGTGTAAGACTTAAACTTTTCTTTTGTTTAGTTCAATAAATTATTCACAAAATAAAATGATATAAAAGTATATAATTTTAATCGAACTTTGGGTGGGTTTCTAAATTTGGGTAATTTATCTAAAGGATAACGTTTTACTTATATCAATCAAATTGTATAATCTAATGCATATTGAATATTTGTTACTTGTTATTTATAAAAGATTAATGATATTTTTAGTAACTTTTCATAATAAAAATCTATATTGATTGATGTAACGAGTATGAGAAAACAAAACCATCTATTATTATTTTGTATTTTTAAAAGAGCGTGATAATTAAATTTTATCCTTTAATATTTGCCGCATTGGTTATTATAATTTGTCACTATTAAAAATTATTAAAAATATCATTATTCTTTACAAAAATTGAGAACCAGTAGGAAAAAAGATAATTCATACATCTTATGTATTTTTATTTTTAGTGTAATAAGTTAATCACGTGATTTTCATTTTTGCTCTCTTATTATATAAATAGATTATTTTTTCTAAATTATAATTTGTTCTCATTAATTATACCTTATTACGCAAATAATAATAATAAATTATAGGGCCCTATGTGGTAAGTACAGTATGGGATGACCATATTTGGGATATGCAACAATGAGCGAAAGATGAGCCCGCATGCATGCAGTTTAGCCAGTAAGAAAATTTTTCTTTCTCTTTTTGTTGTTTAGTTACAATAAAGTCGTTTGAATCTCAACCTTCTAATTACAATTCATTCCATCTTACCATTCAATTGAACTGAAAAATGGTTTGAAATAGAAATGCTAGGTATGAATGTTAGGCCAACATTAGAACAATCACTCCCACTCAAAAGTCATTCAACTCAACAAAAAAATGGTTTGAAATGGAAATGCAGGTATAGGTGTTAGGCCAGGTGTAGAACAATCACGCCCACTCAAAATTCTAGTACATACAAATGTAGTTGTTTCTGTTGCTTGATCTTTTGCCTAACTGGAAAGCATTTTCTAGATTTGATAATATATTTTCTATCAATTAATAATGCATGGCACCAATAGCATGCGTAGTCTACTTTTTCTTCACCTATACCTCAATTTTGGTGGGCATCACCAACCTAGCAGGCAAGCAAATTAATATAGGAATACATAGGAGTCTATTCAATACAACTATTTATTTTATTTATGATCAAACTTTTTTTCATTTTTGTCTTTTTGAATTGAAAAAAAATCTAAGCCATACCCGAAGATACAAGAAGAAACCCCACTCCAGCTTGCTTATGTCTCCTGCAAATGCAAGCATTGGCGAGCAGGGATGGACCGATGTAAATTGATGATAAATTAAGATCAAAGAAAGTGCAAGTTGGAAGTAAAGAGAATTAAATAAAAATTGTCAGGAGATCACATATGGAGAGCGAATCAATAAGAAATAAGAGTCTAATTTAAATAAAAAAAAATTAAATCAATAAGTTTTAAATTTTTTTTATTTATTACACGATCTAATTTTTTTTTAATGTAAGACAATATTTATGAATATAACAAAAATAATCTCTTCCTTCGTGTTTTGATCATATTATGCCATATCTTTTAGCACTATATAATGATACAAGTAGTAATATTTACATTAAAAAATTAAGTAAATTTTCAAAATAAGAAATGTAACGTCTATGTGATTTCTGTTTATTGAATATTTAAAATTTCTTTTTCTTTGGTGACTTCTCTTATGTTAACCATTTCAGTAACCGAAAGAATTCTGGAAATATTCATTACCATTACATATATAAAACTCAGGTGAATACTCACCCTTTTTCTAATAAAAAATCTCCTGCTCTATTTGCAAGCCAAGGGATTGACAAAGAGTGTGAATATTAAAAGAGAACAGTATGGGCAAATGATGATCTTCGAAAGTAAGGCCTTGGAAATCTTTGGCCTTTTCCTCTTTTATTCGAAGCGATTCTCTCTCTTAGGCCTTAAAGATCAAATAACTGGCAAAGGAGCCCAACAAACATTTGCCCAACCTCAACTAAGGAGTGAGTTTAATACCTTATTTGAGAAAATTTGGAAAAATAAATTATGAGATTTGAAGCTTTTTTAATTGAGAAAAATTGTAAATAAAATTTTGCTAGCAGCACTTAATATTTGTTCGTAAAATATGATCATATCATCTTTTTTCCTATACCACATCTCATTTTTGGATCTGAAAGTCGATTGATCAAAAGTCTAATAACTTTAGAAACTTCAAGATTAGATGATGATATTGACATTCTAATTTAATAATTGTTATTCCAAAATGTGTCACTCCTTGCAATAAATGGAGAACAAGTGCAAAAAAAAAAAAAAAAATACAAATTCAAATATCTTTTTCCGTGAGAGATAATACACATGAGCGACTAATATAGCTATAAATGTAAGAGCGTAATCAGCCTTACTAAAATTACTAATTCATTACAAGGAAAACTCAAATCAGTGTTATTCCTAACGAAATTCATGGTTGCTGAATAATGCCCTCATTTTATTGCTCCAATATTGTTGTGCAACAGCATAAGCACACACAATGTACTGCCCTTTGTTAAACTCAAAGTTTACTTGAGAATATTTCTAATTTATTTCTATGCATATATTTTTAAGTTATGGACAAATGGGATTTCTTCCTGGTCCTCCATAGTAAAGGTGAAATGTCCTGTCCCTTCTATACACAAGATATAAAGTGTGGCACTGAGCATAGAAAGCATTAGCTGCAATCCGAGGAGGAGTTATCAAGGTACCATTTGGATTGCCTCCCACTTGAAGATTTCTGAAGAAACTTGGTCCTCCAAGGCCTGGTTCCGGAAACTTGCCATTGCCCATCTGAGTTGCTGTGTGTCTTCCATTTATGTTTGAGTTTAGCACCTCCCCACCCCATACGATCCCGGATGCACTTCCTCTTAGGATTGTAAATATTGTGGAAGGCCAGTAACCAATTATTTTGTCATTGTATTGTAGCCACCACGATTCTTGTTTTTCATCCTACCCAGGTTTAGATCAATTAATGAATCATTGAAATCACATCGGAAAAATGTCCACCAATTTTGCAACTCATTAAATTACTATTTTAATCATATAATGTGTCGGTCTCTTTCTTTCTCTTTTTTTTATATGATAGAATAATGATATTTCTAATAATTATTTTTTATAATAAAAAATTATAATAATTGACTTGATATATTAAAAGAGATAAAAGCGTTATTTATATTTTATATTTTTTAACATGTGTGATAAATAACTTTATCTTTTTATAGTTATTGTACTATTACTTATTATGATTTTTTACTATTAAAAGTTACTAATGATTATGGTAATTCAATAATTTCTAATGTTTTTTACCCTATTAAGGAACGTAGGTTACTCTCATGGAAATTGTTAGTTTTCATGACAAATCCTCCTGATTAACCATGCGGGAATTTTGTAAGGACATTTGAACTACCTTCCAAACAAACAGGACGATTTCCGGGTGATTTTCGGGGGTAGATATGGTGGCCCCTAATGCTATTTCATTGATAATCTGAGCAAAGCCTAGACAAAGCAAGTTGTAGCATCCGCTGGATCCATGACGATCTCTCAGTCATTAAGCCAAATGTTAAGGTTCTTGCGCAAGTATGCAACCTAAAATCGAAAATGGTTTCCAAATGTTAGTTGATGTAGAATGTATTAATGCCACATTTGAGGATCAATTCGATATGAAGCAGTTCAAGCAGAAGGTAAAACGGTAAGGCGACTAAAATCGGCGGTCAAGGTCGACGACGTCGTTTTAAGCTCAAATTCGGCCGTATAAAGAAACATGGCGTGGAGATCAATACTCATCGTTTTGCCATGACCTGCAATGGATTTCGGCGATCTGGAATTGTTTACTTTGGAGTTTTCTAATTTTTTTTAGTATTTTCTAATTTTTTTCGAATTTTATTATATTTTAAGATTTTTATTTGGAGTATCCTAAATTTAATAGAACTGTGTTTAGGTCTTTATAAGGTTGTTTAAGGTTTCTTTGACGATCATTAATCATTATTATTATTATTATTATTTTTGGGAATTGATTTTCTCAAATACTTCTCTACGCTGAACGCTGCATTAGGTGGTATCAGAGCCTATGGCAATTGGTAATGGTCGTCATGATAATGTTCAGGGGACTGGAGCCCCAATCCTTAGGGATGACACGCTGTAACAACTGGAACAGCATTTAATGGAACGCATTGATCAGCCAATTGATCAGGGCCTTCATTGTATCAAAGAACGACTCGGTAAACTAGCAAATCGGTTTGAGAATCTTAGCGTTGATGTGAACCGGAATCGACGGAATGGCAGAAGACCCGATACATATGTTGCTCGCAGTGAACTTGTTAATAGGCTTATTCCTGATCATAGGCAAAACAACCCTCTCTTTTCAGAGAGTTCGGAAAAGGAAGAAAGCGAATTTTCCGATAACGATAGTGGCGACAAAAATCGTCATGGAGGGTTTCGAAGGGGACCTGATGGAAGAAACAAAAGATGGCACCCGAGAGATTATGAAGGTAATAACTTTAAGTTAAAGGTCAATATTCCTTATTTTAATGGGGGTCTAGGAATAGAAGACTTTTGAAATTGGTTGCCGATATTGATAAGTTCTTTGATTACATGGAGACCCCTAGTAAGAAAAAGGTGCGATTAGTGGCCTGTAGATTAAAGGGGGGGTGCGTCTGCATGGTGGGAAAGATTGTAGAATAGGAGCGAGCGAGAAGGAAATGAGAGAGTTCGGACTTGGGACAGGATGAAGAGATTGTTGAAATAGGAATTCCTTTCACCAGATTACGAGCAGATGATGTTCCAGCAATACCAACGCTGCCAGCAGGGTACTCCGACTGTACATGAATATACAGCCGAATTTATGAGGTTGGCTGAACGGAATAATCTGTTAAAAATGGAGGGACAACAGGTGGTGAGGTATCTTGATGGGTTGAAGCCTTTCATCCGAGACAAAATCAGAGTTCAATTCCTGCGAAATCTATCTGAAGTGAAGAATATGGCAATGAAGGCCGAATTAATGCAGCCAGAACGGAGTAAAAGAGGCTACGAGAATTATAGAGGTAGCAGCTTGGTTAATCCAACAGAGAAGAGCAGCTACAACAATCGCTATAATGCAGGGCGAAATCAAGAAGATAAAGCAGCGGAGAAGCGTCCTATGACTGAGGTGAAAGGGGTGCAAGCACAAAAATTTGCTAATCCAAACTCGTATGCTAAGCCCGTAAACATGGTAGCGAGAGAAGAGGAGGAAGATGAATATTGTTGCGATCCATATGGTGAAGCCGAAATTTTTGAAGAAGACGAAGGAGGGGAACAAAATTGTGTAGTGCACCGTATGATATTATCCCCAAAACAGGAGGATGAGTCATAGCGCCATCAGTTATTCCGAACCCGATGCACTATTCTGGGCGAGATCTTTGCAGTGATTATTGATAGTGAGAGTATAGAGAATATTATTGGGAAAGAGACAATAAAGAAACTAGGGATACCTGTGGAGAAGCATCTCAACCCCTACACATTAAGGTGGATTAAATCTGGGGTGGAGAGCATTCAAGTGATTGAACGATACAAAATCCCATTCTCCATTGGTAAGTATTATGATGAGATATATTGTGATGTGGTAGATATGAATGTATGTCACAAGTTGTTTGGAAGGCCATGGCAATTTGATGTAGATGCTCAACATTCGGGAAGAATCAATTAGTATAGCCTCGTGAAAGATGCAGTGAAGTATACGTTGTTGCCCCTGAAGAATAAAAGTAAGCAGGCCATAGGTAGTAATTTCATTACTCTCACAAGGAAATTTGAAACGGAAGTTGCAAATACTCAGCAAATCCATGTATTGATTGTGAAGCAAACCATAAAGGTTGGGACTGAATTACAAGTGGAGGAGCAGTCTGAAGCTGTTAAGCCTTTGTTGGAGGAATTTAAAGAGTTGATGCCTGACGAAATTTCAGATGGATTGCCTCTCATACGCGATATTCAGCACCATATAGATTTAATTCCTAGTGCTAGTTTGCCCAATCGTCCGCATTACAAGATGAGTCCTAAGGAGAGCGAGATTTTAAAAGCGAAGGTAAGAGCAATAAGAGAGTGGCCAACCCCTAAAACCGTTTCTAAAGTTAGGAGCTTCCATTGGTTGGCTACCTTTTTTAGGAGTTTTATGAAAAATTTTAGTACTATCACAGCCCCAATTACCGAGTGCCTGAAGAAAGGTAAATTTTTATGAGGGGAAGAAACAGCGAATAGCTTTACTATATTAAAAGAGAAATTATGTACTACACATGTTATTGCCTTACCTGGTTTTTATAAACTGTTTGAGGTTGATTGTGATGCTAGTGGTGTGGGCGTAAAAGCTGTTTTGTCTCTGAAGCGCAAGCCCATTTGCTATTTCAGTGATAAGCTTAGTGACGCGAGGCAGAAATGGAGTACTTATGACAAAGAATTTTATTCTGTCGTAAGAGCTTTAAAGTCCTGGGAGCATTAGATAGTTGGAAAGAAGATTGTGCTTTATTCTAGCTATGAAGCTTTGAAATATTTGAATAGTCAAAAGAGAATTAGCAAGGATATGCATTCATGTTGGTGTCAATTTTTGCAGAAGTTTCCTTTTAAATTACAGCACAAATCAGGTGTGCATAATGTGGTGGCTGACGCGTTGAGCAGAAGGGCTGGATAATTAATTACTTTAAGCCAAGATGTTCTGGGGTTTGAGAAGCTAAAAGAATGTTATGCAGGTGATGATGACTTTAGGCAGATTTGGGAGTCATGTGCTGCTGGTCAACCTATGCGAGAATTTTATGTGCAGGTGGATATTTGATGTATAGCAATCAACTTTGCCTTCCTCGAACATTATTGTGAGAAAAGGTAGTTCGTGATTTACATGAGAGAGGACTAGCTACACACTTGGGGCATGACAAAACCATTGGTGCAGTGAAGGAGCGATTCTATTGGCCCTAGTTACGTAGAGACATCAGCAGGTATGTGTAGAAGTGTTATATTTGCCAAACTGCTAAGAGGTAATCTAATAATACGGGTCTGTATATGCCTTTACCTGCTCTTGACAATATATGAGAAAACCTATCCATGGATTTTGTGCTTGGTTTGCCAAGAACCCAAGGGGTGTAGATTCGGTTTTTGTTGTGGTTGATAGGTTTTTCAAGATGGCACACTTCATTCCTTGTAGGAAGACTTCTGATGCATTAAGTGTGGCCAAATTATTCTTTAAGGAGGTGGTTCGCTTGCATAGCGTTCCTAAATATGTTACATCTTATAGGGATAGCAAATTCCTAAGGCATTTTTGGCGGACTTTGTGGAAGCTGTTTGATTCGTCTTTGAATTTCAGTAGTACAGCTCACCCACAAATTGATGGCCAGGCAAAGGTGGTCAATAGAACTCTGGGCAACTTGATTTGGTGTATTTGCAAGGATAAGCCGAAACAATGGGACATGGCTTTATCGCAGGCAGAGTTTTCTTATAATAATGCGGTTCATAGTTCTACTGGCAGGTTGTCTTTTTTTTTATTGTGTATACAAAGACGCCACAACATACTTTGAATTTGGTACAGTTGCCTAAACAAGCCGACAAGAGTATAGCAGCGGATCATATGGCACACCAAGTCGTAAAGGTGCATCAGGAAGTCAAACAGAAGTTGGAGAAGTCTAATAAGAAGTACAAAACAGCCGTGGATAAGCACCGACGAAAGTAGGAGTTTGAAGTTGGAGATCAAGTCATGGTATTTCTTCGTAAGGAGTGGTTCCCAGCTGGATCTTATAGCAAATTGCAACCAAAGAAGTATGGACCTTTCACTGTCAGGAAGAAGATTAACGACAATGCTTATGTGATAGACCTTCCACGTAACATGGGCATTTCCAACACTTTCAATGTTACTGATTTCTCGCCGTTCCATGAGTCCATTGAGTCGATGTATCTAGATTTTGGTTCTAACTCGAGGACGAGTTTTCTTCAAGTGGAGGAGAATAATGTGGAATGTATTAGTACTGCGTTTGAGGATCAATTCAATATAAAACAGTCCAAGCGGAAGGCAAACCGGTAAGGCAACTAAAATCGGCGATCCAGGTCGACGACGCCATTTTAATATCAAATTCGGCCGTCTAAAGAAACATGGCGTGGGGATCAATATTCATCGCTTTGCCATGACCTGCGATGGATTTCGGCGATCTGGGATCATTTATTTGGAGTTTTCTAATTTTTTAGTATTTTTATATTTTTTTTCAAATTTTATTATATTTTAAGATTTTTATTTAGAGTGTCCTAAATCTAGTAGAACTATGTTTAGGCCTTTATAAGGTTGTTTAGGGTTTCTTTGACAATCATTAATCATTATTATTATTATTATTATTTTTCGGAATTGATTTTCCCAAATACTTCTCTACGTTAAATGCTGCGTCATTAATGTATGATCATTTTTATGACTTACTGTCCAGTAATTGAAAAGTCTTGTGCGGTAATCTCCAAAAAGCTGTGGGTTGACCTGTTTTTCGCGATTAAGATAAAAATATGAGGTCAATGAATATTTATGTACAACAATCAACAATAATTTTCCTTCATTTTTTAAAATTCCTTTTTTTAATTATTTTTTTATTTTTTATATTCACAACATGCATATATCCTTGATTTCAAAGTAAAAACTTAAGAGTAGGCTATAATTTTATGATGACCAACTCAAATATGAAATTATATGAGATTTAGGGTGTATATACATCACGTTTTAAAATATAAATTATATTTTTTAAAATTATAGTTATAAAATATAATATATATATATATTTAAAAAACATAAAAATATTTTTTGATATTGTAATTAATACATGCCTTTATTTATTTATTTTTTCTCCCGACACGATAGTTACACAGAGAGGATATAACTTACAGTCCAACCAACATCAATAGTTTCCATATTTGAACCAGAAACTCCCACGATCCAAAGTTGAGAGGAGCTAAATTCACTGGGCCTCTCTACGTAGGGTTGCCACACGCTTACAATTGCTTAGCCTCCATAGTAATAGCCAGCTAGTCCCGGAGTTACAGTTACGGACTGTAAGATTAATTAAGAAAAGAATTAATGAAGAACATGGCATAACTATTATTATAATCATCTATACAAAACAGAACATTTCTTTGAAATTACAATTGATCCACTTTTTTCAACGTTTCAAAAATACAAATCAATCATTCACAGGTTTAGTCATTAAGGCAAAAATCACTGTAATTGATACCTCATAGCGAGATTGGTTGACTACATTCGTGCCAGCTGAAGAAGAAAGTTGAGGAATGCTTATGTGCTTCTTTTTCATGGAGCTTGCTCGGTTTAAGGTTCTTCTAATAGGAATGGTTCCTTCAGGGCATTCCCTTCTCGATTGCCATAACTGGGTTGATAAAGGTGAAATCCGCAACCCGGTCATGATCCGATTTAATTGTCACGATCCAAATTCTTCGTGTGTTCAACAATGGATAATCCTACAAAACAGAGATAATCCTACAAAACAGAACCCGAAGTGGTTCTCTAGGGTAAACTCTCGGACGCCCAAGTTAGTCATGTTGTCGGAGTTTAGTAATTTTTTAGTAATCGGAAATGGATACCTTTACCTCGTCGTGTTCCCCATGTATATATCTTTTTCCTTGATCAAGAGGGATTAGTTATTATTCTTGGGTGTACGGTGTTAATCTCACGTGTAATCAAAGAAAAAATAAACAGAAAAGTAAAGGAGATAGAGATTTATCCTGGTTCACCCCAGAGTAGGGTTACGTCCAGCAAGTTTTTTTTTCTTATTCTGTATCTTACACACACTCTCTGCAGACTGTTACAAGAGAGTTTATTTGTTGGCGGCAGAAACCCTGCACCCTAACAGCTATTCATGGGCCCAAACCCAAACAATAAAGAAAAACAGAAACCCTAAACTACAAACGGTCCCTACAGGCGCAGGGGGATAATCTGTTGTTGCTTGAATACGAAATTTGAACCATACCCAACAATTATCCTTATCCTTATCCATAATAAAGAGGGATTAGTTGGATTAGTTGTTATCTTTATTTTCTTCCCTACTAAAGAGGGATTGGTTGTTGTCTTTATTTTCTTATCTGATAAAGAGGGATTGGTTGTTATTTTTATTTTCTTATCCTTATCCTCTTCCCTTATGCAGGTAAAGCGAAGGTCCTGGCCTTTGACTCCAAAGTCCGGAATTTCGCTGTCTCACAGGCCCAGAACTTGACTCCAAGGTCCGACTGTCTCACAGATCCGGGACTTTGCTGTTTCAAAAGTCCGGAACTTTGTGCCTTAGATGGTAACCTTGTGGGTTTAGCGAACTTAACCCATACACATCATGGGTGATTTGATTCTTGTGACCATTTGATTCAGCGTTGTACAATTTGTTCTGGGCAAACAATCCTTCTGGATGATAGCTAGGTTTCATCTGCCAAATCAATCAATGATCAAACATGTTTATATATATATATATATATATATATATATATTGTGGTTGATATATGCAAAGGAATTAACGTTAGAGCTTAACTTTTGTTGGGTTTTTCTTTGCTCTAACTTTTGTTGGGTTTTTCTTTTCCTTCTATATTAATTAATCAAGTGGCATGGCTATATCTACAAGGAGCTGCAAAACCTTAATGATATGGTCCTTGAGCAAAGGGTGATCAAATGCTGGTTGATGATAGATATCCACACAATCGATCACATCTCCGTCTTCGCTCTGCCATTGCAAAAAAAATCAAGTTCATTCATAATGCATGTACCCAAATCAGTTGGACGTAAAAAATTCAACCTAAAGGCCAATAATATTTAACAATTAATAGCCATCTAATATGTTTTACATACGAGCAGCATGAGTTAGAGAGAGGGCTAAAAAGTGTTCATGCATAATAGTAATGATCAATTTCTCACCTTAATGGACTTGATAATAGTGTTGTCCAATTGGCGCAATCGTGAGGCATCACCTAAGTTAATTGTGAGGATGAACAACATGAAACAAAACAAATACGATCCCTTCAACTTCATCTTCATCTTCAAATCGCTAAATTGCAAATGCCCAATAGCTTTGGAAGAGGATAATTTTTGGTGGTGTAAAAATGTACATAGAGCATCCATTTATAAGTCGTCAAAATATTTCATATTCTCAGTGTTATTGAATTGGTTGGGTATTTTGATCATAGAGAAATACAACATAATTCTAATTAAGTTGGTAGAAGCGCTTTGAATATAATTGGTTAATCAATTTTAAATCTCCAAATTCCAATTTCTAAAACAATTTTGTTGTATGCTAGGCAAAGGCCATATAAATTTAGAAAATTTTAAAATTGAGTGGCATTATGACTGTCATTTTTTTTCCATTTCATCGATATAAAGTTTGTGGCGGATTATAATAATGACGTTCAAACTCGTTTTTTTCTCTTTTCTTTTCTTCCCCAGGCTAAATAATACAAACGAGCCAATAATTATTTTGTTCTAAATGTAAGAGCATAATCAGCTTTACGCGCATTGCTAATGCATTAAGCAAAGTTCAAATCAATGCTATTATGATTTATTTCAGTTCATTTTTTTTCCTTCAACTGGGAGGACCAAACCCACACCCCATTTATTTCAATACTTAGAATTATACATTATTTTGGTCATGGACAATTAGGATTTTTCCCTGGTCCTCCATAAAAAAAGTAATTTCCCCAGTTATTATCTTTCCCAACGGTTACATTATAGCAATATGGGTTGGTGGCAGATCCGAAAACATTAGCAGGAGGTATTAAAGTATTTGAATTATCAACCACTTGAAGATTTCTGAAGTAGCTTGCTCTTCCAAACCCTTCTTGGGGAAAACGGCCACTGCCCATTTGAGTTGCAGTGTGTATCCCATTTATGTTTGAGTTTATTATCTCTCCACCCCACTCCACAGATGAAGCACTGCCAGTAAGGGCTGTAAATATGGAGGTAGGCCAGTAACCAATTATATTGCCATTGTATTGTAGCCACCACACTTCTTGTTTTGCATCCTACAAAAGTTTAGATCAAAACCTGAGTTTCTAAAACCATAAAAGAAAAGTAGTGAACTTTGTACTGTTTTAATTGTTTAGTTTTGATTGCTAATTTCATGATATCAAATAGATGCTCATCTAACAAATTAACGAAAATTATAGTGATTCAATAGGTTGCAAGACTCATTACTGATTAAAGTGAAGGGGCAGAAATGGTTATATTTTTGGAGCGAACTCAGAGCAAACATGAAGCGCAACTCTTAATTTAACCATGTGGTTTTGTAAGTAAACACAATGAGCTCTACCTACCTTCCAGACCAGTAGGGTGATTTCTGGATAATTGCCTGCAGTAGATACGGTAGCCCCTATTGCCATTTTATGGGTAATCTGAACAAAGCCTGGGCATGTCATGTCGTAGCATCCAGTGGATGTATAATTATCTCGCTGTCATTAAGCCAAAGTACCAGTTACAAATTCTTGCATAAAATATGGTTCGTAGCTAAAATCAAATGTATAATCCTGTTGTTGTACTTACAGTCCAGTAAACGAAAAGCCTTGTGCGACGATCAGGATAAATCTCTGGGTCGACCTATTTTGTCGGAATTAAGATCAAAGTGTGAGGTAAAAGAATTTCTTCACTAATCAACATTAAGTTCATCATTTTGCACCGTAGCGGCAGTAAGATTATTATGTCTTCCTCACTGGTTGTACTTTGTCTATTTTAATAATAAACTGGTTCGGGTCTATACCAAAATTTTCACCATAAAAAAGTGAATGTATTTTAAAAAAAAAAAAAATCAACTAATCAACATTTGCCTTTGGCACTTATACATAGTTATCATGGGGAGGATGACTTACAGTCCAACCAACTTCAATAGTGTTGACATTTGAACCAGAACCTCCCGCGAGCCAAAGTTGAGACAAGCTAAATTCATGGTCCCTCTCCACGAACGGTGTCCATACGCTTATAATTGTTTCTGTTCCATAGTAACTTCCAGGTCCCGGAGTATATGTAATTGCGTACTAAAATTTGCAAGAGTGAAGAACATCAAAGAACGACTATTATCAACTATTGAAAACAAAACAAATTATCTAAACTCGGCCAAAATTTTGAAATCACTATTCCCTTCCTGTCATTGTGAATTCATATAAAACGACAAAGTTATAGATTGTAGCACAATTTTATTCAGAGATAACAGTGGAGAGTTTCATTAGAGCAGTTCAATAAGTAAGAATCTCCATTTGAATTTAAAATTTTAAGCAAATAGTTTTTAGGTCCCTCCAACTATTTCATATAAAAAGATAAAATTATAGATTGTTTGACAATTTTGCTCTATCAAAACTACTCTTCATAAGTTCAGCTCCTACTCCATCAATCATATCCAATCACCATGGATTCATTTGGTACTCATGCAAGTCAAGAACTTTTTGTCCACGAGTCTCTATTAAACTCTAGTCTAAGTAGAAGAGAAACCATTTGTATCATCAAGTAGTCCAATTTTAATACCAATTATTGGGAGATATTACACATAGGAAATCCAACTAAAGTTGTCCAATGAGTAAAATTTATTCTTAACCAAAAAATTTAAACCCATGGATTTTGGATCCTTATAACTTTTCAGGTGCTCTAGTTTATTTTATATTTATTAGATTAGGTCTTGTTTTCATATTAGAATTTGATTGGATATATTTCTTTAATTTTCGAAGTTGATATTTAAGTAATTATATTAGTTATTTGGTGGTCATATTAAGAAATCTTATGTTTATATTTTGTAATACTAATATAAATTGGATTTAAAGTGGGTCTTAACATGGTGTACACATGGCGGGTATATATATATGTAATTGAGAGTTTTGTTTTTTATCATATTGTAAGTACTTCCGAGAAAATTTTAGGGTCTTTTATAGAGAAATTTTTACAGTGAGAAGATGCATTATGAAATTGGTGAGAGAAATGTGTTTGTAAAGGTTAGGAGTTGAAATACATTAAAAAATTCTTATAATATTCAGTATTATCAATAGTATTATGGTTGTACTCGTTGTAAATGTAGACATGATTTTTTGAGTCAAACTATGGTTTCAATTTATTTTTTGTTTTTATTTTTCTATTCTTCACAATTCTAGAAACAATCAAAATAGATCCTGTCTCATCGTGATCGCGTTTTGCACGAAAATAAAAAAGCGAGAACATAAAGGAAAAATTATTAAGTACATTAAGCGACAATCAAAGTACATAAACATCTGCATTAATTGGTACCTCGTGACTGACAGTTGAAGAAGAAGACTGAGGAATGTTTATGTGCTTCCTTTTCTTGGAGCTTGATTGGTTTTCAGTTCTTCTAATAGGAATGGTTCCTTCGGGGCATTCCCCGCTCAATTGCCATAATTGAGTGATTTGATTCTCATTACCATTTGATTCAATGTTGGACAATTTGTTCTGGGATAACAGTCCTCTTGGATGATAACTCGGTTTTGTCTGCCAAATCAATGGATGAACAAACATGTTTATATATATTATGGTTGATACGTATGAAGGAATTAATATCAGAGGTTTTTTTTTTTCTGGGTTTTTCTTTTCCTTCTGTGTAAATTAATCAAGTTGCATGAAGCTGCAAAACCTTAAGGACATGGTTCTTGAGCAAAGGGTGATCAAATGCTGGTTGATGATAGATATCCACACAATCGATCACATCTCCGTCTTCGCTCTGCCATTGCAAACAATCAAGTTCATTCATATAATGCATGTACCAAAATCAGTTCCACGTAAAAAATTCAACCTAAAGGCCAATAATATTTAACAATTAATAGCCATCTAACAATTTTTACATACAAGCAGCATGAGTGAGAGAGAGGGCTAAAAAGTGTTCATGCATAATAGTAATGATCGATTTCTCACCTTAATGGACTTGATAATAGTGTTGTTCAATTGGCGCAATCGTGAGGCATCACCTAAGTTAATTGTGAGGAGGAACAACACGAAACAAAACAAATACCATCCCTTCAACTTCATCGTCAAATCGCTAAATTGCAAATGCCCTATAGCTTTGGAGGAGGATAATTATTGGTGGTGTAAAAATGTACATAGAGCATCCATTTATAAGTCGTCAAAATATTTCATATTCTCAGAGTGAATGAATTAGTTGGGTATTTTGATCATATAGAAATACAACATAATTCTAAGTTGGTAGAAGCGTTTTGAATATAATTGGTTAATCAATTCGTGAGTTCACAAACAAAAACACCAGCTTGATGACTCCTCCATTTGATTGTACGTTTGTCACACATTTTAGTGTTAGTTCCCCCTTAATTAGTTAAAGTGAAAATCTATGCGTGTAACAGCAATCCATAGCTTCCCATTATAATGGTTGATATGTATTGTTCTAGAGGATTAAATATTACTATTTCTATTTCTAAAACATAGTTCAGTTTCAAATTTTTTCTTTTTTCAAAGAAAAAGTCCACTTTTTGTATAAAATTTATTACTAATAATAATATGTATAATTGAAATTAAATTATATGGAATGCATTATATGTTGTAATTAAATTAAATTGTGAAAAATTAAATACTTAATGGTACATTAAATGTATTATATCTTGTAATTTAAAAAAAAAATTGTACCAAATTGGAAGTGAACTCTTCTTTTTTTTTTTTAATTGAGGAAGTGGTGAATAATTATTAATATGATATTGAATTGGCCTAATAACTTTTAAATTTATCCTTACTAATCTAAAATGTTTAAACTAAACTATTAGTAGTCTATTAAGTAGAGTTTTATTCATCCTTTCATTCATTAACTTTTCAATGTAGGATTGTGGTATTAAATGACTACTAACAATAATTAAGAGTCTTTAGTCACATTTTTGATATATAATAGCAATGATAATCAATCTACCAAATAGTTTCTAATCTTTGGACGCAAGAGAATTGATTGAGAAGTACGTTTCATTATGACTATCATGCAAAAATGACATCTTAATTTACGGTAACCACCACTAACTGTTCATCGTGTACTAATTTCTAGTTTAAAGGCAGCAATTTTTATTCAAAACTCGTGAATATCTCAAACAGTTAGTAACATTATGGGCATTGAACTCATTTCTGAGTTTAGAAATCTTAAACCAAACGGCATTACACGTTAAAGCTACTTTAATCTCTTAGTCTACAAAAATTTGGCCTATTGAGCTAATTCAACAACGGGAATCAAAATTACAAGTTCATTAATTAGAAAATTAATTTTTAGGTTCACTACGAATAATGTTATGCACATTTCGTTGTTTTACATTGTATATTTGTTATTTAATTGTATAATCCAAAACAGTTCTATAGAGCTTTAGCATTAACCGTAAAAAATTATTAATATTTTGTTATTGATAAGAGGTGAATTTGTCCCTCAACATTGGACAATCGATTTTGATACAATAGAATAGGGTTTCCAAAACCCGATGTCGTAGGTTCAAATCCTACAGAGCGTGATTGTCTTAGGGCAAAATTAGACTGAGCTAGATTCAGTAATGTGCACAGCAATAGGAATTTGACCTCCTGTGTATTAAAAAAAAGGAGGTCAAAAGAGCATAGTAATTAATCAAAGGTCTAACTGATCACCGCACCTGTATTGTAAATATGCAAGGGATTTCATGACATTTTTTATTGGCTATCTTGTGTTTCTAATAAGTTGTTTAATAGTTGGCATACTAAATTTTATACATAATGGACTGGTTTAGATTGATCTTAACCGGATAATTATTAATTCCTTTAAATAAACTCAAAGAGAAAGAATACAAATCCAATTTGCCTGAAATACAATTAAGCTTTTCAATTTAAAGAAGAAACGTAAGTTAGGTATTTAAGTAATTTTTTTTATTAGATATTTAGTCATACGCATAACATTTTCAAATAGATCTAACTCATTTGACTTTTCTAAAAGAGCATCAAGATCAGGATTTTGAGTAAGACATCATAACTAATAGGCAACAACATCAGTAAAAATTGCATGGTGCAAGTTATGAACGCAATTGAACTATAATGTTTAATTTCCACTAAGAATCAAGTGAATTGTATCATTTTACTCCTCTCGTAAAAAAAAAAGTCTATTTTTAAATTTCTTTCATCCCAAAAAAGAGTCCAACTTTTATGTAAACTTATTATATTATTATTATTTTTTTTTTTTGCCAAAAAATCGATAATTTTATTAATTTTGAAAGTTAAACTATATACGCAAATGTCCCAAAAATGACTCTTCTTAACTCGAAACTAGGCTAAGACCTAACTGACGCCCAGCGTCAAAACAAACCCTTCCATCTACTAACAACCTTTCCTAGCTGAAAAGCTAAGAAAACAAAACCCTAACTTGGTGGGCTTTGTTGCACAGCGTCTCTAAGCCATCCGCAGACATCCATATAGTGTGGCTCTGCGTAGATCGGTCCCTCATGTCATGGCCATTCGCAGACATCCGTGTAATGTGGCTCTATGTAAGTCGGTCCCACATGTCATGCCCTGACGCTGCGGATCATCGTGAGTGCCCATCCGCCCAAGCTAGAACACCAAAACTCTAGAGTAAAGTGAAGTATTGCCGAAAACAACATGAAATCACCACTGGTTTCGAAGTCCAGCAAACGGGCGGCCATGATACACCTAGCACTTCCTCCCGTACTAGGGACACTAAAAGCCAACCAAAGCTGGCAACCTAACAAAAAAAAAGGAAAATCGGAAATAGTGCGAAAATTGCACCGTTTCCGCACCTTATCGCCCCTACAACTTTCGCTTGAGAGAAAAGTAAGAATGAAAATGTAAAATTATATATTTAATGATGTACTAAAATTATTGTACCTAATAACTAAAAAAATTATATTCAATCCAAATTGAACTTTTTTTTTAAAATGAAGGGAGTATTTACTAGTATAGTGAACAAATTAGGAAAAAAAATTGTATTTTTGACTCTTTTCTAAATATTTTGTCGTAAAAGTCAAAACTTTCTGCCCAAAGGTTCTTGCATAGCATGCAGAGGCCATATAAGTTTAGAAAATTTTAAGAATGAGTGACAATATTGAAATTCAAATTTTTTTTTTATTTCATCGTTATAAAATTTGTGGCAGATTGTAATACAGATGTTCAAACTCTTTTTTTTTTTTTTTAAATTTTCTTTAATCAGTTCTAAATGTAAGATCTTAACCAGCTCTAAGCACATTGCTAATGCACTACGAAAAGTTCAAATCAATGCTCTTCCAAAACGAATTCATTGTATAGCTCAATGCCTTTCGTTTTATTTCTTCAATGTTGTGTAATTTTATAAATAGACACAGTACATCCCGTGCCCTATTTAACACTCAAAATTCATTTAAGAATGAACCTAACTAGAACTTCTATAATTTATTCCAGTACCTTTTTTTCCTTCAATTGGGAGGACCAACCCACACACCATTTATTTCAATACTTAGAATTCTATATAATTTTGGTCATGGACATTTACCCAGTTATTATATATCTCTCCCGAGTGTTACATTATAGCAATATTGGTTGGCGACAGATGGCTGAATATTAGCAGGAGGTCCAAATTTATTTGCATTATCAAGCCCTTGAATATTTCTGAAGTAGCTTGCTTTTCCAAACCCTGCTTGGGGAAATTGACCACTGCCCATCTGAGTTCTAGTGTGTCTTCCACTTACGTTTGCGTTTACTATCTCTCCACCCATTCCACATATGACGCACTGCCTTGAAGGGCTGTAAATATAATGTTAGGCCAGTAACCAATTGTAGTGCCATTGTATTGTAGCCACCACACTTGTTGTTGTGCATCCTACAAAAAGTTTGGATAAAAAACAATGAGTTCCTAAAATCATAAAAGAAAGTTAGTGCAAAAATTTGTACTGTTTTGGTTGTATAATTTTGATTACTAAACTTTTTGGATAGCAAATAGACACTCATGTGAAAAGGAGCAAAAATTATTGTGATTCAATTGCAAGTATAGAATTCATCGTTAGGCCAAATAGGTCATGTAATTTAATGAATTAAATTAGATTGAATTCAATTGACCAATAAGTTAATTATTTTTTTCTAAAAATTCAAATGAAAGTCAGAGGGCAGCCCGCCGCCAACTAGTCACATTCCAACCAATTTAGGCAATTTGGCCAGAATTCAACCGGCAGCGGCGAATGATGGTTTGGTGGCAATGACTAGCCGACCGATCACCTTTTTAATTTTTTCAAAATAATATTTTAATTCAAGATTGTTAAACTCGAGTTTTTATGTAAAATTGGTGGAAGTTCATAAAATTAAATTATAAAATCGTAAGATTCGACAAATTTTGAAAAATAATTTAATAATCATAAAATCAGAAATCAGAATTCAGTTCTATCAAATTCCGCAAGTTTATCAATCAAAACTGAAAACAAGTCGTAGATAGTTCAATGATTTCAATCAGAATTTAGAATTTAGAATTCAGAATTCAGATCAATCAAATTCCACATGTTTATCAATTAAAACTGAAAACAAGTCGCAGATAGTTCAATGATTTCAATCAGAATTTAGAATTCAGAATTCAATTCAATCAAATTTCACATTTTTATCAATCAAAATTGAAAACAAGCCGTAAATAGTTTAATTAGAATTTAGAATTTAGAATTCAGTTCAATCAGAAAATGTAAATAAATAAATAAATAAATAAATCTGCAGACATGAATGTAAAAATTCACAGTTCACACCACAACCATGAATGCATCATCCGCCGCTCCACATGATCAAAATCCCAATCAGAATTTAGTTCAATCAGAAAATGTAAAAAATAAAAATAAAATCCGCAAAGGCACAGTTCAATCAGAATTCAGAAGAATCAGAAGATTCAGAACATTATCAAAATCCCAATCACACAATCCCTCTAATGATGGAAAGCTCACACAATCCCAATCACATAAACCGCCATCATCCTCAGTAGAGTCAGTACAACATGATAAATTTAAAAAAAAAAAAAAACCAAGGAGCTCCGATAGAAACCACCCAAGGAATTTGCAATTGTAAAGGGAAATTACCAATTTAAATTGAAACCCAAGGAGCTCTGAACTTCGGACAACAGGACCGCCGTTGAAAAGAAGCAGCAGCAACAAAGGATTATTGTGTTGGAGAAGGAGGAGAGAGAGGTGCAGCGAAAAGAGAGAGGTGTGACGGAGAAGAGACCTGTGCGGAGGAGGAGAAAGCTAAAATAAGCCCTTGACCGAAGCGTTAAGACAGAAAAGGCAACTGAGCAAAATGCAACATAACCTATGTTTTTGTGGAATCAGTAAAAACGTAAGTTTTTACCGATTTTACGAGTCGAATCGCAAGTTTATCCTAATTTCACCAATTTTCAATTTTAAGTACGTTTTGAATCGGACACTTGATTTTGACTCGTAAAATCTTAAAAACGTGCGAGTGAACTCGTGATTTAACAACATTGTTTTAATCTAACGGGACTAATTGGGTTCAATCCAACTCAAAAATAATTGTAATTATATTGATTAAATTAGGCCATGACTCGTAAACTTACATTTAGTAAATGACTCAACTTATAAATGATCCTAACTCCTCTATTTACTAACCTTACATTTAAAGATTCTTTATCCTTCCAAAAAGGAAAAGAAAAAAGGTAGTTTTACTTCTAAGGGAGCATATGATAAATACTCTTAATTTAACCATGCGGGAATTTTATAATTAAACACCATCAAATCTACCAACCTTCCACACACGTAGGCTGATTTCTGGATAATTGCCTGCAATATATACCGTGGCCCCTACTGCTATTTGATTGCTAGTCTGAACAAAGCCTGCGCACATCATGTCGTAGCATCCAGTGGATGTATAATTATCTCGCTGTCATTAAGCCAAAGTACCAATTTCAGATTCTGGCATAAACACGTACGGCATGTAGCAAAAATTTGAATGTATAATCCATTTGTAGTTCATACAGTCCAGTAAACGAAAAACCTTGTGCGACGATCGATCATGATAAACCTCTGGGTGGACCTATTTTTTCGGAATAATTAAGATAAAAATGTGAGGTGAAGGAATTTCTTTCCTAATTAATGAACTAATCAACATTAAGTTCATCGTTTTGAAGCCTAGCGGCAGTAAGATTATTATGTCTCATTCGTTGTACCTTGCCTATTTTAATAATAAACTGGTTAGGGATCTATGCCAAATTTTCCACCCAAAAAAGAAAAAATACTAATCAATTTTTGCCTCTGGCACTTATAGTACATAGTTATCATTGGGAGGATGATCGCTTACAATCCAACCAGTTTCAATAGTGTTGATATTTGAACCAGAACCTGCCACGGGCCAAAGTTGAGACGCTAAATTCATTGTTCCCTTCCACGAACGGTTTCCAGACGCTTATAATTGTTTCTGTTCCATAGTAACTTCCATTTCCGGGAGTATATACGTATGCGTACTAAAGATTTGCAAAAGAATGAAGAACATCAGAGAACTATTATTATCAGATATTGAAAACAAAACAAATCACGGAGAGTTTGATTAGAGTGGTCTAATAAATAGGCTAAACCCAATTTAAAATTTTAATCTAATAACTTTTGGGTTCTTTTAACTTATAAGGGGTTTTATAAACTCATTTAGTACTTGTGGAATTCAAGGCATAATTGTCTAGGAGTCTCTATTAAGCTGGAGTTCAACTAGAATAAGAACCATTTGTTTCACCAAATAGTCTAATTTTGATATCAATTATTGGGGTAACTGGACCCAGTAGGAACCCAAAAGTTTAAATCTAAGGGATTTTGAGTCCTTCTAACTTATTAAGTTTAGATTTTTTTTGTTTTTCAGATTTATTAGATCATATCTTATTTCTAATTTGGGATATGATTGGATAAGTTTATCTAATTTTCTAATTTGATATTTACCTAATTCTATTAGGGATCGAGTGGTAATATTTAAGAAATCTCACATTTATATTTTATAACATTAATCCAAATTGGATTTGGATTGGGTTTTTTCTTGGTATATACTTGGTGCTTATATAATGATGTAATATAGAAGTTTTTTTAACCAGATGGTAAATATTTCAAAGACAATTTTGGGGTTTCAAGGAGAGATTTTTAGAGGGAGAAGATGTAGTATAAAATTGGTGATAGGTAAAGTGTTCGCAAGGGTTAGGAGTTGGGACATACACGAAATCCTTATAATATTTAGTGTTGTTAAGAATATCATTGTTGTAATAGCTATGAACATAGGCGTGATTTGTTGAGTCATATATACTATATTAATTTGTGTCTTTCAATTTATTCTTTGTTTTTATTTTTTAATTCTTAACATTGTATCTTTTGTCTCGTGGTGATCATGTGTTGCGCGCAAATAAAAAAGTGAGAACAAAAGTGAAAAATTAGTAACTACAGTAAACGAAAATCTCAGTACATAAGCATACGCATTAATTGGTACCTCGTGAGGAGGTTGGTTGAGAGTTGAAGAAGACGACTGAGGAATGTTTATGTGCTTCTTTTTCTTGGAGCTTGCTTCGTTATCCGTTCTTCTAATAGGAACGGTTCCTTCGGGGCATCAGATTCTTATTACCGTTTGATTCAACATCGGACAGTTTGTTCTGGGCAAACACTCCTGGATGATAGCTCGGTTTCATCTGCCGAATCAATCAATGAACAAACGTGTTTATATATCTTATGGTTGATGCATGTGAAGGAATTAATGTTAGAGCTTAGTTTTTGTTGGGTTTTTCTTTTTCTTCTGTATTAGTTAATCGAGTGGCATGGCTATATCTACAAGGAGCTGCAAAACCTTGATGATATGGTCCTTGAGCAAAGGGTGATCAAACCCTGGTTGACGATAAATATCGACACAATCTATCACATCTCCGTCTTGGCTCTGCCATCCACACCCAAAAAAAAAAAAAAAAAATGGTGGAAGAAGAAAATTAATTCATAATGCATTTACATCAGTCATCCGGAAAGTTACCACGGACAACATGCATAAGAACAATTTCAGGACTTCAAACTTTGAGTTTCATAAATCGGAAAAAACTAACAATGCTAGCTTCTCAATGTAAATATTCAATTGGTGAGTATTAATTAAGACTTTTCACAACATGCATTAATTAAGAAAAACAGTTTCAGGACTTCGAAATGCTAGCTTTCATTAAAAAAAAAATGTCGTATGGAAAGACATTGGTGAATAACAAAGTAAATGACAATATTTTTTTTAGAAATTATTTTTAGCTAGGAGTAGAAATATTAATCAATTATAAATTATGATATATGATTTACATGGCAGTAAAATTCTATAACTTTTAACTAAATATTAATTAACAACTATAAAAAATTTACTATTAATAAAGTTTCATACGACAATTTTTTATTATTACAATATATAATTTGCTTAAATCCTGGGAAAAAAGTTAAAATTTCCAAGTTATGTTATTTTTAATGCCTATGTCCTCTATTATTTTTTAATTTACATTAATGAAAATCTTTTTAATATAAAAATAATTTTAAAATACAAATTATATATGTGTGTGTGTGTGTAAGTGTTTGGTTTACAAAATCTATATGGTAAATCAAATTAAAAAAAATCACCATATTTAAAAATTTTTGATTAATTTTTGCTTTTTATATATTGATTGCATTTGAAAGTAATATGTGTCTAACTAAAATGATAAGTTTTTTAACTTAAAATAAAGAAAATTCTATAAAACCTTCCAAAACCAAATAATACTCACAAAAATGTTAAAAAGTAGCCTTAAATTTTGACAAAATTATACTCTATCAAATAAAGATTTGCAAAATAGAAAATTGGTGACGAAAGGTAAACCCTTTTTTCCCTTCTAATATAATAGAAATAGATAGTGAATATAAATTTGAGGAAAAGATCTCACCCCATAACCGACTTTTGCAAAAAGCCAATATAATATCTAACAATTGATAACCATACATTTTAAATATTTCTTCTATACGTGCAGCATGAGTTAGAGAGCACTACAAGAAAAATGGGCTTTAGTGACGACTGAAATATCGTCACTAAAAGTCACTTTTTCGTCACAAAAACCAGTTAGTGACGAAAAAATGATTCGTCACTAGGTCGTCACTAATGCTCCGTTACTATAGGGTTTTAGTAACCGAAACAAAAAAGTCGCCACTAAATGAGTGGCGTTAGTGACGACTTGAAGATGTGACAAAAATTAGTGACGGAAAAAAGTCGTCACAAAAAGGGGAAAAAAGTCGTCACTAAAAGTTAAGAATCGTCACTAATTGAGCACGTTTAGTGACGAAAAATTTTCGTCACTGAAACTATTTCGGTCAGTTGGGCAGTTGTGACGGTTTAGTGACGGAAAAAAAAGTCGTCACTAAAAAGAACCTTAGTCAACTCTTTCTGTGACGAACTAGTGACAATATGTTTTGTCGTCACTAAATGGTTAGTGACGACTTTATGTTTGTCACAAAATTTTATTGTCACTAAATGGTTAGTGACAACTTTAAGTTTGTCACAGAAAATTTCTTGGCAAATGCAATTTTGTGACGGAAAATTTTGACGTCCTTTTGCATTAGTTACGGAAAAATCTCGTCACTAAAAATTCGTTCGCAAATGAAATTAGTAACGAAAAAAATTTGTCACTAAATAGTGTTATTAGTGACAAATTAACCAAAGTTATAACATTGTATATTTCAATATTTGATCACTAATAACATCAATATATTGATTGTGACATTATTTATCCTTTTAATAAAAACATCGTCGACGTCGAAAATGTAACAAAAGCAATCATACTAATCATTCAACATTTACAACCTATATGAAGAAAGACACAAAAGATAAACTTGTGCATTCCAAAAGATAACATTTTCCTTTCCCAACATACAAGAAAATTAAAGCCAAATATCCCAATTGTACCATTAGAATAAAACATTATTCAAACATCTTACACCTCACAAAATAGTAATGTACACATAATTCCCTTGGGATTCTAAAAAAAAAAGAGGGAAAAGGAATGACTTAGACCTCGACAGGCCATTTGGTGATGCCTTTAATCTATGGATGCTTGGCTATATGTGGTGGTGGTTGCGTCACTGTGACAAGAAAAGAAAAAGCACTCAATGTTATAAATTCAATCCAATCCAATTGTAAATATGACTAGCTACGAAAACAACACCCCATAACTATATATCTCATGACATAGTACAATTCATCGTAATGAATGATAATCATCATACTACATTTTCCACCAATCACATTTAACGGAAATAACCACGCAATCCATCACGTGACATAATACAAAACCACAAATCGAAGATCATACTCATAAACCGCAATCTACTTTGGTCCAGAAACTTCAGTTCAGGAAAACTAGTCGCATTCTACTTCAATCCAGAAAAATTAGAAAACATATCCAAAAATAACTCACAACTCACAACACTTCAAATTTAGAAAAACTTAGAAAAACACCCCAAAATTAGTTCGAAAAACCACAAAATGAGCAGAAAAACAAAACACTCATACAACTGAAAATGAACACTAAAAAAACACAGAGATAAATGCTTCAAGCCAATTCAATCCAAAAATAACCAAAAAAACTAGAAAAATCACGGCATCTACTTCACCAATACTCAATTTAATCCAGAAAAAAGCGAAAGCGTTTGTCGATTCTATTGCATCGATTCAGCCAAGAAAATATCGTAAAAAGGCAAAAATCAGTCACAACACTTCGCCAATTCGATTCGGTCGAAACACCAAAAAAACACCAAAACAATCCGAAACAAGCAAAAGAAGCCAAATGCTAAAGCCAATCCAAATCAGAAAAAGCCAAAAATAATTGAAGATTCAATGCAGAAAGCCAAATGCTTCAAGCCAATCCAGTCGAAAAGCGGAAAAATCGATCGCCATCTACTTTAGTGAGTTCGGTCAATTCAATCGAGAAAAACACCCAAAAATCGGCCTCATTCGGTCATTCTACTTGATCCGTAAAAATCGTAACAAAATCAAGAAATCGATCGCAATATTTCAATCCGTAAAAATCAGAAAAAATCAGAAAAACCATAAAATCAATCTAGACACAATCGTAAAATTAACCGAGAAAGACACATAGCAACATGCTTGAGCCAATTCAGAAAAAACCAAAAAAAAAAACAAAAATTAGTCAACATCTACTTCAAGTTCAGCCAATTCAATCCGAAAAAACCAAAAAATTAGTCACATTATACTTCATACTTCACCCAGTAATTCAGCCAAAAGTGATATAAAGATTACAATCTGGTCATTTGTTTCCACATCAAAATAATCAAGAATTGGTACCCTAAAGTTGTTGGCACTTATCCTTCTACACAATTTTCGAAAGCCAACCTTCAATTGCATTATTCATAGTTTTGGATCAAATGACGTTTCAAGCGATTCTCTTCTATTTTTAAGGTCACGAAAGATGAAAATTTTCCATATAATGATCAAACACCTCTATGACAGTGTACATATGAAAAAAAAACCATTAAGTGCATAAATAACCCAATTTAAGCATAACCCATTAATATCAATAAACTGCATATAAAAATCCCACAAATTCACAACTTCAATCCACTTTAAAAACAACAATAAACCCAAAACAGAAAGGAACTTTTACGATACAACAATTTTGAAAGCTAATGTTGAACTTCTGCACCTAATGATCCACTAGAGGAATAATAATGATGATGATGGTGGTGGTGATGATGATGCAAGTCCACTGAAACATGTAATACTCAGAACCATTTTGAAAGCTACCCAAAAATACAGAAATTTGTTATCCACTCCACCCTTTCTGCAACATGAAATACTTCTGAAGTTTAGAAACTTAAAAACATTATCACTACAAACAAAAGATACATGTTACAACCTTCAAGGGCACCACAATCGTTAGGATGAAAAGAGTAACAATGCAAAGGAAGTCTTTTCATTGGAAAAGAATCAAATATACTTCCCACAATTGTAACATAAACCATCCCATCATCCGAGAGGCATGTGCTAAGAATAGCGTTCTTTGAAGTGACTCGGATATAGTGCTTCTTGATTCAATTAACAACCTTTTGATTTGTGGACATGTAAGCTAGTTAATACAAAGTGAATAGCTTACTTGATATAAATCCTATCCTATGCACTCTAAGCACGAGGCACATTTTACATAATGCATGTTGTATATTTCAACTAAAATTGCAAATTCCAATGGCAATAAGCTTTTCTGAATTCAAAAACAAATTTTTGAACTTTGACCAAATTTCATAATTAATTCATACAAGAAAATTTTCCAGATATTTCAACATTGTATTCTTGAAATTCTACTTGAACACTAAAATGAACATATTCTTAGAGAAACCATTGCTTAATCCTCCCAGTTTGGATTGAGTCCAGCTGCAGCCATTTAAGTAGTCACAAAAGTACTAACTTCACATCTTTAGTCCACGTTATTTGAGGACAAAGCGTAAGATATAAAAAATACACAATAACAATTTCTTTTGACACTGGTTGGGATATGCAGCATGTCAATACTTTATGGGTTACAAAGTCAGAAACAACAGTAAAATGTATGAAAGGTAGGTGCAGTAATTTTTAGATAAAGCCATAAAGAATTATGTTCTCCATTTTGGGCAGAAATCTAAGCTATTCTATACATAAACATTTTAGCAATTGTAAAGAATGTAAAGAATGATGTGAAAGAGACACACTCGAATAACAAGAGTCATAATAGGTTCATGCCTTAATGTTTGGAGTGGAGGGAACAATAAACACGCCCCAAATCAAGTTCATCCCTTTCTAATTTCTTCCCTATCCCATTGGGTCTACCCTTTTGGTAGCACTAAAACACGAGGCAGTTCTCCTCCCTGTATGGATGAGATGTAAAGCGAGACCAAGGATTCCCTCCAGGCACGTCTTAGCAACCATTTCACTCAAACATTTGATTAAATAATTAACCACACGTACTATCTCTACTTCTGCTTAATTCATTTTTTCTTTAATTGTTTAACCATTAGTAGTGTTTAATTTGATTATTCACGTTAAGTTGCATTGAGTAATTATAAGTATCATGACTAATTCTTCACAAATTAAGGGATAAGTTAAATTTTGATGCCTATACTGTACTCATTAATGTCTATGTATATGATCCACAATTCCACAGTTGTGGCCAATGTTCATTTGCACGTTTGCAAGCACATACTCCATATACGGCATGATGTTTTAAAGGTATGTAGCACACATGCGGGCATGAACTTTCAATCTTTATGTCATGATCAAAATGCAAATTGGGCACATACCAAAGCCCAAAATACATCATCCCCAGGTTTCACTTGTGGCAAATAATAGCTGTGGCCTGGGGTGTCTTCATATGATTAATCAACTTCATCCAATTAAGAAGCTGGGACTAACATGTTATGGATTGAGAAATTTTGTAAGATATCAATATCTTTGTGCGTGGCTGTTATTTTGCTTATGTTGCACGACTCTTGGAGGTAAAATGGAGCCTAGAATTACCACTTTTTCAACATTTTTCTTTTGAGGAGCATTGAATAAAGAAATATATACTCCATAAAGCTAAAGCAAAGTTTATGTCCATCCTTGATAATTAAAAGTCACATACATATAATTCAATGTAAGCTTGACTATACTTAAACTTTAATATGCTACTCTAAGTTGTTTTGGCCACATACTGCTCTGGTGGCATGCTACTTGATAACTTATGTGACACCTATCTTAGCTTGGGTTTACTAATAGCACCAGGTGGTATTACACTGGAGAACCCCAAGGACAAAACCACTCATGATTGATTATAATAAGCCAAAACAAAAAAGCTAATTTCTTTCTTGCTCAATTACTTGTTCTCTTATTCATTATTACTGGCCCAGTTTCCCAGGAACAAAATTCTCAATTGGTAGCTCAAGTATTGATGTCAGAAGAAATTAATAAATATATAACTACGACTTAAGGGGGAAAAAAACTACCAAATTCCAATTGATATCTAAGAATAGCTCTCCACAGAAAATAGCCTGCAAAGTTGGGGAAAATGAGTCAAAAAAAGGAAGCTTCAAATAATGGAAACTAGTAATATAACTTTTGAGGAGAGGCTAGCAGAAAAGAAGAGAGGTAATCAATCTGAATCAAAGACTAGAGTGATGGGGATCAATTTATTGTTTAATTAATATTTGCTAATTTTATTTATGGTGCTTGTTTTAATAAAGCCCAATAACTACTGGGCTTAGTTCCATTAGATTTGGGCTTAGTTTCATTAGATTTTAGTATTAGGGTTTCTTATTTCTTTATAAATATGGATGTAGTCCCTCATGTGAAGGGCAGACCTTGATTATTGAGATTAAGAATTCTTTTGGTTGCAACCATCTCCTACTCTTCTGCGGTTGAGGATCCTAGGGGTAGTGAATTTTCTGCGGTTAGTTCACCCTAGTTCATTTTCTTGTTATTGTTCTTTAACAACTACTGGTCTTAAAATCTTGTCCTACATCATCTTGGTATCAGAGCAAAGGCCTGGGAAAATTTTATTTTCATATCTACAACCTTAGAAAACCCTAGCCGCCGTCCATCCCACAACTCAGCCGCACTTGTTTCCAATTCCCTTGCATCAGTTTTGTCCAAAAGAACTCAACCTCCTGGAAAGCTTGAGTTGATTTGTGGGCCGCCGAAGATTGTCTTCCAAATTCCTGTGTGTCTACAGCATTAAAGCCACCAAAACTATCAACAACCAATCTGTATTTCTTTGTGGGATCGCTGGTTGTCAACGACCAGACCAATTTGTCTTTCTTTGTCTTTGTGGGGCCAATCAACAAATTAAGAGAACCCATCACAAATTGAAGCGTGCCGTGTTTCTTTAGTGTGTGGGCCAAAGCATCATTTGGCTTCATTCCAGATTCAGAAAAAGGAACCGATTTTTTTACAAAGAAGAATTGACGACTCTTCTTGCCGCACTAAAAACAACAAAACAACCCGGCAAATACCACCTTTTCTTTCTCAATTACCTTTGCTTTTGATATAAGGAGGTAACCTAATTTTTTCTTTTCTTTACAAATTTAACCTTTCAAATTAAACCTAATCTTTTTACTTTATTTATTTACTTATTTATTTATTTTTTTTTTAAAAAAAAAATAAATAAATAAAACCAAAAAAAAAAAAGAGCCAAAAAAAAAAACCCATAAAAAAATAAAATAAAATTGGACATTAGATTAGATACTTATATTATTTAGATTGCAATTTATAGCGTAGTATTAAACTTTCCAAAATATTCGGCTGGTTTATTCTCTTTAATTGCATACTATTCCTACTTGTGTGGCATATTATTTGATCTTATCATTGCTTTCTTGAGCTTCCGAGTGCATCTGTGTTAGAATCATAATTTATTTGTTTAAATTAAGTTTTAGAATTATCTCAGCTTTGCATTTTATCATGACTACCCGCAAAGGAACTCATTATGGCCCAGATGATAACAATAGTGTCACCCAGCAAAACCTAGATGATAACACAACTCTGTTACTAGCTAAACTAGATGAGATGCAAAGAGACTTTAATGAGAAAATCAACATTGTGGCTGACAGAGTCCGTGTGTTAGAACAAAGACTACCTGTGGTTGAACAGGGAGAGGGTGAGAGACATGGGGAAAACTTAGTTGACCCCCGGGCCCCTGAACATGGTCATGAACGTCCTCGACGTAATATGCTCAATGACCGTAGGGATATTGATTATCCCGAGCATCAAGACCATGACTATGAAGAGCGTAGAAATTATGGGTATCGTGACCATAGAAATTATGACCCGTATGATCGCCGTGATGATGACATTATGAAGATCAAGGTAGATGCTCCTGAGTTTGATGGTAGGTTTGACCCCAATGTTTTCACTGATTGGCTGTCTAGTATGGACAAATTCTTTGACTGGTATGATATGTCTGATGCACGTAGGGTGCGTTTTGCCAAAATGAAGCTTGTTAAGCAAGCTGATGTGTTCTGGAAGAGTGTTGAGAGAGACCTAGAGCGCTTAAGGGAACCACCTATTAGGCACTGGGCAGAAATGAAAATACGTTTAACAAGGCATTACCTACCTTTAGGACATACTGATAGGTTGTTGGAACAGTTAGACAACTTGACCCAGGGTACCATGTCTGTTGCTGAATATATTAATAAATATAGAGAATTAATCCAGAGGTGTGAGGTTAATGAGAGTAGTCGAATGACTATCATCCGATTTAAGAATGGGTTAAAACCTGAGCTTAAACATGAGATTTTGATCACTCAAGTCAACACCTTAGATGACATTTTTCAGGCTGCTTTAGAGCAAGAGTATAGGTTAAAGGGTTCTTCCCAGAGAAGAATGTCTTCATATACGAGTCAGGGTAGCAGTCGTAATACTTCACAAGGTCGTTCCTTCCCCATTTCACAGGGTACCTTTAGAGGTAGTAATACAATGAGCGTACCAGTTCGAGACCCTAGGAAAGGAAAAGCTCCAGTGTCATCCACACAGTCTAGGAACACAGATGAGTGTTTTAAATGTCATGAGCTTGGCCATAAGTCCTTTGAGTGTCCCCAACGCCGTCTTGGAACCATTGAGGAGCAAAAAGATGTGAGACACTTAGAGGGTGAAGTAGAGGGTGAATATGACACAGAGGATGAGGCAGCAGATGAGGACCTGGAGGCCATGGGGCAGCAAATAAATGTGATGAGATGCATTTATGCCAACCCCAGGAAAGAGGAGGATTGGAAGAGAACCACCATATTCCAAACTTATAGCAAAGTCGGTGGTATTTCTTCTAAGGTAGTTATTGATGGGGGTAGTTGTTTAAATGTAGTTGCCCAAAGCGCAATTACTCGGTTGAAGTTGAAAGCAGAACCACACCCTGAGCCATATAGTGTCGCCTGGGTCAATAAGACAACTATTCCTGTGTCACAGAGATGTTTAGTTCCTATCCACCTTCAGGGTTATGAGGAGAGCATTTGGTGCGATGTCCTTCCTATGGATGTTGCACATATCTTACTAGGACGACCTTGGCTTTATGATCATGATGTGACTCATTATGGGAGAACTAACACTTATGTGTTCATGCACAAGGGGCAAAAGATCACCTTAGCACCTGTAAGGCCCCGAGTGTCTCTCAAAGGGTCGCCAAAGGAGAGTAGCACACCTACTCAGCAAACCAAATCACTCCATCTTCTTAGTAGAAAAGAGTTTGAGAGAAGTGCCCTAGAGGAAAAGGTTGTTTATGTGGTAGTTGTTAAGGAGGTGAGGGATGTCCTTGTGGAGAGTGATAAGGTGGTTCCTCATGCTGTTAGATGATTCTCCGTGTATTTGCCGATGTATTGCATAATGGGTTACCCAAGGTGATACCACCTCTTAGAGATATTCAGCCCGCTATTGATCTTGTTCCCGGGTCTGTTTTACCTAATCTGCCACATTATACGATGCACCCCACCGAGCAAATAGAGATGCGAAGCAGTGGGAGACTTATTGCATAAGGGCTTTGTGAGGGAGAGTCTTAGTCCTTGTTCTGTGCCTGCTTTATTCACCCCCAAAGCTGATGGAAGTTTGAGAATGTGTTGTGATAGCCGAGCCATTAATAAGATCACTGTCAAGTATAGGTTTCCCATACCGAGACTTGATGATATGTTAGATATGATGACAGGTGCTCGGGTTTTCACAAAGATAGATCTGCGAAGTGGATATCACCAAATCCGCATTCGAGAGGGGGATGAGTGGAAGACTGCCTTTAAGACAGGGGATGGGCTTTATGAATGGTTAGTCATGCCATTTGGTCTAACCAATGCACCCAGCACATTTATGAGATTTATGAATCAGGTGTTACGTTCTTTTATTGGTCGGTTTGTAGTGGTCTATTTTGATGACATTTTGATTTATAGTAAGACTCGAGAGGAACACTTACTTCATTTACGCCAGGCGCTAGCTGCTATTCAGCAAGAGAAATTATATGTTAATTTGAAGAAGTGTTCTTTTGTACGTGAGTCGGTTATATTCCTTGGGTTTGTAGTTTCCAAGGAGGGGGTTTCTGCTGACCCCGAGAAAGTCAGGGCTATCAAAGAATGGCCTGAACCTTCCAATATTCATGAGGCTCGTAGTTTCCATGGGTTAGCTACCTTTTATAGGAGGTTCATTAGGGGATTTAGTACGATCATGGCTCCCATTACCGATAGTTTGAAGAAGGGGGAGTTTGTTTGGTCCAAACCAGCTGCTAAAGCCTTTCTGGCAATTAAGGATAGGCTGACACAGGCCCCTGTCCTTGCACTACCAGATTTTGGTAAGGTTTTTGAGGTAGCATGTGATGCGTCAGGTGTAGGTGTAGGGGGAGTACTTAGTCAAGAGGGTCATCCGATTGCATTTTTCAGTGAGAAATTAAATGAGGCCAAACAAAAGTATTCCACCTACGATCGGGAGTTTTATGCTGTAGTCCAGGCACTTAGATATTGGCGCCATTACTTATTGCCTAAAGAGTTTGTGCTATATTCTGATCATCAGGCGCTTCAATATCTGAACTCCCAGAAAAAGTTGAGCCATCGACATGCTAAGTGGGTAGAGTTCCTTCAGGAGTATTCTTTTGTCCTTAAGCATTGCAAAGGGGTAGAGAACAAGGCTGCTGATGCGTTGAGCAGGGTATCTATCCTTGTTAACACCTTGAGTGTGAAAGTGGTAGGGTTTGAGCGTATTATCCAGGAGTACCCTTCTTGTCGTGACTTTAGTAATACTTATGCTAGCTTACAGGACCCTAGTTCTCCACCCTCTAATACTTTTCGTATCCATGATGGGTATCTATTTAGAGGAACTCGCTTATGCATTCCTAATACATCACTGCGTGATTATTTGGTTATGGAGTTACATGCAGGAGGATTAGCTGGTCATTTTGGTCGTGATAAGACCATAGCTATTGTTGAGGACAGGTTCTTTTGGCCTAGTCTTAAGAGGGATGTAGCCCGTATAGTTGCTGAGTGTCGAACATGTCAGACTGCTAAGGGTCGAAAGCAGAATACAGGCTTATACACCCCACTTTTAGTTCCTCATGCTCCATGGGAGAATGTTAGCATGGACTTTGTCTTGGGTTTACCAAAGACCCATAGGGGTCATGACTCCGTTTTTGTTGTAGTGGATCGCTTTTCCAAGATGGCACATTTTATTCCATGTAGTAAGACTGATAATGCCTCTCATATTGCTTCGCTTTTCTTTAGCGAGGTTGTGAGATTACGGGGATTACCTTTGTCCATCGTTTCTGATAGAGATGTGAAATTCATGAGTTATTTTTGGAAAACTCTCTGGAAAAAGCTTAATACCACACTTCAGTTTTCTACTGCTTATCACCCACAGACTGATGGTCAGACTGAGGTTGTTAATAGGAGTCTGGGGGATTTGATACGGTGTCTTGTAGGTGATCATGTGTCCGCCTGGGATAGAGTTTTACCTATGGCTGAGTTTGCATATAATAGCTCAGTTAATCGTTCGACTGGAGTGAGTCCTTTCCAGGCTTACACTGGATATCAACCTAGGAAGCCTATTGATTTGGTTTCCCTTCCACCTGCATATAGAACTAGTGTGTCTGCAGAGTCTTTTGCACAGCACATTCATGATTTGCATGCTGAGATAAGACAGAAAATTAATTTAAGCAATGAAAATTATAAGTCTGCTGCAGATGTTCATCGTAGGTATCAAGAGTTTAATGAGAATGATCAAGTGATGTTGCGACATCGTGCTGAGAGGTTTCCTCCTGGCACCTGGAAGAAAGTGCATGCTAAGAGGATGGGTCCATTTCGAATTCGAAGGAAAGTTAGTGCTAATGCATATGAGTTGGATCTTCCTAGTAATATGGGTATTGGTCCTGTGTTCAATGTTGAAGATCTCACCCCTTATCATGAACCCTCCGTTGGTCCTTCTTCTACTTCCTCATTAGTCTCTCCTACCCCTGTTAACTCCATTGATCAGCCAATATCTTTACCTTCATTACCTGTTCCACCTGCACCTCCCATTATGTCTTCACAGCAAAAGGTAGAGGTAATTGAGGATGTTTTAGATGAGAGGTTTGTGCCGACTCGGCGAGGTGGATATCGACAGTATTTGGTTAAATGGCGAAACAAACCCCTAGATGATTGCACATGGATTAGTACTACAGAGTTTCGCAAGATTGATCCTGGCCTATTGGAGCGCTATGCAGCTTTTACTTCGTCAGAGGCGACTTCTTCGCAGCCGGGGAGAAATGATGGGGATCAATTTATTGTTTAATTAATATTTGCTAATTTTATTTATGGTGCTTGTTTTAATAAAGCCCAATAACTACTGGGCTTAGTTCCATTAGATTTGGGCTTAGTTTCATTAGATTTTAGTATTAGGGTTTCTTATTTCTTTATAAATATGGATGTAGTCCCTCATGTGAAGGGCAGACCTTGATTATTGAGATTAAGAATTCTTTTGGTTGCAACCATCTCCTACTCTTCTGCGGTTGAGGATCCTAGGGGTAGTGAATTTTCTGCGGTTAGTTCACCCTAGTTCATTTTCTTGTTATTGTTCTTTAACAACTACTGGTCTTAAAATCTTGTCCTACATCATAGAGGCTAGCAGAAAATAGAACAAAGAGAAAGACAAAAGGGTAGAAATGAAAAATAGACGTTTGTAAACATTTGCTTTTAGTAGCAAGCGGTGTGCCATTTCACACACTCACACGCTAATACCTCACCAACACACACGCACCTTTCTTGTGTTTAAGATTAGAACATTAATAGAAAAGGAAATTCACATTAAAGAAATTGATTTCACGTTTGAGTGTTCAAAACAAAACCCAACAAACAACAATCGAAAATCTTGGTCCAAAAGAAAGGATGGAGAGAAGAAAAATGGCATCTTAAAGAACATGTTGACAAAGGTTTCAGAAGGAGTGCCAACTGGTTCGATCAGAACTGAGAGAAATTTCCACCGAGCAAAACAGAGGAGATATGAATGATTTGAAAGAGGTGGACGAAGACACGTGTCTTTGTGTCACTAAAAGGGACGTGTGCCCTGTAGATGAGATGTTCAAAATGCCCTCAAGACCTCAAGCAATCCAAGGAGTTGGTAGCGGGTATCATTCACTCCCCATCATTCTGGACCATGGCTTTTGGCCAAATTCTCCCATTATATACAGAAGGAACACCAAAATGAAGTTCCTTAAAGGATACTTGACAACAATAAATTGGTTTGAAATCAAGAAACAAGAATGGAGATCCCATAACTCAGGAAAAACTAGAATGGACTAGTTTGACATCGTTCTTTCGTAATTTCTAATTGCTCATCACCTTATCCCACAGCCCAGCCAAAAAATACAAAAAGAAAAGCATTTTCTCCAACCAAAATACCAACATATTTTCTGGTATGCACCCAGTCCTCATGTCAAAAAATGGCAAAAACGATCCACTGTACCAAAATGTCTTAAATAAAATATTGAAACACACAACAAAGGAAAAACAACACTATGGAAGTTATCATTTAGAATCAAGAAAGCAATTCCACCAGAAAAAGAAAGAGGTACCTGGGTAGTCCACAGAGTCAAATTACTCAAATTGAAACCCCATCAATAAAAAAAATCAAATTGTTCACATAAAACAGAAAGGAAATATAAAACTACATTTATCCTCTAACCCATGGATGATATTGAGCAAGCTTATGCCTTAGGATCTTGTGACACAATTAAATTATAAACTTTGCTATTTGAAAAGCACTTCTAGTGTTAGTACACTATAACCAATACCCTGATGCTTACTAGAAGGATAGGTTGGAGCTCATGAATCTTCATAAATAAATGAAATAAGTTCATGTATTTCAGTATCTGTTTTTGGTCTCATTTCTGCTACAATAGCATCTAGCAGCATATATATTTGTTCACATTAGCATATATATATATAAGTGCTGAAATTGTAAAAATCCTTTCAAACCATCAAAATCCCACAACAATCAGATGCTAAGGATGGAGGAGCAGATGGGAAAACAGGATTAAAACCGCACAAATCGAATGAATTCAGCTACGCGGGAATACAAAATTTCAAATTTCTGAAAAGCTATAAACCCGATTCCACCCTTAAATCAACAACCCACTGTTAAAAGAGCTTAATATAGGTTCCTTAAGTGCGTCTGACAGCTTATATCGAGATAAAATCATCCAAGAAATCCAGAAAATCAAAGACAACCGTTATTTCAAAGTTCGGATATTCAGCGGATTTCCGCAAGAACACACACAAAGCAGCGTTTTAAATCAGTAAATACCTCTCTCAAAGGTTGAGAAGCTTCCACGCTGCTAATAGCCGCCTAATCGCCAAAATCCTCAAGAAATCACCGGTTGTCCTTTCAGAGTTGGTGCAGCGGAGCATGGTGGCGAGCAGAGGTAAACAATTGCGGCGTTGTCCGCTGCGATGTGGCGGCTAATGTGGTAGCTGCAGCAAAGAGAAGGTGGAGAAAAGCACGGCAGCGTGCTCCGAGAATATGACAAAGAGCGGTGGCGGGCGATGGCGAGCTTGATGAAGCACGGATGGTGCAGCAACGGCGGAGCAAGAATAGTGGAGGATGAACGGCGTGAGTGAGCTGCGGCTTGATGAGCAGAGCGACACCGTAGGCGTGATCTAGGCGGAGCACGGCGGTCTGGACGTGCGGTTAATGGAGGCGGCGGATGTTGTCGGCCTGCTGCAAGAGGAAAGAAAAGAAGAACACAGGCGGCAATGATTTGGAGAAGAAAAAGAAATAGACAAAGGAAGTGGGTGGGAATTTTCGAGGGAAATTTGCATATATAGCAGTGTTGGTCGTTGACTTTGCAAATATAGCACCCTCTTTTTTTTCCTTGCAAATATAGCATTTCAGGGCTGAACAAAGACTAACATACCCTCATCTTCTCTTTTGAAACATAAAGACACAACACTTCATCTTCATCTTCATCTTCATCTTCATCGATTCAACAAAATTTGCTCTCATATCCCATTATTTGCACTTCTTTTTATTCTTACACCCCATTGGATCATCATCTTCAAACAAGAAGACCGCGACCGTGGAGAAAAATTCGCTGCGGGGAGATATTAGTTGAAATTTACACAAGTTGAACTGGGTTTGTGAACTTCAACGAAACTAGTCGAGCCCTAAGTTGAGTTTTAGGTCGAGCAAAACATTAGGTCGAATACAAGATTGAGTTTAAGGTCGAACAATAAGTCTGAGTAGTAATTGGTTGAATATAAGATCGAGCTCGACTTAAACTCGACCTAATACTCGACCTACTACTTGGTCGAGTTAAATTTTTAAAAAAAAAAAGAAAAAATTGAATTTTTTTTTTTAAAAAAAATTTTTAGGGTCAAGCTCGACCCCATGCTCGACCTAAATTTTTTTAAAAAAAAATTAATTTTTTTTTTAAAAAAAAAAAAAAATTTTAATTTTTTT
This sequence comes from Gynochthodes officinalis, assembly GCA_020080225.1. Classification (NCBI taxonomy): domain Eukaryota; kingdom Viridiplantae; phylum Streptophyta; class Magnoliopsida; order Gentianales; family Rubiaceae; genus Gynochthodes; species Gynochthodes officinalis. Next base: position 18,213,133 of record CM034616.1, read on the forward strand.
TTTTAAAATTTTAGATTGAGCATTAGGTCGAGCATGGGGTCGAGTTTGACCCTAAAACTTTTTTTAAAAAAAAAAATCAATTTTTTTTCATTTTTTTTAAAATTTAACTCGACCTAATAGTAGGTCGAACATGGGGTCGAGCTTGACCCTAAAACTTTTTTTTTTAAAAAAAAATTCAATTTTTTTCTTTTTTTTTTAAATTTAACTCGACCTAGTATTAGGTCGAGCATGGGGTCGAACTTGACCCTAAAACTTTTTTTTAAAAAAAAAAATCAATTTTTTTCCTTTTTTTTTTTAAATTTAACTCGACCTAATAGTAGGTCGAGTTTAGGTCAAGCTCGATCTTATATTCAACCAATTACTACTTAGACTTATTGTTCGACCTTAAACTCAATCATGTATTCGACCAAATGTTTTGCTCGACCTAAAACTCGACTTAGGGCTCGAGTAGTTTCGTTGAAGTTCACAAACCCAGTTCAACTTGTGTAAATTTCAACTAATATCTCCCCGCAGCGAATTTTTCTCCACGATCGTGGTCTTCTTGTTTGAAGATGATGATCCAATGGGGTGTGAGAATAATAAGAAGTGTAAATAATGGGATGTGAGAGCAAATTTTGTTAAATCGATAAAGATAAAGATGAAGATGAAGTGTTGTGTCTTTATGTTTCAAAAGAGAAGATGAGGGTATGTTGGTCTTTGTTCAGCCCTTAAATGCTATGTTTGCAAGGAAAAAAAGGAGGGTGCTATATTTGCAAAGTCAACGGTCAACACTGCTATATATGCAAATTTCCCAATTTTCGAAGTGTTGAAAATGAGCCTTTTTTTGGGTTTGGCGCTTTTCTTTTCATTTGAACATTTTCTATTTTTTAAACTCTTTTTAAATCTTGTCAATAATAAATTATAAGAATATTTAAATTTAATTTTTTATACCTACTCTTCTACCCATTGAAATTCATTAGTTTATAGTTGGAGTGAAAAAAAAATATTTTTGAAATGAAATTATTAAGATTTTGAAAACTAAAATTCTAATTAATAATTTATGACCAAATTAAAAATTTTTTTAAGGTAAATCAAAGGAAAAAATGAAGTCCAAATTTTAATAATGAAATAAATATATATACATATATATATATTGGATATTTAAGGTCTATATAAATAATTTATGAAAAATTTTAATTATAGTACTTATTCAAGTTAAAAGTTTATCAAAAATTTTAAGTAATAAAATATAATAAATTTCATCTAACAGAACTATGATATTCATTATTGAATAGGGATAAGTTTTCTCACACAAGCTAACAACATTAGAGTCTCAAACCCATATAAATTATTAGTCGATTATTTTACTTTAAAACTAACACAATTTTCATCAATGAATAGTTATTTTGTGAGTGACTCTTTACGTTTTTTTAGTTTGGATTCACTTTTGACACTGTACAAGAATATCTAGAGTTCAACAAATCTAGAAACACTAGAAAATATTATTTTATGAATATTATTACCAATATTTAATATTGTATCTATCTATAACTATATTCATATACAGACTACTTATATAATGTACCCACCATACATAAGTATTAAAAATTATGTACTTAAAGTAATTAAACTTATGTGTATTTTAAAGTAATTAAAATTATTCCTGATTTTCAATAGTATATTTTAAAACTAACAAAATCATGTACTTAAAATAATTAAACTTATGTGCACATGTTCATAAATATCAAGGTGTCATAGTATAATTATTTTACATTAGGAGTCATGACATAATTAAGCCAATGAAGCTCAGCCTAATGAAGAATATACTTAGTCCATTTGTTAATTACTCTTAGCCAAAGAAAGCCAATTAGTACTAATCAATAATGTATTGTACTACTAAAAAGACTATGTGATTAATGTACAATTATATGGACAAACAAAAATATTAGGGTGTCCTAGTACAATTATTAGAAATTAAGAGTTATAATATAAGTATGCTAAATTTGGCATAAGGAAAAATAAACTTAGTTTAATACTTATTCTTAGCCAAAGAAATCCAATTATAATTAATTTATAGTGTATTTAAAAAAGTCTCTATGTTTGAAGTAAAATAATGTAGGCAAATTCATATATATTAGGGTGTATTTGTGTAATTATTAGAAATTAAGAGCCATAAATTAAAAAAGTTAAGTTTGGCCCAATGAATAAATTACATAGCCCAATTATTATCTTTAGCCAAACAATTCCAATCATTATATAAGTGGTGGCAATCAAAGAAGGTTTTTTTTTTTTTTTTGGTAGTGTAAAATTATATGTACAAATTCATAAGTATTATGTGTCTTAGTACAATTATTAAAAATTACGAGTCATAATACAAATTAGCTAACTTCGGTCTAGTGAATAAATTGTGTAACCCAATCATAATTCTTGATCAAAGAAGGCTATTAGTTAATAGTGTATTTTAATGCTAAATGATTATGTACTTTAGGTAAAATTATATAGCAAATATATAACTATTAGGGTGTCTACATACAATTAATGGAAATTAAATGTCATAATACAAATTAGCTAAGTTTGACTCAATAAAATATTTGTTTAGCCCAAACCTTATTTCTTATAACATAAGCCCAATTAATATAAAGTTAGGTCCAATCATACTAATTTGTTTGTCCAATCATAGGTCCATTTGTAAGCCCAATTAATTTGTAAGCTAAACCAATGCAAGCCCAATGATAGATTCATTGTTAGCCTAATCATAACCTTTTAGTGATACAAAACATTGTCACTAAAAGTCATAAATTTAGTGACGATTTTTTTAGTCAACAAAACATATTTTGTAACTTTTTTGAGACAAATGGAAGCGTCGTCACCAATAGTCCTGGCCACGGTTCGGGTTGGAACCGGAACCGAACCGGTCAAACGGTTCTACGGTTTGGAACCGAAACCGGCTATCAGTGGCCGGTTTTGGTTCATAATTTTTGGAACCGGAACCGGCGGTTTGGAACCGGCCAAGCCAACATTACATATGCAAAATTTTGTCCATGGTGAAGTTTGAACCTATGCCCTCCTTCAACTTCCATCACAGTTTTAACCATTTGGACTAATCTTCTATTTAGTAAAATTGCTCCAAAAAATATATATATTATATAATATTTATTATTTTAGAATTTAAAAAGTCCAAGTTGCCAAAAATGTATTAATATTTCGTTGATTTTAGAATGCAAGAATGTATTAATATTTCGTTGATTTTAGAAGAAACTAAAAAAGACATTTTATTAGAAAATACTATTAAATCAATGGAATTAAAATGGCTAAACTATTATAGAGATATTCCATCTATTTATTTAGTTGCTTGTGTTTTTGATCCACGTTGTAAAATTGATGGTTTATATGATTGCTTGCAAGCTTATTATGAATATTTAGGATTAAATGATAATGTAGATATTACAAAAATAATTTCTTGTACTAGATCCTTAGTAGTAAATGTATATGAAGAATTTTGTAAGACTTATAATGGCCCTCTCCCATCCTCTCAATCTAATAGTAGACAAAATGAGAATTTAGGCATTAAAATGAATAAAGGATTAGAGATTATCATGCATAGGCATAAAAAATATAAGGCGGGATTAGAAAGTAACTCTAAAATATGTTTCAAAATATAGTAATTTTAGATTTTTGATGATTTCTGTTTGGAATCGTATAAAATTGTTTTGAACCGTATTAAAATCGGAACTGAAACCGTTTTGAACCGTATTAAAACCGGAACCGTCGGTTTTGGAACCGTCCCGGAACCGTCTCTTAAAGGTTCAGTTTCGGTTCCTCATTTTTTTCAAACCGGAACCGTCGGTTCCTGAACCGTGGCCAGGACTAGTCACCAATACTGGTCATTAAATGTGGTCAACTTTTAGTTGTCTTTTTCACACTATAACAATTAGTGACCACGTAGTGACCACTTTTTCTTTATCGTCATTAAAGGATGTCATTTAGTGACCACTTTTTTGCATGGTCAAGAATGAATATATTTGTGACCAATTTTTTGTGACTACATTTTTCTCGTTGCTAAAAGCTACTTTTGGTAACCAAAAATATTGTTGTTATAGCCTTTCTGGTCACTAAAGACCAATTTTTTTCTTGTAGTGATATGTGTATATATAGATACTCCCTTTGTTCTAAAAAAAAAAGTGTTTGTCTCAAAATATATCCACTATTTCAAAAGTGCATACTGATTATTCAATAAAATATCCAAAATACTCTTAATGAGATAGATTACATAAAATGGTGTATGACATACAATACCTTTAATAAGGAAATTAGTTGTATAAAATCAGTTGTACTTGCATTTTGTTGAATAACAAGAAAAAGTTGTACATTAGTAAAACCGAACTCCTTTTTTGGAACAAAAGAAGTATAACTGTATAAGTATTTACTACTTTTGTTATACATTATACGTCTCACTATATATGTACATGTATTAAGCACTACTTGTGTTGTTATATTACATTAGTGGCTATAATTAGTTTGAAACTATATATGTCCCAATGCATATGTTGTTATTAAAATTTATAATATTCAATTTTGTTATATACCAAAGCAAATATTTTATATCTCCATAGTTAATAATATTATACACTAAAATACAAATTTGAGCCATTTCTTGTTAGTCAAATGGCAGAGCAATATTGTTCTTGATGAGGTTTTGGCACTTGTGGTTTGAGCCAAATTTAATTAAAATAGTGAAAATATTTTACATTTTCTCCCTCTCTCTCCATCTGATGAAGATAAGGGGATCGCCAACGGCCATAATGGAGAGAATGACGTACAAGCTGTGCATGATCAAGTGCCTATACCCACAAGTCGCTCTCACGATCTTTTACGTGACATGAGTGGTCCAATGACGAGGTCACGTACAAGGAAAATGCAAGGAGCTTTGGCTCAACTCATATGTGAAGTACATGCCAACGAGGAGAAGCTTCTTCAACATGACCGAGTCGTTAATGTACTAAGTGTTGTGGACAATCCATAATTTCGGTCATGTAATCATTTATTTTATTTTGGTCTAGTAGTTATTTCTTTTTATGTGTTGGAATAGGATTTATTTATTAAGTCAGTCCTAGTTGGGTTAGGATTTAATTATTTATTTAGTGAGAGGGCTGAATTTGTCAATTAAAGGCAAGCAATCCAAACCCTAGTGGTCTTTGAATTAGCTTGGCCACACTTGTATCTTATTTAAAGGCTATTCAGCCACCACTTTGAATACAACTTAAGAAAATTACAAACCTGAGAGCCTTACGTGCTTTTCTTCCAGTTCTAAGAAAGAACTTGTTTGGGTCTATTCGGGAGAGTCGATTAGATTCAATTCAAAAGCTGAATCCTTGAGTTTCTTTCTCTCAAGGTTTTGTGCGTACTTCTTGGTTCCGTTGGGTAGCTTCAAATCGTTGGGGTTTTGGGGTATTGCTCGCGGGGTTATAGAGGGCTATAGGCAGGGTTCAACCCACAGGTTAGGGTTGGGTGTTGCCTCAAAGAAAGCAGTCCAACAAGAAGGACGGTTCGGGAACCTACAACTCTGGTAAGGTTTGGGTTTTACTCCTATTGGAGTAAGGTTCGTATCAATTTGGTATCAGAGCTTGCCTTTGGGTTGCTCTTCTTTGTTGTTCATATCCCTTGTTCTATATTTTTCGAGTGTTCTTGTTATTCTTGTCCTACTTGTACCTGTGCTGTTATTGTTATTCTGTTGGCAGAGAAAAAAAAAAAAAAAGAACAGCATCATTGGAAATTTGTCTCAGCTAAGAATTCCCATACTTCATTGTCACATAAACTTGCAAGAATTGTTTCTGCCTATTGGATTGGAGATTTGAGCTGAAATTTTTCAGGGAATCGAAAAATATGCTGAAGAATATTTGAGAATTTTTCTGGAATTTTTGGAATTTTTCTCGATTTTTTGAGCCTTAATTTCCGTGATTACTGAGAATTCCCAAAATCTCACTGCCTGGTAAACTTGCAAGAATTGTTTCTGCCTATTGGATTGGAGATTTGAGCCGTACTTCATTGCCACATAAACTTACAAGAATTGTTTCCGCTTGTTGGCTTGGATATTTGAGCCGAAATTTTTCAGCGAATCAAAAAACATGCTGAAGAATTTTTGAGAATTTTTCTGGAATTTTTGGAATTTTTCTCGATTTTTTGAGCCTTGATTTCCGTGATTACTGAGAATTCCCGAAATATCATTGCCTGGTAAACTTGAAAGAATTGTTTCTGCCTATTGGATTGGAGATTTGAGCTGAAATTTTGCAGAGTATCAAAACACATGCTAAATAATATTTGAGAATTTTTCTGGAATTTGTTGAATTTTTCTCGATTTTTTGAGCCTTAATTTCCGTGATTACTGAGAATTCCCGAAATCTCACTGCCTGGTAAACTTGCAAGAATTGTTTCTGCCTATTGGATTGGATATTTGAGCTGAAATTTTGCAGAGTATCAAACACATGCTAAATAATATTTGAGAATGTTTCTGGAATTTTTGGAATTTTTATCGATTTTTTTGAGCCTTGATTTCCGGGATTACTGAGAATTCCCAAAATCTCACTGCCTGGTAAACTTGCAAGAATTGTTTCTGCCTATTGGATTGGAGATTTGAGCTGAAATTTTGCAGAGTATCAAAAAACATGCTGAAGAATCTTTTATAATTTTTATGGAATTTTTGAGGATTTCTTTTTGAAATTCTTCGTTCATCCTATTTCTGCAATTTGTGCAAAATCAGTGTTCTTGTTTTCTTCCGAATCTTATTGTTTTTTTTTGTGTGCCTATCATTCTTTGACCTCTAAATTTCTTGTTTGCTTTGAATTGAGTTTAATTGCTTAACCTGAGGGGACTTTTGAGCTTGTCTTGATTAGAACTTCAGGAAAAGTGCGGAGTGGAGTGAACTACTCATCAACCCTACTACTAAAATCTGAGTGTAGCCTTTATTGGTGTGTGAATTACTCGGGTTATTGGTTAGGGGAAGTGAGGTAGGCTGTTTTTGGAACTAATAACTGTGCAGGTTTTAAGTTCTTTCAAATGACGACAAATCCGGGCCAAAAGAGACAAGAGGAGATTACAGTTGATGACAATTTGAAGGCGTTACTCCGGTCGATCCGACAAATCAACACCCGATTGGATCATCTTGAGTTATCTGTGGCGTCCTATCAAGCGTCCCTCAATAAAGATATTGGTTCTACTGACCAAGACCGATGTCAGGCAGTCTTGTGAGTTGTTACCAAGGGAAAGAAGAAGAAAACTAGAAAAATGGAGTCTTCAAGTTCGAAAATACGGTGAGGAGAAACCGACCCTTCGAATTCAGATCTTTCAAGTTCAAGTGAAGATGATGATCATAATACTAGAAGCAAAAAGAAAGGACAAAGACGGTTTCAAGACAACAATCTTGCCGGTATAAAACTGAAGATACCTGAATTTCATGGCAAGAATGATCCGGAAGCATACATGGACTGGGAGGAGAAAGTTGACAGAATATTTGACATCCATGAATATTCCGAGAAGAAGAAGGTTAAACTAGCAGTGGTAGAGTTTTCTGGACATGCCTCAACATGGTGGAGAAAAATCTGTCGTGCAAGGCAAGAGGAGATGAAGAGACCAGTGTCTTCTTGGGTTTCTCTCAAGAAACTCATGAGAAAGAGATATGTCCCACCTCATCACAAGAGAGATCTGCTTTAAAAGCTCCAAAGCTTATCTCAAGGGAGCAAATCGGTAGATGAATATTACAATGAGATGGAGCAAGCCATGATGAGAGCAAATGTGGAAGAAGACGAAGAGACCATTATGGCCAGATTCATGAATGGGCTTAACCGAAGTATATCTCATCTAGTGGAGTTGCATCACTACAACGACCTTAATGAATTGCTGCAAATGGCTTTGAAGGTAGAAAAGCAACTCAAGAAAACCCCTCAAACTATGAGGAATACACCACCACTACCTCCATGGCAACGCAACACCAACAACAATCGACGATTTGGCAGTTCCAATTCAGCAAATCCGACTAGTGGTCCATGGAAAGGAGCCTCGAGTTTCAATGGTGGAGATGGGAAGAAGTTTACACCACAAACTTCTTCAAAGGTAACTAGCTCCAACACTTCATCTAGTTCAGCTTCTAATAAGTCTAGTGCTTCTGTTCAATGTTTTAGGTGCCTTGGCCGAGGACATGTAGCTTCTCAATGCCCTAATTCTCGAGCTATGGTGGCATTGGATGATGGAACATACAAGAGTGAAAGTGAAGGAGATGATGAATCGTATGCTGACATGCCACTTCTTATTGAAGAAGATGACGAAGAATGTGAACCACAACCTCAAGAAACCGAATGTTTGGTCACATTGAGAGCACTGAGTGCTCAACCGATTGAGGGAGATTCTGAAATCCAACGCAATAATATTTTTCATTCTAAGTGTTACATTAAGGATACGTGTTGTATGCTTATTATTGATGATGGATCTTGCACTAATTTAGCTTCTACTTATCTTGTAGATAAGTTAAAGTTGAGGACTACTCTTCATCCCCGGCCCTACAAGCTGCAATGGATGAACGATGGTGGCGAGACCCGTGTCACTAGGCAGGTAATGGTAACTTTTAGAATTGGCAATTTATCTGATCAAGTGCTTTGTGATGTGGTTCCAATGCAGGTTAGTCATATACTTTTGGGACGTCTGTGGGAGTATGACTGTCATGCCAATCATGATGGGAGGTCCAACAAGTATCACGTAACCAAAAATGGTAAGAGTTACACTCTAGCGCCTTTACCCCCAACCGACATTGGTGAATTCCAAAGACAACATCGGGTCAAGCATTCAGAATGGGTACAAAAGGTGAAAAAAGTTGAAGGCATCAAGACTAACACTCAATCCAAAGATATCAAGGAGGCCGAACCTCACAAAACTAGCTCGGATAGGTCTACTTCAACTACAAGTGGTAAGGCTGTTGTGAAATGTGAAATAGGAAAGCCTTCCAAAGAAAGGGTAAAAGGTAGTTTTTATGCCTCAATGCAAGATGTAGATAGAGCTTTAAATGCACATTGTGACTTTGTTTTGATTATGTTTCAAGAAGCTTTATTTACTCGATGAACTACCTAGCGACTTGCCTTTGCAAGTCAAATATGTTTTGAGGAATTTGAGGGCGTGTTTTAGGACGATCTTCCTAAAGGGTTACCACCTTTGAGAGGATTGAACACCAGTTGACCTCATTCCTGAGTGTGATTCCCAACCGGCCAGCTTATAGAGCAAATCCTGAGAAGCGAAGGAGCTACAAAGCGAGTTGAGGAGTTGCTTGAGAAAGGTCATGTGCGAGAGCTTGAGCCCGTGTGCAGTTCCGGTTATTCTTGTTCCCAAAAAGGAAGGTACGTGGAGAATGTGTATTGATTGTAGGGCAGTTAATAAAATTACAATCAAGTATAGACATCCCATTCCACGCCTAGATGATATGCTTGAGGAATTGCATGGTTCGAAAATTTACACTAAAATTGACCTTAAGAGTGGATATCATCAGATTAGGATTAAAGAAGGTGACGAATGGAAGACTGCCTTTAAGACTAAGTTTGGCTTGTATGAATGGTTGGTCATGCCATTTGGCTTAACTAATGCACCTAGCACATTCATGCGTTTGATGAATCATGTACTTAGGCACTTTATAGGCAAATTCGTTGTTGTATACTTTGATGATATTCTGATTTATAGCAAGAACTTGGATGAACATGTTGTGCACATTAAATCTGTTCTAAGTGTCTTGCGTGCTAATCATTTGTATGCCAACCTGAAAAAGTGTACCTTTTGTGTGGAAAGTGTTGTTTTTCTTGGTTTTGTGGTTAGTTCAAAAGGTATATAGGTTGACAAAGCAAAGGTTGAGGCAATCACCTCCTGGCCGAGACCAACAACTGTGCATGAGGTGAGATCTTTTCATGGTCTTGCTTCTTTCTATAGGAGGTTTGTTAAAGATTTTTATTCAAAAGCTGCTCCACTTAATGAACTTGTTAAGAAAAATGTTAAATTCGAGTGGGGTAATGAGCAAGAAAAAGCGTTTAATCAATTGAAAAGAGATCTTACTACTGCTCCGGTTTTAGCTTTACCTGATTTTAACACTACTTTTGAGCTTGAATGTGATGCTTGAGTGCAGTATAGGTGCAGTTTTGAAGCAAGGGGGCCGCCCACTAGCTTACTTTTCTGAAAAATTGAGTGGTGCTGCTCTTAACTATGCAACTTACGATAATGAGCTCTATGCAGTTATTCGGGCTTTGGAGACATGGCAACACTACTTGATGCCCAAGGAGTTTGTCATACATTCAGATCATGAATCTTTGAAGTACCTGCATGGACAAGGTAAGTTGAACAAGAGGCATGCTAAGTGGAGTTCATTCCTGGAGACATTCCCGTACGTAATTAAATACAAGCGAGGTAAGGAGAATGTTGTGGCCGATGCACTCTCGCGAAGGTCTGTTCTCTTAAGTTCTTTAAACACTAAGCTTTTAGGATTTGAGTACATGAAAGATTTATATGCTAACGATATTGATTTCTCTAGTGTTTATGCAGCTACTGAACAAAGAGCCTTTAATAAGTTTTATAGGCACAATGGGTTCTTGTTCCGTGAAAATAAATTGTGTGTACCTAGTTGTTCACTTAGGGAGTTGCTTTTTCGAGAGTCTCATTCTGGAGGTCTCATGGGTCACTTTGGCGTTTTGAAAACGTATGATATTTTAATTGAACATTTTTACTGGCCCAACATGAAAAGAGATGTAGAAAAGCTATGTAGTTCCTGCATTGAGTGTCGTATGGCTAAGAGTACATCTCAACCTCATGGTTTATATACTCCCTTACCTGTTCCTTATGCCCCTTGGACTGACCTTTCGATGGACTTTGTGCTAGGATTGCCGAGGTCACAAAAGGGTAAGGATTCAGTTTTTGTAGTTGTGGACCATTTTTCTAAAATGGCTCATTTTATTCCTTGCAGGAAATCCGACGATGCAAAGCATGTTGCTGACTTATTCTTTCGAGAAGTGGTTCGGTTGCATGGAGTGCCACGAACCATCGTGTCGGATCGCGATGTCAAGTTCCTGAGCTACTTTTGGAAGACGCTTTGGGGTAAGTTGGGTACCAAGTTGTTGTTCTCCACAACGGGTCATCCTCAAACGGATGGTCAGACTGAGGTAACGAATCGAACTCTTGGTACTTTATTGCGTGCATTGATCAAGAAGAATCTTAAAGGGTGGGAAGACTGCATTCCAATAGCTGAATTTGCATATAATCGTACTGTTCATTCTACTACAGGTTATTCACCTTTTGAGATTACTTATGGTTTTAATCCACTAACTCCTCTTGATCTAGTGCCATTGCCTAGCAATGAGCAAGTTAATTTAGATGGTGCAGCAAAAGCAAAATATGTTCGTGACTTGCATGAGAAGGTGCATCTTCAGATTGTCAAGCGTAATGAACATTATGCTCGTATAGCCAATCGCGGGAGGAGGCAAGTTACGTTCGAACCCGGTGATTGGGTTTGGGTGCACATGCGCAAGGAACGGTTTCCAGCTCAACGAAAGACAAAGTTGCATCCTCGTGGAGATGGACCATTCCAAGTGGTGGCACGCATAGGCGACAATGCCTATAAACTAGACTTACCCGGCGATTATGGCGTTAGCGCAACTTTCAACGTGGCTGATCTGTCCCCTTTCACGATTGATTTAGACTCGAGGACGAGTCCTCTTCAGGAGGGAGGGACTGATGAAGATAAGGGGATCGCCAACGGCCATAATGGAGAGAATGACGTACAAGCTGTGCATGATCAAGTGCCTATACCCACAAGTCGCTCTCACGATCTTTTACGTGACATGAGTGGTCCAATGACGAGGTCACGTACAAGGAAAATGCAAGGAGCTTTGGCTCAACTCATATGTGAAGTACATGCCAAGGAGGAGAAGCTTCTTCAACATGACCGAGTCGTTAATGTACTAAGTGTTGTGGACAATCCATAATTTCGGTCATGTAATCATTTATTTTATTTTATTTTATTTTGGTCTAGTAGTTATTTCTTTTTATGTGTTGGAATAGGATTTATTTATTAAGTCAGTCCTAGTTGGGTTAGGATTTAATTATTTATTTAGTGAGAGGGCTGAATTTGTCAATTAAAGGCAAGCAATCCAAACCCTAGTGGTCTTTGAATTAGCTTGGCCACACTTGTATCTTATTTAAAGGCTATTCAGCATCCACTTTGAATACAACTTAAGAAAATTACAAACCTGAGAGCCTTACGTGCTTTTTCTTCCAGTTCTAAGAAAGAACTTGTTTGGGTCTATTCGGGAGAGTCGATTAGATTCAATTCAAAAGCTGAATCCTTGAGTTTCTTTCTCTCAAGGTTTTGTGCGTACTTCTTGGTTCCGTTGGGTAGCTTCAAATCGTTGGGGTTTTGGGGTATTGCTTGCGGGGTTATAGAGGGCTATAGGCAGGGTTCAACATGGGGTTGGGTGTTGCCTCAAAGAAAAGAAAGCAGTTCAACAAGAATGACGGTTCAAAAATCTACAACACTGGTAAGATTTGGGTTTTACTCCTATTGGGGTAAGGTTCGTATCACCATCTGTTAAAAATGGCTAATTTAGTAAAACATCTTATTAGTTATAAACTATGAATACAACAACCATAATTAATAATATTATTAAACCCAGTTTGTACGTCAAACTGGTAAACTAATTGGTTCTTGAGGTGCTTATTACTACTAACAAAATTATATATTTAAAGTGATTAAACTTATATGTGTAAATTCATATAATGTAGTCAAATTCATATATATGCGTAAATTCTTGAGGTGATAGTGTATCTACAAACAAATACTCTATTCGTACGTCAACTAATGTTGGCAAATGTATATATATTTGGGTGTTTTACTACAATTATTAAAAATTAAGAATTATATTTTTCAAAAGTTAACTTCAGCCCAATAAGTAAATTACATAGCCCAATTCTTAAGTAAACAAAAATTAAGGCCAATCCTTATATCAATTGTGGCCAAGTAATTTAGCCCAAAATAAGCTCAATCCGTATATAAGTTGTGGCCTAAGCAATTTAGCCCAAAACAAGCCAATCCTTTATAAGTTGTGGCCCAAGTAATTTAGCCCAAAACATTTTATCTACTCTATCCCAAATTAATTAGTTTAACACATATATTTTTTCATCAAATTTATAATATTATGTTTTATTATACACTAAAATAAATTTTTTCTATCTCCATATATAATAATATAACACACTTCAACCCTATGTATAAAAAAAAAGAATTAATAGATTACAACTATTTTCTTTTTCATTGTCACATAACCTACTAATTAAATTTTCTTTTGCACCAAAAAATTATATTTATAATGCACTAAAAAAATTTATATTTTTTAATTACTGATATTTCACACATATACATATAATCAAGAATTTAATTAAAAATCGTATATCAGTAGCAGGTTTAGGCCTTAACCAATCTTTACTGGGGTTAGGTGCTTTGTGTTAACGCACGTCTATTTAAACCTAGTATTTTTATGGACACTAATGTAATGTGTTAATTGGGGATTTCCACTTTAATACAATCAGTTTGGTTGGAAAAAAAAAAGCAATTAGTGACGAAACAATTGCGTCACTAAAACATATTCCCATTAGTGACGAAAAAGATATCGTCACTAAAAGGTATTAAAACCTAGTGAAGATAAAATTTCTTCACAATGATTATTTTAGTGACGATAATGAATGTCGTCACTGAATTCTCGTCACTAATCACGACTATTTTAGCAGGAAAGTTTCCCGCCACACTCTTTAGTGACGACTTTTTGTGATTCGTCACTAAAAATTGGGAGTAGACAAAAAATTAGTGACGATAAAAGTTTTGGTCACTAAAGGTGATATTTAGTGACGATATTTTTTTTCGTCACTAGAAATTCCGTCACTAAAGGGGGGTTTTTCTTGTAGTGGAGGGAGGGCTAAAGATGTGGATAATAATCATCAAAAGCAAACCTTAATGGACTTGAAAATAGACTTGTTCAATTGGCACAATCTTGAGGCATCACCTAAGTTAACTGTGACGATGAACAATATGAAACAAAACAAATACTATATATAGCTTTAGAAGAGGACAATTATTGGTGGTGTCAACTATATCTAGCTTCTAAATATAAGTTCTCAAAATACTTGACATTTTTTATTTATGGTTGGCTACTGTGAACAAAGGATATGTACCACACAATTCTAACTGGGTATTCACTATTTTGAATTTAATTCGTTACTTGAATATTGATGAGTCACGGACTTATTGAAGTGGTACGTAGGCTTCAAAGTTGAAGATATCTGTGGTCCTTTATTGAGCAGGTCTTTTCGATTTCATAAGTCGATAAGTTCGGTATTAAGGCCATCAAGATGATTGTTTTTACTTGGACAATAAAATTAATACGCATTAAGTTTAATTAACACTACAAGAAAAACCCCCTTTAGTGACAACTGAAATTTCGTCACCAAAGGACTGCTTTTCGTCACCAAAAGCCCTGCGAAGGCCTTTAGTGACAAAAAAATTTTGGTCACTCATTGTCAGCAATGGTCCGTCACTAAAAGTCTTTCGTGATGGAAAAAAACCAGTCATCACTAAAGGGTTGCTTTTAGTGACGAAACTTGAAAGTGATGAAAATTAGTGACAAAAAAAAGTCGTTACCAAAATGGGGAAAATGTTGTCACTAAAAGATAAAAGTTGTCACTAATTTATGCGAAATTAGTGACGAAATATGGTCGTCACTGAAAGTACAACTGGGCAATGGGACAGTGTGACATTTTTTATGACGAGAAAAAAATTAGTCACTAAATTATGCCTTCGTCAACGTCTTTAGTGACGAGCTAATGATGACAAGTTTTTCGTCACCAATTCCTTTTTTGTCATTGGTGACGGAAAAAGTTTGTCACAAAAGATTTGTTGAATATGCAATTTGTGACGCTGTTCTTTGGTGACGAAAAACTTGTCATTGGTGACGTCACTAATTCCATCTAAGAACAAAATTTCGTCACCAATGAACAACGCCACAAAACTTTTTCGTCACAAATTGCATATTCAACAAATCTTTTTCCATCACCAATGACAAAAAAGGAATTGGCGACAGCAAAAATTTGTCACTAAATGGGGTCATTAGTGACAAATTTTAACATTATAATGTGGTTTGTTTTAGTATCATATCACTAATATCACAATATCACAATATTGATTGTCACATCATTTATTCTTATAATACATACATCATCATAGACAAAAAAGTAATGATCGCAATCATACTAAACATTGAACATTCAAAAAATATCTGAAAAAAGACACACAAGTTCAACTTGTTCAATGCTAGAGACAACATTTTAATATCCCACCAGATAAGAAAATAAAGTCGAACATCCGAATTGTACCATGAGGATAAAATATTATCCAAACACCATACATCCACAAAATAATAGAGTACACATAATTCCCTTCACATTCTAAAAGGAAAAAGGCAAAAGGAATGAATAAGACCTTGACAACACCAACCAACTGGCAATTTGTAGTGCCTTCAATTTGTGGATGCTTGGCTATGTGGTGGTGGATGCATCACTGTGACCCACATTCTCCATCATACTCATTTGCAAGTCTGATAGCTTTAGCTGAAGCAACTTCTTGTGCTTGCATTGCAGGTATTACAACCAACAAAATTGCATCGTTATGTTCAGCATATTCCCCCTGTAAGAAGGAAGCAACTGGTTAAATTACCAATCAACAGACAATTTAAAACTTTAATCAAGCCTCTAGAAAAATATTCCAACAAAAAGATGCCCTCACCCAAAGTAAACATGCACCTCAAGGACAAATCAATTCAATCAAGTAATTAGAGCCACTCACCAAGGAGTCATTGATAGAGTTTAAATTGTTCATATTTTTTGTTAATATTTCCTTAATATTAATTTGAATGTTAGAAGGAATTATACAGTTTTACTATACTTTTTGTTTTAAGTATGAGGAAAGGTGAATTGAAGAAAAAGTTGACAAAAGGCAAGATTTGAAGTAGAAAAAGAAAGTTTCCTATTCCTTGCATGGATGTTGGTCTTGGAGTACAAAAGAAGCTACAAAGAAACAAAAACAAAATAGGGAACAAAGAAGTTCGTGGCACAAGTCATTTAGCCAAAAGGAAACAAACAGAAAAATGCTGCACGAGTTTGGTCGGGTTGTCGAAGCCCCCAAAATTAATTCAGATCTTAACTAACTACAATTGATTTGTAGTAGTAGTGGACCAGTTCGAATCCCACGAGGAGCTATGTGTGAGGGGGGTTTTTAGCACTTGAGATGAAAAGAAATAAAAGAAGAAGGTTAATGCCAATTCTAATAGTAATAAATAAAGGAAAATTATTAAAGAATTTACTAGCAATATGTAAAAGAAATATTTCAATCTTACCAAACTCCGATCCAAGGAAGTGTAGTTGTACCGAATATATCTAGATCATAGGATTCTAAAAACACTTTTTCATTCAAGCATTTAACCGAAAATTTCGCAGGATAGCCATGACAAAATTTTGAGTTTTCCTATTCTATTTGTTTGAACCTAGCATTCACAACAAACCTTACTAACAAATGACTGGGGGCGATAGCGTTCCATATCATTTGATAGTAGCATTAAAAGCATTGAAAACAGTTAAAACAAAAACCAACAATTGAGATAGCTACAATTGAAAATCTTTGTATCATTAATTCCCTTTAAATCATAAATGCATGATTACTGTCACTTTACACACGCAAAAAGATTTAAGTGCTACTTGTACTAAATGTTCCGGACAATTACGGATCAAGAACAAATAGATAGCTATAGGAAGAAAAATGAAAATAAGTTGTCAATTTATTTATCATTCAAAATCCATAAAAATAGAATGCAAGAAATAATGATTACTTGAATGCAAAAGATTATGAAACTATGAACAAAACCTCACTAAATATATTGGCATCAACACCCCTTGGAACGGAATGGAAATAGTTTAGCCACTCATGGTAGCAAAACTATTCTAACTTTATTCTAAAAAGGAAAAGAAATACAAAAGAAAAGGAAAATTCTGCAAAAAATTAAAGGAAAGACTTATGTCTTCCAAGTTTCCTAACCCTCCTATTTATAGCCTTCTTCTCTAACAACCTTCCTAAAATCTCTCCAACAAATCCTAAGTCTTTAAACTTTAAATTCCTAACCAACCATCCTATCTTATCTAATCCTATCTAATCCTATCAATTGTCTTCAAATCCATTCTAACTTGAATTACAAAAGTTGAAATAAAAAGACAAATTCAAATCTTGAAATTCAAGTTATCAGCTCATCGGTTCTTTATCTCAGCTCAAGACGTGGTCACGTGCATTTTCTTGACTTTCACCTCCAAGACTTCATCCTTTAAGGCATGGGCAAGCTTGAAACAAAAGAGTCTTCTGTTTTGGCTCAAGAAGTGCTTTTTCAAAAATCTTCTAAATCTCCATTAAATTCCATCTTTTTGCCTTAGTCCATCAACTTTACTTCCTGGGACAAAAACACTTTAAATTAGTCAATTTCATACCAAATAAAGCATTAACATCATAGTTTAACTCCTATTAAATGGTAACATATTAAATCCTATCAGAGTTAAACAAGGAAGAAGACAAAAGAAGAGAAAAAGGGAGAAATTGGAAAAAGAATTCAGCAAGCTCTTGGCCGTTGGACTTGGGCAAATTTGTATCAAAAAATAAGAAGTTCATTCGGCAAAAGAAGTCAAATTCAAGAAGAGGGCAACCACACAACAAGACAAAAAGAAAACAAGAGGCATTGAAATTGTCTTCAGCCATAGAGAAGAAAAGGCAGTAAACAAAGGACAAAAAAACAAGAGAAACAGCCGTCCATTACTTTTTATTTGTTGGATACCAATTGTTTTTTGAAGTTTCTTGGAAACAGCCACACAAGACAAAAAAACAGCAGCAATATTTAGGGCAAGTCAAAAAGCTGCAAAGAAAGAAAAAAAAACCAAGCAGTGCACAAGTCTGAGAAGACTTCGTTCAGCAATAGACAACAAAACAAAGAAGAAAGTCAGCTGCACAACCAAGCACAAGGACAAAAACCAGCCGCGCCTCACTTCTTCAAGCTTGGCCAAAGTACTTCTTCAGCAACAAGAACTGTGTTGTAGTTGGAAAACGGAAGACAACTAAAATTTGGAGAGGAAAAGAAGAAGGATTCTGCTATTGCAAGAAGAAAAAACCGAGCTGGAACAAGAAGAAAAATGACAGCCGAAAAGTAATATAAGATTACTACTATAAGATGAGTACAAGAAGGAAGCAAACAAGGAGATAGAAGTTGAGCTGAATTAGGAAGCAAGAAAAAAGGTGATTCGGGAAAGAAAGGAAGAGAAACCGAACAAAAGAAGAAGAAAAGAATTGGGCAGCAATAATGAAGTAGAATTGTGGTTGTGGGAGAAGGATGCAATAACCGAACAAGAGAAACAAAAGGATTCTGCAACCACAAAAATAGGAATTCAGCCGCACCTTACCATCTTAATTCCTGGAATAGTAGCCGACTGAAATTTCAACATAAGGAAGAAAATAAAATCAGCAACAAAATAGAAGAAGTTGACTACAACTTGAAGACAAAAACAAAGAAGGACTCGTGGTCAAAAGAAATCAAAACAAGTGCAATTGAAGTAGAAGACAAAAATGATTTCAGTCATTGAGAAGCAAAGGGAAACGAAGATGAGTTTACAACAGGAAAGGACAACATGAAGTCTATAAAAGCAGCAGCCATCTTCGTCCATCAAGAGCATCTAGTTTTCTTTCTTTAGTTTAGCTTCGTTGTTTTTTTTCTCTTTTCTTTTCCCAGTCCTTCACGTCCTTTGGTTTTTTTCTTTAGCTTTGTAGAAGTTGTTAGAAAATTCCTAGCTGCCATTCTTTTTACCCGTTTGGTTTGTTTTTCCCAAGAAGTAAAAATTACATTCGGGTTTGCTTAAAACAAAACAACCGCCTGTTTTTGTTGTCTTCCTGGAATTCACGAGTTTTGTTTATTTTGTTCTTTCCTTTCTTTTAGTTTTAGTCAAATTATTAGAAAAAATCCAGTAGCTATGTACGCCACCATGAGTGGCTAAATTCTCTTTTCTAATTCAAGGGAAGGATGGATTTCAATTGCAATCACTGTGAGGTTTTGTTCTTAATTTATTTTCTTGCTTTTAATTCAAATACTTGTTAATTCTTGATTTAATTTTATGAATAGTTGATGATTAATTAATCTGACAAATTAATTGTTCATTATTTATTATATTGCTATCCATAAGTTCAATGATCCGTAATTGTCATGAATAAATGGACCAAGTAGCAACTAAGTTAAAATTGTTTATGTTTGTAAATATGCATGCTTAATTTAGGGGAATTAATGGGACAAAATTAATTTACTGTAGCTATCTCGGTGTATTAATTTTGGTTTAATTATTTTCATAGTTCTTAATGCTATCATTAAATTGATATGGAATGCTATCGTGCCCAGTCAATTGATGGTAAGTTTTGATTTAGAGTGCTGGGCTTGGTCAATTATTTTAGGAAAATAGAAATTTATTACTGCTATCCTAATAAGTTTCAAGTTAAATGTTTGAATTTGCAAGAATTATTTTTTTTTGTGACCTATAATCAGTGATGCAATTGAATGATATCAACCCTTGGATTATAAACTCGATTAATTGATAATTCTTGTTATTTTTTATTTTTATTTCTTTAATATTTATTTTTATTTATTTTTATAATTTAATTATTATCTAAAAATCCCCGTGTTTATTTATTTATAATTTATTGTTCAAGGCTTGGTACTATACTTAGGTTCCCTTGGGACTTGACCTGGTCTGCTACTACTGCAAATTTAATTTGTAATTATTTAAGGACCAGTAATTAATTTTGTGGGCTTCGACAAACCTGCCAAATTTTGGCGCCGTTGCCGGGGAACCAATTAGTTCCTAGTTTTGAATATCTAGTGCTACTAATATTTTTCTTTCTTGTATGACTCGTGCTTCTCAGGAAGGCGAATTAGAATATAATCCTGAAATTGAAAACACTGCTCGCCAACTAAGAAAAGAGGCTAAGCAAATAAAGGGTGATTCATCTTCAGGGGAGGACATTGAAACGGAATCTACCGACTTGGAGATAACCGAATTTGCAACAATGGGAGATAGAACATTAGAGTTGGTGGCTCCTACTTTAAACCACCAACCTCTTTGCATTCAATTTCCTAATTTAGATGTTGGTTTTGAATTAAAATCTGGTTTAATCCACTTATTGCCTATTTTTCATGGTCTTGTAGGTGAAGATCCACACAAGCATCTGAAGGAGTTCCATGTCGTGTGTTCTAGTATGAGACCACAAGGAGTGTCGGAAGAACAAATTAAGTTGAGAGCCTTTCCTTTTTCCTTAGAAGATAAGGCGAAGGATTGGTTATACTACCTTCCTTTTGGTTCAATTACTTCATGGGACGAGATGAAGCGGTTATTCTTAGAAAAGTTTTTTCCTGCATCTCGAGTTGCAAATATTAGAAAAGAAATCTGTGGGATACGACAGCACAGTGGGGAAACTCTGTACGAGTATTGGGAAAGATTTAAACAACTATGTGCTAGTTGTCCCCACCATCAAATTCCCGAACAACTCCTCATCCAATATTTCTATGAAGGATTATTACCAACGGAAAGGAGTATGGTAGATGCAGCCAGTGGAGGAGCATTAGTGAATAAAACACCCACAGCGGCTAGGCAATTAATATCAATATGGCAGAAAATTCTCAACAATTCGGAACCCGAGTTGAAGGGAATTTTAAGCGGGTCAATGAGGTAGACACTTTTGATCTTAAAAATCAAATTGCTGATCTAACCACCATGGTTCGTCAATTGGCTACAGGGCACATACAAACTGTTAAGGTCTGTGGAATATGCTCGATTCCTAGTCATCCTACAGACATGTGTCCTACACTGCAAGAAGATTCACATCAACAAATTAATGTCGTAAGAGGGTTTCCTGGTTAGCCACAACGGAGATATGATCCCTATTCTAATACTTACAACCCTGGATAGAGGGATCATCCTAATTTTAGTTATGGGAACCAAGGACCACAACAGAGATTTCCACCACAACCTTACAATAAGCCACCCCCACCACTAGCTCTGTCTTCAAACTCAGGTATGCATTTAGAAGACATTGTTAAATCACTTGCTACTAATATGCAACAAATGCAACAGGAGCAAAGAGCCTTGGGGAACCAAATTACCCAACTGGCTACATCTATTAGCAAGTTTGAAGCACAAAATTCTGGATGGTTACCTTCACAACCAGTGGTTAATCCAAAAGAAAATGCAAGTGCCATTGTATTAAGAAGTGGGAAAGAGATTGATACAAGACCTGATCTACCTGCAAAACTAGAGAATGCAAAGGAGCATGAAAATAAAGAAGAAGAAGAATGCACACTTGAACCGCAATCAAAGGTAACTCTTTCTTCTAATTCTAAGCCAACATTTCCTAATGCGATTGTTCCCACTTTTCCTAGCAGATTGGCGAAGTCAAGACAAGAGGATTATGAGAAAGAAATTCTAGACACCTTTAGAAAGGTAGAAGTGAGCATACCTTTGTTGGATGCTATCAAACAAATTCCAAAATATGCAAAATTTTTGAAGGAGTTGTGCACCAACAAAAGAAGGCTTAAGGGAAACGAAAAGATTAAGGTAGGGAAGAATGTTTCAACCATGCTCACTCATAAATCTCTACCTGAAAAATGCAAGGACCTAAGTATGTTCACAATTCCATGTGTTATTGGAGATAAGAAAATTGAGCGTGCTATGCTTGATCTAGGAGCTTCTATAAATATCATGCCATACTCAATTTTCAAAACTTTAAATTTGGGTCCTTTAAAAGAGACTAGGATAGTGATTCAACTTGTCGATTGGTCTAATGCTTACCCTGAAGGGGTTGTTGAGGATGTTTTGGTGCAGGTCAATGAGTTAATTTTTCTAACAGATTTTTACATCCTGAAAACGGAGGATGACTCAAACACAATTTCCGCCCCAATTTTGCTTGGGAGACCCATCATGAAGACAGCTAAAACAAAGATAGATGTGGATGAGGGCGTTCTCTTTGTAGAGTTTGATGGGGAGATTGTTAAATTTAATATTTTTGATGCTATGAGATATCCTCTTGAGGCTCATTCAATTTGTTCTATTGATACTATTGATTCCATTACACAGGAAACTTTTGCTGAAGAAAACACTAAGAAGGAAGAACAATTGAGTGAGGAAGAAGCCGCTGAATTGTGCGATGATATTGACTATACTAAGAATACTCAGAAAAGGCCAACACTTTTTAATATTGAATCTTTTGTATCTCAAGAAAAAGTGTTACCTTCTGTTTTGCAGGCCCCAAAACTTGAATTAAAGCAACTACCCGATCATCTTAAATATGTATATTTGGGAGACAATGAGACCCTTCCGGTCATAGTTTCAAAACAGTTAACAAAAGACCAGGAAGAGAGGTTAGTGGTTGTTTTAAAAGAACATAAATTGGCAATTGGTTGGCAGCTGGCTGACATTAGAGGAATAAGTCCAGCGATTTGTATGCACCGCATTCTTCTTGAAGAAGATGCTAAGCCAGTAAGGGAAGCTCAAAGAAAGTTGAATCCAGCAATGAAGGAAGTGGTTATGAAGGAAGTCCTTAAGTTACTTACTGAAGGAATTATTTACCCAATCTCTGACAGTAAGTGGGTAAGTCCAATTCATGTGGTGCCAAAGAAAATTTGGATTACAGTGGTAAAAAATCAAAATAATGAATTGGTGCCCATGAGAATTCAAAATGGGTGGCGAATGGTTATTGATTTCCGAAAGTTGAATTTAGCAACTAGAAAAGACCATTTTCCTCTACCCTTTATAGACCAAATGTTAGAAAGATTGGCTGGAAAAGTTTTCTTTTGTTTTCTTGATGGATTTTCAGGTTATTACCAGATTACTATAGCTAAAGAAGACCAAGAGAAAACTACTTTCACTTGCCCTTTTGGGACTTTTGCATATAGATGGATGCCTTTTGGTCTTTGCAATGCTCCAGGTACATTTCAAAGATGCATGCTAAGTATTTTTTTTTTTTATTTCTTAGAGAACTACATAGAAGTGTTCATGGATGATTTTACTGTTTATGGAGATTCATTTGATAATTGCTTAGACTATTTGACAAAAATTCTGAAAAGGTGCATAGAAAATAATTTGGTTTTAAATTATGAAAAATGTCATTTTATGGTAAATGACGGCATTGTTTTAGGACATGTAATTTCCTCTAAAGGTATAGAAGTGGACAAGGCTAAGATAGATCTTATTGTGAGCTTACCTTACCCTACGAATGTTAGGGAAGTACGTGCTTTTCTTGGCCATGCAGGTTTTTATCGCAAGTTTATTCAATATTTTTCAAAAATTGCGTTGCCCTTGACCAATCTGCTCCAAAAGGATGTAGTTTTTGAATTCGGTGATGATTGTAAAAAGGCGTTTGATAAACTCAAGAGTTTGTTGACGACAACACCTATCCTTAAACCACTGGATTGGAACTTGCCTTTTGAACTCATGTGTGACGTAAGCAACTACGCGATAGGAGCTATCCTTGGCCAACGAGTTGATAAAAAGAGCCACATCATCTATTATGCCTCAAGGACATTGAATGCGGCCCAATGCAATTACACTACTACTGAAAAGGAGCTTTTGGCAATTGTTTTGCTTTAGATAAATTTAGATCATATCTACTTGGATCTAAGTAATTATTTATTCTGACCATGCAACTTTGAAATACCTACTTGCCAAGAAGGAATCAAAGCCATGCCTCATTAGATGGATTTTGCTGCTCCAAGAATTTGACCTTGAGATAAGAGATCGCAAGGGAGCCGAAAATTTGGTGGCTGACCATTTGTGCAGGTTAGGTCGGGAGGAAGAATCACTACCTATTTCTGAAAATTTTCTTGATGAACATCTGTTTCAATTCGAAGGTATGGTTCCTTGGTACGCTGATATTGTTAATTATTTGGTTACCAAAGTCCTACCAAGTGGTTTAAATACATCCACAAGGGCAAAAATAAAAGCTGATGCAAAATATTATGTTTGGGATGAACCATATCTTTGGAAATTTTGCTCTGATTAAGTCATTAGAAGATGTGTCCCTGATAATGAGCATCACTCTGTTCTTTCTTTTTGCCATAATCTTGCTTGTGGAGGTCATTTTGGGCCTAAAAGAACTGCTAGAAAGGTTTTGGATAGTGGCCTTTATTGGACAACCCTGTTTAAGGATGCTTACTTATTTTGTAAAAATTGTGATCGATGCCAAAGAACAATTACGTTGACCCATAGGAATGAGATGCCCCAAACTCCTATTTTGGTTTGTGAAATATTTGACTTTGGGGACTTGATTTCATGGGACCTTTTCCTTCATCTTGTGGAAATTTCTACATTCTTTTAGCAGTTGATTATGTTTCAAAATGGGTAGAGGCAAAGGCCACTAAAACTGATGATTCTAAAACGGTTGCAAGTTTTATAAAAACTAACCTTTTTAGTAGATTCGGGATACCTCGAGCAATTATTAGTGATTAACGAAGCCATTTTTGTAATAAGACAATTAAGGCTTTGTTGAAGAAATATGGAGTACATCACCGGGTAGCAACGGCATATCATCCTCAAACAAATAGCTAAGCAGAGATCTCTAATCGTGAGATAAAAGCCATTTTGGAGAAAACTATCAACCCAGGGAGGAAAGATTGGAGCTTACGTCTCGATGATGCATTCTGGGCTTATCGAACTGCGTACAAAACTCCAATTGGGATGTCTCCATATCGGTTGGTTTTTGGCAAAGCTTGTCATCTTCCAGTCGACATTGAACATAAGGCTTATTGGGCAGTTCATCAAACCAATATGGATTTGAATGAAGCTGGGAACTCTAGGAAATTACAGTTGGAAGAGTTGGAAGAATTAAGATTGGATGCATATGAAAACTCAAGAATGTATAAGGAGAAGACCAAATTGTTTCATGACAATGTTCTCATGAGGAAACAATCTGATGTGGGGCAGAAAGTGTTGTTATACAATTCTAGATTAAAGCTCATGCCCGGTAAGTTACGTTCTCGATGGCTTGGTCCATTTTTTGTTACTAAAGTTTTCCCCTATGGTGCAGTTGAGATTCAAAGTTTGGAAACAAGGAAGATCTTCAAGGTAAACGGGTGTAGACTAAAGGTATTTCATGATGAGATTAATGTTTCAACTTTGACCGACATTAAGTTAACCTTGCCCATTTACCTGGATTTTTAATGTAACATAAAGACGTCGAGCATAACGATGTTAAACAATTGTGCTACTTGAGAGGCAACCCAAAGGATTTTTTATCTCTTTTAATTTTTTTTGTTTTATTATTATTATTATTATTATTATTATTATTTACTTCTTTCTTTCATCCTTAGCATCATCCTTGCCTTTTTAAAGTCTAAGCTTTAGAAATTTGATAGAGAAGATGCATGACTTGCCGATTACTTCATTTTTCACCTTCCTCCATGCCCAACCTCACCGTCGCCCATTGCTTATGTCACGATTCAGGGAAGTTTCTTATTTCATTGCCTTTCTTTTTGGTCTCCTAATTTGTGTGCACAAGTCTTTCATACATTGGGGACAATGTATGATTTAGGTGTGGGGGGGATGTTTTGTGGTTATTTGAATTATTTTGATAAAATTTTACAATTTTTTTTTTCATAATCATGCTTGACAATTTGAATGTTTTCCTTGGAATTCCTAACTCTTTTGATGCTTGTTTAGAGTAACTCGTGGTTAGCATGCATTAGTAGTTGAGTTGGGAAGCATGAAAAGTGGCGAGTATGATTAGCCTTTGTTTTTGAAAATTTTTAAAAGCATCTCGTTGATTTTAATGATTGAATTGAATGAGAATGTGAAATATTTGATACATTTAACCCATTGTGTGAGTATTTGAGCCTAAGAGCATTTCCTTTTCTTGCTCACATAATTCTTTGTGGAGTGTTGTCGAATATGGTATGTTTATTCTAGAACTTGCTTTGTTATGCATGTCGAGATCACATTGTGGATTCATACTTTGAAATGATAAGAGCATCTAGGATTAGCCAGTTAAACTTTCTTTAAAGCCATCCTATTATATATACCCCTAGTTAGCCAATTTTGAGCCTTAACCTTTCTTTATTATAACACTACATCATTAGCCATAAACCGTTATTTTTTACCATTGTTGAACCCTTGTCAAGAGTATGTGGGAATGAATTGTATGATAATTTCAATTGATTCCAAGGAAAAGAACCACTGAAAAAAAAAAAAAGAAGAGCAAATGAAAAAAAAATGATGAAAAGTGTGAAAAAAGGGGAAAATTACAAAAAGAAAAAAGAAAAAAAAAGAAGGCGAAAAAAAAAAGAAGAAAAGAAAAGTGAAAAGCATTCCCTACGACGATTGGACAAAGTAAGTGTTCTCTATTGTATACAAATGTTCCAATTATATGATGAAGTTGCAAAAAAAAAAAAAAAAGGATGCATGTTATGTGGAATAAAAAAAGGTGGTTCTATTATGCTAGTGTTGCTGATTGTGAGTCATGCAAGGAAGTTTTTACATATCTTGATTTGTGTAGCCTAAAATTTTCCTCTCTTTTTACCTACCTTTACCTAAGCCCCGTTACAACCCTTATAAAGACCCTTTGATTGTTGTATGGATTCATATTTATAAGTGGTGAAGATGTGATATATAAGCAAGCCTATAGTAATGACATGCTATATTTGATTTGAGTGCTATATTGAACCCCTAAACACTTTGAGTGCTTAGAGTGCAATCTGTGAAGGGTTATCAAATTTTGTTGCATTTAATTTCAATAAAATTGTTGGGATTGATGAGATGTGCATATGTTTTGTTAGAAAATTTGGCTATGATTACTTGTTCGTTGAATTGTTAGTCTAATCTTGATTTCTAATGTGTGATGACTTTTGGTTATTTGTGAATAGGTTGAAAAAGGGGAAATGAATGAAAAGGAAGATATTAATCTAATATATGCTTGAGGACAAGCATGGTTTAGGTGTGGGGAATTTGATAGAGTTTAAATTGTTCATATTTTTTTGTTAATATTTCCTTAATATTAATTTGAATGTTAGGAGGAATTATACAGTTTTACTATACTTTTTGTTTTAAGTATGAGGAAAGGTGAATTAGAGAAAAAGTTGACAAAAGGCAAGATTTGAAGTAGAAAAAGAAAGTTTCCTATTCCTTGCATGGATGTTGGTCTTGGAGTACAAAAGAAGCTACAAAGAAACAAAAACAAAATAGGGAACAAATAAGTTCGTGGCACAAGTCATTCAGCCAAAAGGAAACAAACAGAAAAATGCTGCACAAGTTAAACAAGGAAGAAGACAAAAGAAGAGAAAAAGGGAGAAATTGGAAAAAGAATTCAGCAAGCTCTTGGCCGTTGGACTTGGGCAAATTTGTATCAAAAAATAAGAAGTTCATTCGGCAAAAGAAGTCAAATTCAAGAAAAGGGCAGCCACACAACAAGACAAAAAGAAAACAAGAGGCATTGAAATTGTCTTCAGCCATAGAGAAGAAAAGGCAGTAAACAAAAGGACAAAAAAACAAGAGAAGCAGCCGTTCATTACTTTTTACTTGTTGGATACCAATTGTTCTTTGAAGTTTCTGGGAAACAGCCACACAAGACAAAAAAACAGCAGCAATAATTCGGGCAAGTCAAAAAGCCACAAAGAAAGAAAAAAAACCAAGCAGTGCACAAGTCTAAGAAGACTTCGTTCAGCAATAGACAACAAAACAAAGAAGAAAGTCAGCTGCACAACCAAGCACAAGGACTGAAACCAGCCGCGCCTCACTTCTTCAAGCTTGGCCAAAGTACTTCTTCAATAACAAGAACTGTGTTGCAGTTGGAAAACGAAAGACAACTAAAATTTGGAGAGGAAAAGAAGAAGGATTCTGCTACTGGAAGAAGAAGAAACCGAGCTGGAACAAGAAGAAAAAAGACAGCCGAAAAGTAATATAAGATTACTACTATAAGATGAGTACAAGAAGGAAACAAACAAGGAGATAGAAGTTGAACTGAATTAGGAAGCAAGAAAAGAGGTGGTTCGGGAAAGAAAGGAAGAGAAACTGAACACAAGAAGAAGACAAGAATTGGGCAGCAATAATGAAGTAGAATTGTGGTTGTGGGAGAAGGATGCAATAACCGAACAAGAGAAACAAAAGGATTCTGCAACCACAAAAATAGGAATTCAGCCGCACCTTACCTTCTTAATTCCTGGAATAGCAGCCGACTGAAATTTCAACATAAGGAAGAAAATAAAATCAGCAACAAAATAGAAGAAGTTGACTACAACTTGAAGACAAAAACAAAGAAGGACTCGTGGTCAAAAGAAATCAAAACAAGCGCAATTGAAGTAGAAGACAAAAATGATTTTGGTCATTGAGAAGCAAAGGGAAACGAACATGAGTTTACAACAGGAAAGGACGACATGAAGTCTATAAAAGCAGCAGCCATCTTCGTCCATCAAGAGCATCTAGTTTTCTTTCTTTAGTTTAGCTTCGGTGTTTTTTTTTTCTCTTTTCTTTTCCCAGTCCTTCACGTCCTTTGTTTTTTTTCTTTAGCTTTGTAGAAGTTGTTAGAAAATTCCTAGCTGCCATTCTTCTTACCCGTTTGGTCTGTTTTTCCCTAGAAGCAAAAATTACATTCGGGTTTGCTTAAAACAAAACAGCTGCCTGTTTTTGTTGTCTTCCTAGAATTCACAAGTTTTTTTTATTTTGTTCTTTCCTTTCTTTTAGTTTTAGTCAAATTATTAGAAAAAATCCAGTAGCTATGTACGCCACCATGAGTGGCTAAATTCTCTTTTCTAATTCAAGGGAATGATGGATTTCAATTGCAATCACTGTGAGGTTTTGTTCTTAATTTATTTTCTTGCTTTTAATTCAAATACTTGTTAATTCTTGATTTAATTTTATGAATAGTTGATGATTAATTAATCTGACAAATTAATTGTTCATTATTTATTCTATTGCTATCCATAAGTTCAATGATCCGTAATTATCATGAATAAATGGACCAAGTAGCAACTAAGTTAAAATTGTTTATGTTTGTAAATATGCATGCTTAATTTAGGGGAATTAATGGGACAAAATTAATTTACTGTAGCTATCTCGGTATATTAATTTTGGTTTAACTATTTTCATAATTTTTAATGCTATCATTAAATTGATATGGAACGCTATCGTGTCCAGTCAATTGATGGCAAGTTTTGATTTAGAGTGCTGGGCTCGATCAATTATTTTAGGAAAATAGAAATTTATTACTGCTATCCTAATAAGTTTCAAGTTAAATGTTTGAATTTGCAAGAATTTTTTTTTTTGTGACCTATGATCAATGATGCAATTGAATGATATCAACCCTTGGATTTGAAACTCGATTAATTGATAATTCTAGTTATTTTTTATTTTTATTGCTTTAATATTTATTTTTATAATTTAATTATTATCTAAAAATCCTCGTGTTTATTTATTTATAATTTATTATTCAAGGCTTGGTACTATACTTAGGTTCCCTTGGGACTCGACCTGATCTGCTACTACTGCAAATTTAATTTGTAATTACTTAAGGACTAGTAATTAATTTTGTGAGTTTCGACAAACCTGCCAGTCATCAAGATTCCCCTTCTTGACACTAGGCAAATCAATCAATTTCAAAGGTGGAGCTATCAGTCAAAACAAAGAAACAAGACTTGGTGTTGTCAGTCAGAACATAGAGACAAAAGATTTGGATGTTACCATATGAATTGTAGAGAAACAAAACATAAGAAAGGGGGGGGAGGGGGGGGGGATTGGTGTTGGAACCAAAAAAAAAAAAAGAAAGGAAGGAGAAGAAGCGCTTTCTAAATGAGTATTCAAGAAGGTAATAGGTGAGAGACAGGCTTTTACATGGCCAAAAGTTTTTTTGTTATTTTCATATAGTACTTCTCATTTTTCACATTTTTGACAAGCTTGTTCCACACTTGTACTTAATAACTCCAATAGTTAGACGAAACACATATATCTATGACATACAATTTACCAGTACCACATTGCAAACTACCATAAAGATAAATACTTTGGAAATGTATATGCTGACAAGCAAAACAACCAAAAGATAGGACAAAAAGGTAATCCGGATTTAAAACAACATGAATTTCAATAGGTAAAAATGGAAGTACATAAACCTTTTTTCCCCAGCAACACAAACAAAACTTAAAGTTCGCCCACCTGTACTTGTTCGAAGCTTTAAATATATCTCATCATGACTTTTGCTAGAAATTTTGCTTAGTCTGTCTTGCAAAGAATGCCGAAGAGCACCTAGAATGTACTAAAAAATTATCAAATCAAAACGGCAGTCCTGGGATACCCACATTTAAAGATTTAAGCTTTCTTTCTTAGGTAAAATCTAAAAGCACAAAAAAAAAAAAATTAGCTACAAGGGCATCAAGTCAAGGTAACAAATCTCACTAGAGACCCAAATTTAAGAATCTACAATGACAAAAATATCTAAGATCTACTGTTTATTTGCTGTTTTCACAATTTACTAGACTATCAATTCCAAAAACTTTAAGACTTTCAAACGGGATATAAAGATTACAATTTGGTCATTTGTGTCCAGTACTGAAAATAATCAGGAATTGGTCCACTAAAGTTGTTGCCGCTTATCATTCTACAACATCAAAAGAAATGTTGTCTAGCATAAGGCTCACAGTAAAACTATAAAATATTAAACATAAGAAGGCATTACAAGATTCTTACAGATCTATTAGATTAAATAACTAAGAAAATGAAATCGGCAATGTGCCAATCAAGCGATTCGAGGCCAAAATTTTGTAATTTTAACAACACAAGTTGAGTCAATCCGAAATTTATGTGTCATTCAAAAATCTCATTTAAGACACAAAAGAGATATGAGCAATCTTACAAAGTGTTCAAGTTTGTCAATTTTCCAAGTTATGAAGGGACAACACAGAAAATTGGTTTTAATAAATCAGAGCTACAATCTCCATACCTATGAAACCTAGCAACCATCATCAATAACATAGGCATTAGCACCATCTAGGTTGAATGTAATATTTATCCATAAGATTAATAATACCCGTGAGCCAGATTTTTCCACCCGTAATGCCATTTTGATTCAAGAAAGGAAAGTGTTCATCACAAAATTTTGGCATCTTTTGTTTTCCAGTCCTTGTGATATGCCAGAAAAATGCAGGATTAAGATTACAAATGAGAAAAGATGGGAAAAAACATTAAGAAGGTGCTCAAGCCACAAAAATGACATGACTATAAGGAATTAGAACAAATGTTGCCTAAAAACATCATAACTTTCAAATGTCATAGAGACCGGAATAAGCTAGAAGTAGCAAGATGCCCTTTAAATCAGAGAAATCAACTGCCTGAAACAAGTGCACTTTATATCCATTCAAAAGTAATAAAGAAAACTAATCTGGGCAAGCTAAAGTCCAAGGAAATTTAGCGATAAGTCTAGTATATTGCATATATTGGGATCAGCTATCTGGTTGATTCCTCATACAATTACAAAAATAGAAAAAGAAAATCATTGGTTGCCTAAGAAAGATAAATTTTCATATACACACAACAATATAACTACCCAAGGCTGTCCTAGTCAAGCAACCTGATAAAGATTAATAATAGCTCCAAAGACACTTGAACAAGCTGTACACTACCAAGTAACATCTTAGGAAGTAAACCAGAAGCAGAAAATCCTTAAAATCAAGTTGGTTGTAGTATATAGCTTAAGGTTTTCGGTGCATCACAAAGTACATAAGTTCGTTTGTTGACCATTGAATACTATAGTACTTTAACACATCATAAATGAAAAAACAGTTCAACATATAAAGCTTCTATGACAGAAGAAGGCACTTTTCCTATCTACTATCATGACCACTAAGGATTTCAAAAAGAGTTCAATCCAAATGACGTAGTTCCGACCACATACTATTATTGACCATGTGAAGAAAATGCACCACACAGAACTCACTGCCATTTAAGTGCAAAACAAAGCAATGAATACGTGGACAATGCTGTTTAGCTCATAGCCCATAAACTCAACTATGTTCCGCAAGGGTTAGAAGAGACTAAACCTATGACACATTAACAATTTGGCATTATTGCTCGTGTATTTTAAAACCTTTCCCAGCTCATGCACTTGAAATACCAATCTGACAAACAAAAGCCGCACAATGTGAAAATTTGCAATTGATGACCATGACACATATGTCTAACTCAATTAAAAAAAAATTGGATGTGATCTCTACAAATATCTGGAATCACACTTTAAAGAAGACTAACATCACACAATCAATAGGATACCAAATTTATTGGCGAAAACAAGGAAGGTGATACCAGCATGAGAAAGGCGACGAACTTTTGCTTTTGCCCATTCCACAAACTCTTTAGTTTGACCTTCAACAAAGGTTTCAAGACAATTTTTCAAATTTACTATAAGCTTCTCTTCTCTTTCCTTTTGTAAAGCCTGGATATCAAAAGCAGTTGCATTGCAGAAGTACATTAGTTCCAATTTCAGTAAAGATAATTCTGCAGAACATGGCAAGAATTTAAAAATTCCACCCAGGGGCAACTGTACCTTTAATTTATTGTCCTTAATGGTTCTAACTGTTAACTTTCATGAAGATATACTCTTTCGCAAACTGTCATTTATCTATTTGATATACTTCCCCCTTAGTTTCTTTCAATTATTAAGCGTTAAAAAACTATTGTCTTCGTAAGGAAATACCACTTTATTAATGTATTAGTTGCTAATCAGAAACCTCTTATAAATAAATGTAGTATGTTCCAGTTGATGTGATTAAGGATTTCAATCTTACTCTGCCCAAAAGGATAAATTATCGTGACTTGACTGGGAGGACTTGGCTGTCAGATCTTTCCACTTGGAAAGATGACCAAACATTGTATATCAGTGGATGGGATAGCTTTTTTAGGGTGAATTTATTTACCAATTGACTTCATAACTTACATGCTTCATTATTGCTATCAACTCAGCATAATCCACCAAAGCAACAAATAGTAAACAACATAATTAGTAATATGACCATAACATGTTTTTTTTTTCCTCATATAATTGATAACAAATTATATTCAGTCCAAAATATTAAGGATCTACGGCAATAATGTATTTATGATCCCTCAAAAAATCACGAATCCTTTAAATCATCTATATTTAATCAATTTGTCACATAGTCCTGTTCAAAATAGTTGAAGAGATTATCAAGCTAATTGATAATCAATCGGCTAGCATGAAGAATATCATTTAATATAGCAACAAATTCGGCCAAATTGTTCAAATTCCAGCAAAACTTGCAACCAAAAACCATAAACAAATGGGCAAAACATTTCCAGCAATCCAAGATTAAAAGTTGGCGGCCAAATTTGCAACGACTTACAGAGGATGACGGCGGAGTTGTGCCGGCTGAAGGCGGGTAGCAAGCTGAAGCGATGACGACCAAGAGCAGCCACACCAACCCAAGATCAATGGCTCTCCCTCTGCCTTCAGGTCTGAATGCTTTGTCCTCAGACGAAGAAAATGGCAAGCCAATTTGGAGATTCAAAATGTCGAGAAAAACCTGAAACAGAAACGACCAATTAAGGGGCTTTTTGTCAATCACTTGGTGTGTATATCAAGAAATCTCAGAACCAAAACAAAAAATTAAAACTGCCAAAATCACAAACCCAGTCACAGAATCATCATAATCAATATAGGGGAAGAAAATTTTCAACTAAATATGAAAATACCGCAATGAGGACTGAACAAAGGTGTAGGAGCGATGAGCTGCTGACCCATGGAGTATGAGCGCAATGGAGCTCACGGCTGACGAGCTGTAGTGACGGCCGACGGTCTAAAGAGCGGCTCAAAGGAGATTGATGTTCCCTCTGCTTGTTTATTAGATGCGTTCTCGATGAAAAAGGAAGCTGGCGACGGTAAACCCAAATCCGAAGGTGACCTGTCGAACAAGAGAGTTCAACTTCGGTTTTCTTCAGAACATTCGGATTGAGGAGAATTTCCGAAGGCCTTTGATTTTAGAAGCCCACAGCAATCGGTCAGCAACACCATCAAAATGGAAGCTTCAGATTTTCAGGAAATAAGCTTCATATTTTCGAAACTAAAAGCTTTAGATTTTTGGAACTACAAGCTTTGGATTTTCAGAAACCCAATAGTTTGCTTAACTGGTTTGCAGAAATTAGGACTTCAATCTTAGAACTTCAGATTTTAGAAAAATTGCAGAACCTTCGGATTCAGGACTTCCGAAGGCCTTGATTTCAGAAACCCACGGCAAACGATTAGAATAAAAAGGGGTGAAGAACAGAGCAAGATTGAGGAAAATGGGTTTTGCTGAGCGAGAATATTGAGCTGCTTGTGTGGTGGAGGTGGATGGTCTAAAAACAGAAACCCCCATTAACTCTTTCACCTCTAAAGGGCGGGCCAAAAAATTTCAACATTTTTCTTTTCTAAAGGCGGCAACATTTTGCTGATTTGGAATTAAATGGCTAAAAAAATCATTTAAAATCATTATATGTATTTAAGATTACAAGGACATTTATATAAAAGATAAATAAATATATAAATAATTAACATGTGTGTATTATTGTGTGTGCTTATAAAACTATGTATATATACACTATATTACATTTGTTATGTAATAGTTATATATAGCAACATGCCACTTATATTATGGGTTTTACTTCTAACTATATATACATGTATATATTTCTTCAGGTCCAAAAACTAGTTCAATTTTAAAAGTCAAAATCGATTTTTCTACAAAAATTTTTAAAATACCCTTAATGAGATAATGTTATAAAACGGTGTATTAATAAATAATACCTCTAATGTAAAAATTAATGGCATAAAATGATTTGTACCTCCAAATATTCAAACACAATATCTTTTTTTGGAATAGGAGGAGTACACATGTCCATATTACTTTTGTTATACTTTCTAAATCTAACTATCTATACACATATATTAGTCACTACTTATGTTATAATGTTAAATTACTGACTGTAACTAGTTTCTAACTATATATTTGGTATTCTTTATTTTCTTATTTACAAATATACTTCGTAATAAATGTCAAAAATTTGGATTACCATTACACAATAGTGTATTTTAATGGTAATGAAATTATGTGCTTAAATTGATGAAATTTATGTGAGCAAATTCATTAAATTTATGTGCAAATTCATAAATCTCAAGGTGTCCTAAGATAATTATTTTAAATTAAGAAACATGAACATGAATAAGCCAATCAACCTTTGGCTCAACCAATAAAAAATACTTCGTTCAATTGCTATTCTTCGCCAAAGAAACCAATTACTACTAATCAATATTGAGTCCTTATGTCAAACTCTAAGAAATAGTATAATCATTAGAAATTAGAAACAATAATGTAAGTAAGCTATGTTTGGTATAAGGAATAATATGCTTTGCCTAATCATTATTTTTAACCAAGGAAATCCAATCATAATTAATTGATGGTGTATCTTAAAAAATAATGTAGGCAAATTCATATACATTAGGGTGTCTTAGTGCAATTAGTAAAAATTGGGAGTCATAACTTTAAAATGTTCACTTTAGTCTAATGGATAAATAACATAGCTGACACGAACCTTACCCCAATAGGAGTAAAACCCAAATCTTACCAGAGTTGTAGGTTCCCGAACCGTCCTTCTTGTTGGACTGCTTTCTTTGAGACAACACCCAACCCTAACCTGTGGGTTGAACCCTGCCTATAGCCCTCTATAACCCCGCGAGCAATACCCCAAAACCCCAACGATTTGAAGCTACCCAACGGAACCAAGAAGTACGCACAAAACCTTGAGAGAAAGAAACTCAAGGATTCAGCTTTTGAATTGAATCTAATCGACTCTCCCGAATAGACCCAAACAAGTTCTTTCTTAGAACTGGAAGAAAAAGCACGTAAGGCTCTCAGGTTTGTAATTTTCTTAAGTTGTATTCAAAGTGGTGGCTGAATAGCCTTTAAATAAGATACAAGTGTGGCCAAGCTAATTCAAAGAGCACTAGGGTTTGGATTGCTTGCCTTTAATTGACAAATTCAGCCCTCTCACTAAATAAATAATTAAATCCTAACCCAACTAGGACTGACTTAATAAATAAATCCTATTCCAACACATAAAAAGAAATAACTACTAGACCAAAATAAAATAAATGATTACATGACCGAAATTATGGATTGTCCACAACACTTAGTACATTAACGACTCGGTCATGTTGAAGCTTCTCCTCCTGGCATGTACTTCACATATGAGTTGAGCCAAAGCTCT
The DNA here is from genome assembly GCA_020080225.1 of Gynochthodes officinalis. Classification (NCBI taxonomy): domain Eukaryota; kingdom Viridiplantae; phylum Streptophyta; class Magnoliopsida; order Gentianales; family Rubiaceae; genus Gynochthodes; species Gynochthodes officinalis. Next base: position 18,249,529 of record CM034616.1, read on the forward strand.
TGCATTTTCCTTGTACGTGACCTCGTCATTGGACCACTCATGTCACGTAAAAGGTCGTGAGAGCGACTTGTGGGTATAGGCACTTGATCATGCACAGCTTGTACGTCATTCTCTCCATTATGGCCATTGGCGATCCCCTTATCTTCATCAGTCCCTCCCTCCTGAAGAGGACTCGTCCTCGAGTCTAAATCAAACGTGAAAGGGGACAGATCAGCCACGTTGAAAGTTGCGCTAACGCCATAATCTCCGGGTAAGTCTAGCTTATAGGCATTGTCGCCTATGTGTGCCACCACTTGGAATGGTCCATCTCCACGAGGATGCAACTTTGTCTTTCGTTGAGCTGGAAACCGTTCCTTGCGCATGTGCACCCAAACCCAATCACCGGGTTCGAACGTAACTTGCCTCCTCCCGCGATTGGCTATACGAGCATAATGTTCATTACGCTTGACAATCTGAAGATGCACCTTCTCATGCAAGTCACGAACATATTTTGCTTTTGCTGCACCATCTAAATTAACTTGCTCATTGCTAGGCAATGGCACTAGATCAAGAGGGGTTAATGGATTAAAACCATAAGTAATCTCAAAAGGTGAATAACCTGTAGTAGAATGAACAGTGCGATTATATGCAAATTCAGCTATTGGAATGCAGTCTTCCCACCCTTTAAGATTCTTCTTGATCAATGCACGCAATAAAGTACCAAGAGTTCGATTCGTTACCTCAGTCTGACCATCCGTTTGAGGATGACCTATTGTGGAGAACAGCAACTTGGTACCCAACTTTCCCCAAAGCGTCTTCCAAAAGTAGCTTAAGAACTTGACATCGCGATCCGACACGATGGTTCGTGGCACTCCATGCAACCGAACCACTTCTCGAAAGAATAAGTCAGCAACATGCTTTGCATCGTCGGATTTCCTTCGCGAGAGTGCATCGGCCACAACATTCTCCTTACCTCGCTTGTATTTAATTACGTACGGGAATGTCTCCAGGAATGAACTCCAATTAGCATGCCTCTTGCTCAACTTACCTTGTCCATGCAGGTACTTCAAAGATTCATGATCTGAATGTATGACAAACTCCTTGGGCAACAAGTAGTGTTGCCATGTCTCCAAAGCCCGAATAATTGCATAGAGCTCCTTGTTGTAAGTTGCATAGTTAAGAGCAGCACCACTCAAGTTTTCAGAAAAGTAAGCTAGTGGTCACCCCCTTGCTTCAAAACTGCACCTATACCTATACCTGAAGTATCACATTCAAGCTCAAAAGTAGCGTTAAAATCAGGTAGAGCTAAAACCAGAGGAATAGTAAAATCTCTCTTCAATTGATTAAACGCTTTTTCTTGCTCATTACCCCACTCGAATTTGACATTTTTCTTAACAAGTTCATTAAGTGGAGCAGCTTTTGAAGAAAAATCTTTAACAAACCTCCTATAGAAAAAAGCAAGACCATGAAAAGATCTTACCTCATGCTCAGTTGTTGGTCTCGGCCAGGAGGTGATTGCCTCAACCTTTGCTTTGTCAACCTGTATACCTTTTGAACTAACCACAAAACCAAGAAAAACAACACTTTCCACACAAAAGGTACACTTTTTCAGGTTGGCATACAAATGATTAGCACGCAAGACACTTAGAACAGATTTAATGTGCACAACATATTCATCCAAGTTCTTGCTATAAATCAGAATATCATCAAAGTATACAACAACGAATTTGCCTATAAAGTGCTTAAGTACATGATTCATCAAACGCATGAATGTGCTAGGCGCATTAGTTAATCCAAAGGGCATGACCAACCATTCATACAAGCCAAACTTAGTCTTAAAGGCAGTCTTCCATTCGTCACCTTCTTTAATCCTAATCTGATGATATCCACTCTTAAGGTCAATTTTAGTGTAAATTTTTGAACCATGCAATTCCTCAAGCATATCATCTAGGCGTGGAATGGGATGTCTATACTTGATTGTAATTTTATTAACTGCCCTACAATCAATACACATTCTCCACGTACCTTCCTTTTTGGGAACAAGAATAACCGAATCGCACACGGGCTCAAGCTCTCGCACATGACCTTTCTCAAGCAACTCCTCAACTCGCTTTGTAGCTCCTTCTGTTTCTCAGGATTTGCTCTATAAGTCGGCCGGTTGGGAATCACACTCGAGAATGAGGTCAATCTGGTGTTCAATCCCCCTCAAAGGCGGTAACCCTTTAGGAAGATCGTCCGGAAACACGTCCTCAAATTCTTGCAAAACATATTTGACTTGCAAAGGCAAGTCGCTAGGTAGTTCATCAGTAGTAAATAAAGCTTCTTGAAACATAATCAAAACAAAGTCACAATGTGTATTTAAAGCTCTATCTACATCTTGCATTGAGGCATAAAAACTACCTTTTACCCTTTCTTTGGAAGGCTTTCCTATTTCACATTTCACAATAGCCTTACCACTTGTAGTTGAAGTAGACCTATCCGAGCTAGTTTTGTGAGGTTCGGCCTCCTTGATATCTTCGGATTGAGTGTTAGTCTTGATGCCTTCAACTTTTTTCACCTTTTGTACCCATTCTGAATGCTTGACCCGATGTTGTCTTTGGAATTCACCAATGTCGGTTGAGGGTAAAGCGCCAGAGTGTAACTCTTACCATTTTTGGTTACGTGATACTTGTTGGACCTCCCATCATGATTGGCATGATCATACTCCCACGGGACGTCCCAAAAGTATATGACTAGCTGCATTGGAACCACATCACAAAGCACTTGATCGGATAAATTGCCAATTCTAAAAGTTACCATTACCTGCCTAGTTACACGGGTCTCGCCACCATCGTTCATCCATTGCGACTTGTAGGGCCGGGGATGAAGAGTAGTCTCAACTTTAACTTATCTACAAGATAAGTAGAAGCTAAATTAGTGCAAGATCCACCATCAATAATAAGCATACAACACGTATCCTTAATGTAACACTTAGAATGGAAAATATTATTGCGTAGGATTTCAGAGTCTCCCTCAATCGGTTGAGCACACAGTGCTCTCAATGTGACCAAACATTCGGTTTCTTGAGGTTGTGGTTCACATTCTTCGTCATCTTCTTCAATAAGAAGTGGCATGTCGACATCGATTCATCATCTCCTTCACTTTCACTCTTGTATGTTCCATCATCCAATGCCACCATAGCTCGAGAATTAGGGCATTGAGAAGCTACATGTCCTCGGCCAAGGCACCTAAAACATTGAGCGAAGCACTAGACTTATTAGAAGTGAACTAGATGAAGTGTTGGAGCTAGTTACCTTTGAAGAAGTTTGTGGTGTAAACTTCTTCCCATCTCCACCATTGAAACTCGAGGCTCATTTCCATGGACCACTAGTCGGATTTCTTTGAATTGGAGCGCCAAATCGCGATTGTTGTTGGTGTTGCGTTGCCATGGAGGTAGTGGTGGTGTATTCCTCATAGTTTGAGGGTTTTCTTGAGTTGCTTTTCTACCTTCAACGCCATTTGCGGCAATTCATTAAGGTCGTTGTAGTGATGCAACTCCACTAGATGAGCTATACTTGGTTAAGCCCATTCATGAATCGCCATAATGGTCTCTTCGTCTTCTTCCACATTTGCTCTCATCATGGCTTGCTCCATCTCATTGTAATATTCATCTACCGATTTGCTCCCTTGAGATAAGCTTTGGAGCTTTTGAAGCGGTCTCTCTTGTGATGAGGTGGGACATATCTCTTTCTCATGAGTTTCTTGAGAGAAACCCAAGAAGACACCGGTCTCTTCATCTCCTCTTGCTTTGCACGGCGATTTTTCTCCACCATGTTGAGGCATGTCCGTAAAACTCTACCACCGCTAGTTTAACCTTCTTCTTCTCGGAATATTCATGGATGTCAAATATTCATCAACTTTCTCCTCCCATCCATGTATGCTTCCTGATCATTCTTGCCATGGAATTCTGTATCTTGATTTTATCGGCAAGATTGTTGTCTTGAAACCGCCTTTGCCCCTTCTTTTTTCTTCTAGTATTGTGATCATCATCTTCACTTGAACTTGAAGGATCTGAATTCGAAGGGTCGGTTTCCTCCTCACTGGTATTTTCTGAACTGGAAGACTCCATTTTTCTTGTTTTCTTCTTTCCCTTGGTAACAACTCGGTCGACCGTCACGACATCGGTCTTGGTGTAGAACCAATATCTTTATTGAGGGCGCTTGATAGGGCGCCACAGATAACTCAAGATGATCCAATCGGGTGTTGATTTGTCGGATCGGCAGAGTAACGCCTTCAAGGTGTCATCAATGTAATCTCCTCTTGTCTCTTTTGGTCCGGATTTGTCGCCATTTGAAAGAACTTAAAACCTGCCGCAGTTATTAGTTCCAAAACAACCTACCTCACTTCCCTAACCAATAACCCGAGTAATTCACACACCAATAAAGGCTACACTCAGTTTTAGTAGTAGGGTTGATGAGTAGTTCACTCCACTCCGCACTTTTCACGAAGTTCTAATCAAGACAAGCTCAAAAGTCCCCAAGTTAAGCAATTAAACTCAATTCAAAGCAAACAAGAAATTTAGAGGTCAAAGAATGATAGGCACACAAAAAGAAACAATAAGATTCGGAAGAAAACAAGAACACTGATTTTGCACAAATTGCAGAAATAGGATGAACGAAGAATTTCAAAAAGAAATCCTCAAAAATTCCATAAAAATTCTCAAAGATTCTTCAGCATGTGTTTTGATACTCTGCAAAATTTCAGCTCAAATCTCCAATCCAATAGGCAGAAACAATTCTTGCAAGTTTACCAGGCAATGATATTTCGGGAATTCTCAGTAATCACGGAAATCAAGGCTCAAAAAATCGAGAAAAATTCCAAAAATTCCAGAAAAATTCTCAAATATTCTTCAGCACTCTGCAAAATTTCAGCTCAAATCTCCAATCCAATAGGCAGAAACAATTCTTGCAAGTTTACCAGGCAATGATATTTCGGGAATTCTCAGTAATCACGGAAATCAAGGCTCAAAAAATCGAGAAAAATTCCAAAACTTCCAGAAAAATTCTCAAATATTCTTCAGCATGTGTTTTGATACTCTACAAAATTTCAGCTCAAATCTCCAATCCAATAGGCAGAAACAATTCTTGCAAGTTTACCAGGCAATGATATTTCGGGAATTCTCAGTAATCACGGAAATCAAGGCTCAAAAAATCGAGAAAAATTCCAAAAATTCCAGAAAAATTCTCAAAAATTCTTCAGCATGTGTTTTGATTCCCTGAAAAATTTCGACTCAAATATCCAAGCCAACAAGCGGAAACAATTCTTGTAAGTTTATGTGGCAATGAAGTACGAGAATTATTAGCTGAGACAAATTTCCAATGATGCTGTTTTTTTTTTTTTCTCTGCATTTTTTTTTCTCTGCATTTTTTTTTTATCCCAACAGAATAACAATAGCAGCAGCCACAATATTCAATTTTTTTTTTTTTGGAGCACAGGTAGAGTAAGAATAACAAGAACACTCGAAAAAAATATAGAACAAGAGATATGAACAACAAAGAAGAGCAACCCAAAGGCAAGCTCTGATACCAAATTGATACGAACCTTACCCCAATAGGAGTAAAACCCAAATCTTACCAGAGTTGTAGGTTCCTGAACCGTCCTTCTTGTTGGACTGCTTTCTTTGAGGCAACACCCAACCCTAACATGTGGGTTGAACCCTGCCTATAGCCCTGTATAACCCCGCGAGCAATACCCCAAAACCCCAACGATTTGAAACTACCCAACGGAACCAAGAAGTACGCACAAAACCTTGAGAGAAAGAAACTCAAGGATTCAGCTTTTGAATTGAATCTAATCGACTCTCCCGAATAGACCCAAACAAGTTCTTTCTTAGAACTGGAAGAAAAGCACGTAAGGCTCTCAGGTTTGTAATTTTCTTAAGTTGTATTCAAAGTGGTGGCTGAATAGCCTTTAAATAAGATACAAGTGTGGCCAAGCTAATTCAAAGACCACTAGGGTTTGGATTGCTTGCCTTTAATTGACAAATTCAGCCCTCTCACTAAATAAATAATTAAATCCTAACCCAACTAGGACTGACTTAATAAATAAATCCTATTCCAACACATAAAAAGAAATAACTACTAGACCAAAATAAAATAAAATAAAATAAAATAAATGATTACATGACCGAAATTATGGATTGTCCACAACACTTAGTACATTAACGACTCGGTCATGTTGAAGAAGCTTCTTCTCCTTGGCATGTACTTCACATATGAGTTGAGCCAAAGCTCCTTGCATTTTCCTTGTACGTGACCTCGTCATTGGACCACTCATGTCACGTAAAAGGTCGTGAGAGCGACTTGTGGGTATAGGCACTTGATCATGCACAGCTTGTACGTCATTCTCTCCATTATGGCCGTTGGCGATCCCCTTATCTTCATCAATAGCCCAATCATCATCCTTAACCCAACAAGTCAAATAATTATATAAGTTGTAGCCAATCAATTTAGGCCAAAATATTTTATTTAATCTATCCCTAATTGTATACCCAAATACATATATTGTTATTACATCCTATAATATTTAATTTCATTACATACTAAAAAAAATCTTTTATACATCAATATTTAATATTATTATACATTAAAACTTTTGATATAAAGATATGAACTAAAAGATTATTATTATTAGGGTGTCATAGAATAATTATTAGAAATTAAGGGCAACAATAAAAGGCATCCAAATTGGTGACGACTGGAAGTTCGTCACTAAAAGCCATCAAAATTAGTGACGATGACTGAATTTTAAGATGTTAGTGATGAGAGTGCTCTTTCGTCACTAATGTTTCGTCAGTAATTGTATCATATTGGTGGGAAACTTCTCGCCAAACTCTTTAGTGATGAAATGGTGACGACTATTAGTCACTCGTCACTAAAGATAGTGAGATGCTGAAAATTTAGTGACGACTCAATTTCTTGTCACTAAAGGCGTCATTTAGTGATGGAATTTTTGTTCGTCACAGTGGTATTCGTCACCAAAGGAGGAGTTTTCCTGTAGTGTAACATAAGTTAGGTATTCAAGTGTTAGAACTGTTCACTATGATCCGCTGATCAAATCATACAAAATCAGATCAAATTCAATTTTTTTAATATTTCGAACCAAATCCATTCGAATAAAAAAAATCCAAATTAATCCAAATAAATTAATTTCTCTCACTCTATGGCGTACAAATGTTCTCTTCCTCAAACTTTAATGCCAAGATCATCGATCTCTTTCTAACCCCTAATTTGTTTGCCACATTATTCCAAGGTCTCTCTCCTTCTAGTTAAGCTATATCTCTGTGACAACCTTCTCTTTCTTTTTGCTAATTTAATTTCCTCATTTTAGTAGTTTTCTAAGGTTTGTTGAGGGCTTTTCTTGCTTATATTTTTTGTTTTGCTCTAGTTAATAATCTTTTTCTGGTTCTTGTTTCATGTTTGCAAATATGTTGGAGTTTGATTGTAAATGAAAGAGATAGACTCACTGCAAGAAATGGGGTGGTTACCCCCTGGTCACTAATGCTCCGTCATTAAAGGTATTTAGTGACCACTTGAAAAATGTCATCACTAAAAGGTCAATTTAGTAACAGCATGCGAAATGGTCACCAATTAGACCAATTAGTGACGACAATTTTGGTTACTAAAGGGATTGTTTTGTTGTCGCTAAATGTTCCAACTGGTCAGTAAAGGTCGATCAGTCAACGCCAATTAGTGACGACATGGTGACGACAATTTGTCATCGCTAAATGCTATAAAGTTAACGAATTTTGTGACGACAAAAAGTGGTCACTAAGTACTATTTAGGTCACGTGACACAAATGGTGACCAAAAGAAGTAGTCACTAAATGTTGTAATTGGAAATGAAATAGTGACAACTTTTGGTGATAAGAAATTGTCGTCACTGAATAAGTCCACGATTGTGGCTAAAAATTGGCGTCACTAAATAAGTGAACTGTTGGTGACGAGAAATTGTCGTCGCAAGAAACATGCGTAATTAGTGACGAGGAAATGTCGTCACTAAATAACATCACTCTATTGATCGTAATACTATTCATCCTTATAATACATACATCATCGAAGTCAAAAATGTAATAAAGGCAATCACACTAATCATTGAACACCCAAAAATATTGAAATGAAAGGAACAAAAGTTAAATTTGGTTAATTCAAAAGACAACATCTTTATTTCCCACAGAACAAGAAAATAAAAGTCAAACATCCTAGTTGTAGCATGGGAATAGAATATTATCCAAACACTTTACACCCAAAAAACAAAAGTCTACATATCATTTGCTTCACTTTCTAAAAGAAAAGAGACAAAAAGAATGAAATAGACCTCGACAACACCAACCAAAATGCAATTTGTTATGCCTTCAATCTATGGATGCTTGGTTATGTGGTGGTGGATGAGTTAGTACGACAAGAAAAAAAAACAAATTAAGGAAAACGTTTGAAGTAAGGTTATGAATACAAAGAATAAATTCTTTTTACCTAACTATGAAGATACACAAATAAGCACAAACCAATTCAACCAAACAGTTATAAAGAATAGGCTAGAAATGCATTCCTCATTACAGATGTATTCACAGCAACACGAGCCAGAGGTAACTCTTCAAGAACACCATGGTACACTTCCAACAATGCATAGTCAACTTTCACAGCAATTATGGTAACAGTTTGTGACAAGAGTACTTGACCATTCATATTCACCTTATCTACCAGCAATCTTATTGTATCTTTGGAAGCAGACTTGTGCCCACGGAAACTAGGAAGAAGATTTGGTTGTTCTTTGAAGTTCATGTAGAAACAATCAAGGATAACATTATACTCTTTATGAGACATCACCGCATGTAATGTACCAATCTGTAATAAAAATTGGACTTGAAAATTTAAATGCTTAAGGATTATCAAAGACTAATGAGTTCACTTCAGCAGAACCATAACTGCTCAGAAGAATCAACATACCAACAGTGAGCCACAGTTTGATAAACTGTTTCAAGAAAAGCAAGGAAATATGAGCCAACCAAATACAATGGACCAATCCAAACACAATCCACCATAAGATAGCAAAATTAAACTATCACCGTAGTGTCAATTCATTCAAAATAAAAATTTAAAAGAAAAAAATCAAACCCAAAGATAACTATAGGTGATGAGTCATAGAAGCACAACTGAGTACCATAACACAACTTTCCCATCCAAATTTAAGTCATTGTCATAGAAAATTTTAGCAATCATTGTGAAATTGCTTCTACAAGTCAAGCTTCCATTTTGAAGAATAGGACCTTAATTAGGAGTTGAGGTAGAGAACTTCAAGAATAAAAGGTGAAAAATGGCCTGTTTGTCAAGTCTAGCAATCTGGTCTTGGTATGATGCCTAGATGTTTCAAGGAGTACTAAGTACAACTATTGTTCCAATTTTATTTCCTTTTTTCCTCTATATATTTAGTAGTTTTCCTCACTTTGACCCTCAAATTCCTACTTCCCGCATACTCCAAGCTGTGAAAAGTTTCAGCACAATAGCTTATTGCTGTATCACAGCTACAAGGGCAGATGAAGAGTTTTTATTTGTTTCAATTCTTTCTTAATTCAACAATGGTATAACACAAACACAGAAAAACTTTTGATTCCACCTCCCATAGAAAATTAGATGTAAGTGTAGAAAAAATGAAAATTCGGAGGGAAAAAAAAGAAACAAAACCTGATGATAAAATTTATAAAAGAATCCTGGTACTAGAGGAACCATAGAGATATAAAATGGGTCTACCTTCACTTCCAAAGCAAATGTTGGCACTTTCCTAAAAATATCTCTAAGACTTCTCCACACATAAACATGAATATCTCTACCTTCTTGTATCATTGGTTTGCCAATAGAACCATCAACTCCAATAGCCACGTTGATTCCCAGAATCTGCAATATTTGAAAACAAACTTAGTGTATACTAGTTAAATTTTCTTTTAAATTCAAAAACAACAGAAAGCAAATACCTCTGCATCAAGAATATCAGGATGAACAGCTGAAGCATCCTTCTCCGTGTATCCATACCAACTAAATTAATTTTTGATTCGTAAATGGCCAAGAATGAAGTTGCATGAAGTAGCATCAATGAAATGCAGCAATATTTACTTTCAACATTCAACAAAAGCATACACAAGGTACTTTCAACATTCAACAAAAGCATACACAAGGTACTTACTCAGAAAATGAAAGCCTGACAAATGGTAACTTCATCAACTATATGTTAAAGTCTTGATATGAGTTATGAACCAAGAATAAAAGGTGAAAAATGAGATAGTAAATCACGAAAGAAAAGCTAGAAAAGAAAGAGGATGAACAAATGCACACAAATCACAAAACAATATCTGACTTAGGAGAACATTTTTTATCAAATTTGTGATATGAAGAAAATTATATGAAATTTTTTGACTCTAAAATCTCCGGGGTACATTCAACATATAGAAAAAGCCAAAAAAGAGTGGACAATTCACAGTTCAAGCTCTGTAGAAACTAATCCAATGCCA